>JZKD02S1314070.1:453-11861 GCA_000966675.3 Picea glauca
AATTATCTTATCTTATAATAATTGTTGTGCTAAAAGCTATCAATCACAGAACACATTTGTATTTTTGAAATTAAGGAGAAAAAATATCTTAGATATTAAAAACCTATCTTAAATTAACATATTTAACAACCATCAACTATAGAGAATAATCTTTCTTTTCACTTATTTTCAATACAATGCATCAATATAATAGACTATGTCAACATTCTGAGCGATTAATTGTGTACCAATTCTAGATTGCCTCAGATTTATATTTTCTTTTAACAGTTGAGTATATATCTCTCATTTTCTATAGACATGTCGCTAATTCTCATGGACCCTGTTCAAATAAACTAACAAGACAAGATATTGCATCCCAACAAAACATATACAAAGCTGTACTGGGGCTATTCCAAGTTGTGTGCTAAATAGTCTTCCCCTCCAAGGGAATAAATTAAATATGAACTAATATGTCTTTGTTTCATATCATGCACACAACTTGGCTGCATAAAGGATCAAATTTGTTGAAGACTAAATCGATATGAATGTCCTTGTGAGGTTATATGGTCAATCTTTCTTAACAACTCCATCGTGTCTGTGGATCATCATAAAAGTTATTTGTTGTTTCGACTGTTCAATGACTCTAGAGGCAAGGCAGAAATTAAATCCTACCAAATAATAAACAATTCAGAACACTGCAATTTTACATAAAGCTAGACAACTTAGAAATACAATAACTGAAGTCCTGAGAATAGTTGAATTTTGCAGTTCATTAGCAGGGAAAGCTAGATAGTTAAGTGAGAAAGAAGGGGAAACAGAAATTCAACATTAGCACGATTAAAAACCATTCAAAAAGGCATGCCTTCCTTGCAGTCTGATTGCAAATAGAATAGTGACATAAGAACACATATAATAATCGAATTATTACACAATTTCTACGAAATGCATGCCTTCCCTAAAATTGATTATATAATGGATTAGTGGATAGCATCTTCAGTTGGATCTTGTACTTGAAAAATATCTTCTACATCATGTCTAACAGCCTGATATGGGTTTGAGTTTCATCAAATTCTTACTGTATTTTTCAACCATATCTTTTGGATGCCAACTCTGGTGTAAGGAATCCGAGCTTTCTCCGTTTCTTGCCATGCTCACTTTTGCAGTTCTGACATGTATAGTTAAAATTTGTCAATGGTACTGCATCACCAACAAATAAAACATATTTTCAAATCAGTGTCACTTTCACAAATGAACAATATCAGTTGCAGATACATAGCGAGTATAGAAGGTGCAAACCTTCATCTAAACCCTTTCTCTCCAAGTTCAAATGGGTATCATAAAATCGCTGCTCACATTTAACACATTTGACCTGTATGAAAAACACAATCAGGTTTTTGAATTGGTGGTGGCTATATCACTGATTGTGTTGCAAGCAATAATGAAAATCACTGTTTGAACTTCCTTATGTTCTGCAGAATCCAGCAAGTTAGTTGAGTTACCATATAACCATATGAAGGACCATTAGAGATGCACTTAGTCGGTAATGGGCTTACTTTAGATGCTGGTGAATTATCATCACAATCCTCTTGTACATATCCAGATAATTCAATAATGTTGGTCTCAGTACCATTGAAATTGTGGTTAAATTTCTTCTCAGCAGTGAAGCTGTTATCCATTTCAGTGGGGCACTGTATTTTCATTTCTACACCAGGTAATGAAGTCAAATGCGTACAAACAAGTGAAGAAGTCACCCTTTCCTGAATGTTATCTGGGACTATCCCTGCATATCACGTGCTATATTTTACACTCGCATAATTAAAGTGCCCAAGAAATAAATAAGAGATCAATACAAAGAGCAGGCAGTAACATGACATGTATAGTAAGTATATAGTCTACAGGCAAACGTATCATAATATGTTATGGATGCCAACTGGAAAAGGGCACTTTCTTAAAGACAAACCATAAAAGCATCTTCTACATGCCATATCAGAAACAATATGTTTGAAGCAAAGTATCGTTTTAGTTGTTAGAAGATGAACCAATTACTTGTTTTGTAAGGCTGTGCAAATACAGATTACTAATAGATAGACTTCCTATGTAGATCAAGAAAAGATCATGATCCAAGAAGCTCATACATACTTGTCATTATTACCATGATTCATAAATTTGGGATATTTCGCTTCATTGCAAAAGGCTGTTAAATATACTGAATCAAATGCTTGTTCATTTTGCTCGGTTAAATTGCCATGGTTTGTTGCATTATGAACTCCAATCTGATCAACTGAGTCCAGTATTTCCTTGTTTTCTTCTGTTGAAATTTCCATGTTTGATCCATTTTGATACACACAGTCCAGTGCCTGTTGAGGTTCTTCCATTACCTTTGTCTTATTTTTTGCATCCAACGATGCAGTATGATTTGCCAAATCCAGTGCCTGATCTCGTCTTTCCATTACATTGGTTTCAAATGTCACTTTCTGAAATGGAATCCAACATGCTGAGTCCTTTACTGTTTTGTTTTCCTCTGTTACATTGCCTCCATTTGTTGCATACTCAAATGCAGCCTGATCCACTGAGTCCACTACTTGCTTGCTTCCCTTCATTACATTGTCCTCTCTTTTGGCACTTTTAGATGCATTCTGATATTCTGCATCAACGACTTTCTTGTTTTCCTCTGTTATGTTTGTTGGAGTTTGATATGACGAGTCCAGTAGTTGTTCTATTTCCTCTTTTACATAGGTCTTGCTTGAAACTTCACCAATCAATGCTGAAGCTGGACCATTTGTACTGAGGGATGATGATGATGATGATGAATGGGATGATGCACAATGATCTAAAGTGTATGGGTATAAATCAGTCTTTTCAGATGTTTCCGAGAATCCTGATCGGTCCAATTTCAGGAATATTGAATCTATGTTCTTGGCCTTATCCTGACCACAGATTGAATTTGAAATATTTCTACAATTCCTAACCGTTTGTCCATAAGTCACTTCAGTTATAGGTGAGCTTTGCATATTAACTTGTGGAGCTTGCAAGATGGGTGCATTTTTTGATGCTGTCAGTTCTACTGACTCCTGCAATTGAAGTCTAGATAAAATACTATCTTCTAAAACTGCAACATTCAACTAAATAGAAGATTCATGCTTGAAATAGAATGGAATGCTGTGGCCAATGAGGAAAGTGTCAAAAGGTACATACCTTAGAAAGCGTCAAAAGGTACATACCTTAGACAGTGTACAGGTTTGACCACATTGAGATTTTCCCCTTCTAGTACCCAAATGAACCTGCACTGATTACAAAAATCAATAAATTCAGTCACAGAAAGGTTGCAAAAACATATCACTGGTATGATGAGAATATGCAAGAAATATTGAATATTGATATATTATGATGAAGGTTACAAAGATACGAGTATGAGAAGTCAAGAAGACTGCCATATATAGAATAGAAGGGTAGGGTCACGAATAGATACACACCTAAACCATATCTTAACATATTGTTAATAATTAGATATAAATTATTTATTTATATAATAATGTAGACTCCAACAAATAACCATCAGCACATACAGATAAAAGAGCCAGGGGGCAGCCCTGGTCAATGGATTGATGCAACCCTGAGATGGTTAATAACCACTTTGCCAATGATTCTCTTCGCTCTGAGTGCTGAGTGGGGCTCGGTTGATAGAGCCCTTGCTTGCTTGGACACATTTTATGCAGATTCAGGTTTTGTGGTCCACAACCACAAGACTGACTATTGGCTGGTTTGGTTGGATGCATTTCCAGATTGGATTCCTACTGCTTGGACCCATATTTGACCTGGGATTATTGTGAGGTATTTGGGTATCCCTTTGGGGTTGATCTGTCCCCTATATCCATGTGGGATTGGTGTCTTTAGAGGCTTCAGAGCAAGCTTCACGTCTAGCATCATAAGGACCTTCCTTTTGCTAGGAAGCCAACTGTTGTTGGACACATTCTTCAAGTTTTCCATATCTATTATGCCTCTTGTTGGTTCCCTAGTAGGCCCCAATTTCAGTGGTTAGAGCAGATTTTATAGCCATACTTGTGGTCCATGCCCCCCCCCCCTCAAACACTTAGCTCCTGAAGTACACACTCAAAGGGATCATTTAGGAAGCGCCCTAGGGAGTGCACTTCCTAAATTCTCCCTTCTGAGAGCAATTTTTTGAGCACACTCTCTTCCAAAGAAAAACGCTCCCTCCCATTCAAGGAGCATTAGCAAGACCTTTAAAAAAGCTCCTTGAGCGCTCCCGCACGAGAGGACGGAATTGGCTTTATTTTTTNAATTATCTTATCTTATAATAATTGTTGTGCTAAAAGCTATCAATCACAGAACACATTTGTATTTTTGAAATTAAGGAGAAAAAATATCTTAGATATTAAAAACCTATCTTAAATTAACATATTTAACAACCATCAACTATAGAGAATAATCTTTCTTTTCACTTATTTTCAATACAATGCATCAATATAATAGACTATGTCAACATTCTGAGCGATTAATTGTGTACCAATTCTAGATTGCCTCAGATTTATATTTTCTTTTAACAGTTGAGTATATATCTCTCATTTTCTATAGACATGTCGCTAATTCTCATGGACCCTGTTCAAATAAACTAACAAGACAAGATATTGCATCCCAACAAAACATATACAAAGCTGTACTGGGGCTATTCCAAGTTGTGTGCTAAATAGTCTTCCCCTCCAAGGGAATAAATTAAATATGAACTAATATGTCTTTGTTTCATATCATGCACACAACTTGGCTGCATAAAGGATCAAATTTGTTGAAGACTAAATCGATATGAATGTCCTTGTGAGGTTATATGGTCAATCTTTCTTAACAACTCCATCGTGTCTGTGGATCATCATAAAAGTTATTTGTTGTTTCGACTGTTCAATGACTCTAGAGGCAAGGCAGAAATTAAATCCTACCAAATAATAAACAATTCAGAACACTGCAATTTTACATAAAGCTAGACAACTTAGAAATACAATAACTGAAGTCCTGAGAATAGTTGAATTTTGCAGTTCATTAGCAGGGAAAGCTAGATAGTTAAGTGAGAAAGAAGGGGAAACAGAAATTCAACATTAGCACGATTAAAAACCATTCAAAAAGGCATGCCTTCCTTGCAGTCTGATTGCAAATAGAATAGTGACATAAGAACACATATAATAATCGAATTATTACACAATTTCTACGAAATGCATGCCTTCCCTAAAATTGATTATATAATGGATTAGTGGATAGCATCTTCAGTTGGATCTTGTACTTGAAAAATATCTTCTACATCATGTCTAACAGCCTGATATGGGTTTGAGTTTCATCAAATTCTTACTGTATTTTTCAACCATATCTTTTGGATGCCAACTCTGGTGTAAGGAATCCGAGCTTTCTCCGTTTCTTGCCATGCTCACTTTTGCAGTTCTGACATGTATAGTTAAAATTTGTCAATGGTACTGCATCACCAACAAATAAAACATATTTTCAAATCAGTGTCACTTTCACAAATGAACAATATCAGTTGCAGATACATAGCGAGTATAGAAGGTGCAAACCTTCATCTAAACCCTTTCTCTCCAAGTTCAAATGGGTATCATAAAATCGCTGCTCACATTTAACACATTTGACCTGTATGAAAAACACAATCAGGTTTTTGAATTGGTGGTGGCTATATCACTGATTGTGTTGCAAGCAATAATGAAAATCACTGTTTGAACTTCCTTATGTTCTGCAGAATCCAGCAAGTTAGTTGAGTTACCATATAACCATATGAAGGACCATTAGAGATGCACTTAGTCGGTAATGGGCTTACTTTAGATGCTGGTGAATTATCATCACAATCCTCTTGTACATATCCAGATAATTCAATAATGTTGGTCTCAGTACCATTGAAATTGTGGTTAAATTTCTTCTCAGCAGTGAAGCTGTTATCCATTTCAGTGGGGCACTGTATTTTCATTTCTACACCAGGTAATGAAGTCAAATGCGTACAAACAAGTGAAGAAGTCACCCTTTCCTGAATGTTATCTGGGACTATCCCTGCATATCACGTGCTATATTTTACACTCGCATAATTAAAGTGCCCAAGAAATAAATAAGAGATCAATACAAAGAGCAGGCAGTAACATGACATGTATAGTAAGTATATAGTCTACAGGCAAACGTATCATAATATGTTATGGATGCCAACTGGAAAAGGGCACTTTCTTAAAGACAAACCATAAAAGCATCTTCTACATGCCATATCAGAAACAATATGTTTGAAGCAAAGTATCGTTTTAGTTGTTAGAAGATGAACCAATTACTTGTTTTGTAAGGCTGTGCAAATACAGATTACTAATAGATAGACTTCCTATGTAGATCAAGAAAAGATCATGATCCAAGAAGCTCATACATACTTGTCATTATTACCATGATTCATAAATTTGGGATATTTCGCTTCATTGCAAAAGGCTGTTAAATATACTGAATCAAATGCTTGTTCATTTTGCTCGGTTAAATTGCCATGGTTTGTTGCATTATGAACTCCAATCTGATCAACTGAGTCCAGTATTTCCTTGTTTTCTTCTGTTGAAATTTCCATGTTTGATCCATTTTGATACACACAGTCCAGTGCCTGTTGAGGTTCTTCCATTACCTTTGTCTTATTTTTTGCATCCAACGATGCAGTATGATTTGCCAAATCCAGTGCCTGATCTCGTCTTTCCATTACATTGGTTTCAAATGTCACTTTCTGAAATGGAATCCAACATGCTGAGTCCTTTACTGTTTTGTTTTCCTCTGTTACATTGCCTCCATTTGTTGCATACTCAAATGCAGCCTGATCCACTGAGTCCACTACTTGCTTGCTTCCCTTCATTACATTGTCCTCTCTTTTGGCACTTTTAGATGCATTCTGATATTCTGCATCAACGACTTTCTTGTTTTCCTCTGTTATGTTTGTTGGAGTTTGATATGACGAGTCCAGTAGTTGTTCTATTTCCTCTTTTACATAGGTCTTGCTTGAAACTTCACCAATCAATGCTGAAGCTGGACCATTTGTACTGAGGGATGATGATGATGATGATGAATGGGATGATGCACAATGATCTAAAGTGTATGGGTATAAATCAGTCTTTTCAGATGTTTCCGAGAATCCTGATCGGTCCAATTTCAGGAATATTGAATCTATGTTCTTGGCCTTATCCTGACCACAGATTGAATTTGAAATATTTCTACAATTCCTAACCGTTTGTCCATAAGTCACTTCAGTTATAGGTGAGCTTTGCATATTAACTTGTGGAGCTTGCAAGATGGGTGCATTTTTTGATGCTGTCAGTTCTACTGACTCCTGCAATTGAAGTCTAGATAAAATACTATCTTCTAAAACTGCAACATTCAACTAAATAGAAGATTCATGCTTGAAATAGAATGGAATGCTGTGGCCAATGAGGAAAGTGTCAAAAGGTACATACCTTAGAAAGCGTCAAAAGGTACATACCTTAGACAGTGTACAGGTTTGACCACATTGAGATTTTCCCCTTCTAGTACCCAAATGAACCTGCACTGATTACAAAAATCAATAAATTCAGTCACAGAAAGGTTGCAAAAACATATCACTGGTATGATGAGAATATGCAAGAAATATTGAATATTGATATATTATGATGAAGGTTACAAAGATACGAGTATGAGAAGTCAAGAAGACTGCCATATATAGAATAGAAGGGTAGGGTCACGAATAGATACACACCTAAACCATATCTTAACATATTGTTAATAATTAGATATAAATTATTTATTTATATAATAATGTAGACTCCAACAAATAGCCATCAGCACATACAGATAAAAGAGCCAGGGGGCAGCCCTGGTCAATGGATTGATGCAACCCTGAGATGGTTAATAACCACTTTGCCAGTGATTCTCTTCGCTCTGAGTGCTGAGTGGGGCTCGGTTGATAGAGCCCTTGCTTGCTTGGACATATTTTATGCAGATTCAGGTTTTGTGGTCCACAACCACAAGACTGACCATTGGCTGGTTTGGTTGGATGCATTTCCAGATTGGATTCCTACTGCTTGGACCCATATTTGGCCTGGGATTATTGTGAGGTATTTGGGTATCCCTTTGGGGTTGATCTGTCCCCTATATCCATGTGGGATTGGTGTCTTTAGAGGCTTCAGAGCAAGCTTCACGTCTACCATTATAAGGACCTTCCTTTTGCTAGGAAGCCAACTGTTGTTGGACACATTCTTCAAGTTTTCCATATCTATTATGCCTCTTGTTGGTTCCCTAGTAGGCCCCAATTTCAGCGGTTAGAGCAGATTTTATAGCCATACTTGTGGTCTGCGCCCCCCCCTCAAACACTTAGCTCCTGAAGTACACACTCAAAGGGATCATTTAGGAAGCGCCCTAGGGAGTGCACTTCCTAAATTCTCCCTTCTGAGAGCAATTTTTTGAAGCACACTCTCTTCCAAAGAAAAACGCTCCCTCCCATTCAAGGAGCATTAGCAAGACCTTTAAAAAAGCTCCTTGAGCGCTCCCGCACGAGAGGACGGAATTGGCTTTATTTTTTTCTTGTGGGAAGCAAGAGAAGGTTGCAAAAGTTTTGCTTAGGCATGGCTAGGGTTCCTTGCTGGATTAAGACATTTACTCACTCCATTCGCTCTCATTCTATTTCTCATTTGACTCATCTTGCTCGGGTTTTGAGTCGGTTGTTTGTTGGTTGTTGAGGAGAAGATTTGTGAGAGCTTGGAAGGGAGATTGAAGGGTGCCATAGTTAATGATGTTTTGTAGCTTCGGGGAGTTATTCTCACATTGTTCTTGGTGTCAGGCATGTGGGAATCTTTGTTGGCACTCACATTGCATTTTTGTTTTGTGAAAACCCCCTTTGTGTTGTTGTTGAGGCTTCACACTCACTTGGAGGAATAAACAATTCTAATTTAATGTCGAGATTAGAAGGGATTCCTAAACTCACTCATTAGACTCCTATAAAAGGAGAGGCAATGTGAGGAGGCACCACACATCTCATTGTGACATTTTCATCTTGTCATTAGGGTGTTGGCATGAGTGAGTGAGCACTCTTTCCAAGGAGATTGGGAGGCAAATTTCAGCAAAGGAAATTCTTCACTTTGGCAAATCTGGCCGAGGGTTTTATGTTCTTCTTTTCTCATTTTCTGCCAAAAGAGAGAGGTTGCACATGTGAGGGAAAACAAGTTGCACATGTGAGGGAGACAATCGCATGTGTAAGACGAAGAAGACAGTTGCACGTGTGGGATCCATACGGATCTGTATGGCGCATTAATTGCAGGTCATACCACACGTGCGGATCAGGCAATCCGTACAACATGTGACATCAACAACCGTATAGGGTGACGTCAACAGGGCATAACAGATTTGTAAGTTGTAAGGGTTTTCCGGAATTCTATTGAAGTTGTAATTTGCTAGGAGGACTGGTTTTTGCCCTCAAAATTTCTCAACCTGAAAATTTTACTGAACAAAAATTTGGGTCTCTTGTGCATGGATGTTTTCTCTCTGATCTTTGTGCTTCTGCTGTAACTTTTCTGTCATAATTTTAGTGTAAAATTATACAGTGATAACAACCCTGGTTTACTATTTGAGATCACTTGGAAGTAATTTTCAGATCTGAAATTGAATGCATTAAATGCTTAAATATTGGCATGGTATCAGAGCATAGGCTCTAGAGAGAAAGGGAGTCATCCCTTGAGACACAAGTTGTTGCAGATTTGTACTCTTGCTTAGACAAGATGGTGAGCACTCTTAGAGTGGAGGACATGTTGGAGGGGGGCACAAATTTATGGGCCTGGAAGTCTAGGATCCTTTTTCTCTTGGAAGAGAATGATCTCAAAGATTATGTTGAGATGGTGGTTCCAGATCCAAATGATGCACAGGAATTGGCAACCCATAAGAAGAAGGAAGTGAAGGCCAAGCGGGTATTGTTGGATTTTCTGAAGGATCACTTGATTCCTCGTATTTTAGAGAAGAAGACAACAAAGGATATGTATGATGCTTTGGCGGGTTTCTACCAAATCGGGAATGCAAACCGGAAGTTGATTTTGAGGCATAAGCTCTGATCTATTGAGATGTCCAAATCAGACACAGTCGCTAGCGAGTTCATGAGGATAACTCAGATCCGTGATCAGCTTGTAGCCATTGGTGACACAGTCAATGACACAAAGTTGGTGAATGTGGCATTGAATGGTTTTTCTGAGTCATGGGAACTGTTATCGCATAATTTGTACTAGCCCAAAATCCCAAGGCAAGTGGGTACAGAATTGGTGTAACTAGGAATAACCTATCACTGTCACCTTAATAGGAGATCCCTTTCTATTTAGGAGTATGTCAAGACTACCACAGGGGAGACGTCCCCGGTGACCTGGGGCGTTTGAGAAGGCTAAGGCAAATAGTCACAAGGAAATCCTTCCCCTCCCACAAATCACTCAAATCAAAGGTTTCTTTTATGTCTTAAGGATGAAGCAAATGGATAATATTGTGTACCTGCCTAGAACAAGACAACAAGGCAAACGGGGCACTTTCCAAGTACCAGATGATTGTTAGTACTTCATAAGACAATAAACCTTCATAAAATAAGCTAGTTGATTATGAATTTGCAGCAATGCAACAATTTATAACAGCAATTAATATCTTATAACAACCACAAGATTCAAGCCTTGAAATTGCTTGAAAAAGACAATAAAAAGTGACTTTGACTAGGCAAATTGATAGTAAATTATCACAAGCAAAATTGGCAATGATTAGCTAGCTTTTAATGTCACTTTTGCAGAGATTTTTCTGCAGTTAGATGGCTGTAGCTATCTTTTGCAACAACAGCAAGTTTAAATGGTCAAAATTGCAAGAAAACCATACACAAAACTAGCACTCACCTAGTAGATTCACTAGCAATTGTCACAATTGAATTTTGAATGGTTCTAGTGCAAGTTATGTAGGTAAATGTGCCAAATTAATGTATGTTTATATGGCTGTAGCAATGTTTTGCTACAACAACAAGTTAGTTTAAGAGTTAGTCTAATTTAGGGTTAGAAAATGTTAGTATAGGGTTCAAGAATAAGAGTATAAGTGTTTGTTTGATCAATCACCACTTGTACTAGGTAGTCTAGTGCATTTCTAGGGTAAATGGAGTCACTAATGGCAGCAGCAAATCTTTAAAGGAAAGAGAGCAATGATAATGATATGTTAAAGGGGTGGAAGAGATAAGAGAGGTGTTGGTATCCCAAGGCCTCAAAAATCCACTTCCAAGAGAAAATTGCTAGAAAGTAACAAGGGTTAGGCCCTAGCAATTTTCTCTTTCCTTGAACAAAATGTAATAAAATATGCAATTAGGCAATGGAAGTAGGGTTACTAGAGTGCTACAATGGTAGGGCTCTAGTATCTACTTCAAATTAGGTTTCTTT
>JZKD02S1314081.1:0-11861 GCA_000966675.3 Picea glauca
ATGAAAAATTCCAGAACACCACAAGTTGAGAGTCGATATTAACGATCATATGAGAAATTCCAAAAGAGGAAACCTTAGTCAAAATTCCAATGACGACGTAATATTATGCGATGTTGTTTTTTGCATGACCAAGGAAAACTCCTCCCGAACTCACTAACTCGCCAGTGGGGGAATAAATCGACCAAGATGCAGAAGAAAGGTTATGAGTATATCAACTAACACCATTTTCAAATAAAAAATACATGAGATATGATGCCAACATCTACACATTCAATCATAAAGTGGGATAAGTGGTTATAAATAAAACAAAATCCTACACTCAAAAGAAAAAATAACACCACTACCAAAACACACAAAAATGTATGGTATAGTAGTATACAAAACACAAATGCAGGATGTCCCTAAGAATAGTAATTTTTTAGGTAAATCCCATTTCGAGGCTCCTTCAGAGGGATTCCATCATAGTCAACTAGCTCATACACGCCCTTTTGTAGTTCTTGTTTCACTATGTAAGGATCGTGCCACATGGGTTGAAATTTTCCTGCCTCTAGTTTATCATGGTATTGGTCATTGACTAAAACTAGGTCTCCTTCTTCAAAGACACGAGGTCGAATGTATTTGTCGTATTGAGTCTTGATGCACTTTTCATGAGTCTCATTAGCGAGAGAAACATCGCGACGAGTCTCATCAAGTTTCGTCAAATATAATAATCGTTCTTCTTCGGAAGAGGTGTTGGGTAGTAGTTTCATGACTAATGGTAGTTATGGAATTTCACATTCAATTAGTAGGATGACTTCTAGGCCACAAACGAAATGAAATGATGTAAACCTAGTAGCAATTTTCACATATGTCATGTAATCCCATAGTGTCGAGAAAAGATTCAAGTGCTAATTTGATTTTTGTGCCCCCACCATCCATTGGATCATGGTTTTCAAGACCTTATTGATGACCTCTACTTGTCCATTCTCTTAAGGGTAGTCTGGGGATGTGTTTTCATGATGAAAACGTAATTTAGCACTTAGCTCAGTTATTATGTGGTTTCAAAAATTTGAACCATGGCCAGTGACGATGGCTTGCAGGACTCTGAATCTAGTAATGATGTGATTAAACATGAATAACCCACTATTTTTTCCATCATATGTAAATGTAGGCATAGCCTCGACCCATTTAGTGAAATAATCTATGACAACTATAATATACCCATGACCCCAACTGAGGTAGGATTACATTACATGAATTCAATGCCCCATTTTTCAAAAACGCTAATGAAAACTACTGGATGAAGTGGAGTGGGATGAGAGCGTGTTTTATGATGAAAAACTTGACAGAGTTGACATTTCTTAATGATAATTATACAATATTTGAATATTGAAGGCCAAAAATACCCTACACACAAGATTTTTTGGGCTGTAGCGATCCCCGAAAGATGACCACCACACGCTTCATAGTGATATTCATTGAGAACATTGTCGAATTCGTCATGTGTTAAGAATATTATTAGTATGGAATATATACCATGGCAATAGAAAGTGTCACCAATGATAAGGTAGTGTTTCTCATGATGGCGAATACAATGATGATCTTCATGAGATATTTACGGTTGAAAGCATTGGATTTGGATATAGAAAGTGATATCCCCATACCTTGGATCAGACATACTCATGAGAAACAAAGACTCAACAAGGAGAGAGTCATTGGGAACAATTTCCTCATTAGTATGGGGAAGTTCACACATAATCTCGACAAAAACTAAAGAGTTCTTTGCTTTAGATTTTTCAAATTCCATATCGAATTCTTGGAGAACAACAATCCAATGAGATTATTTACCCCCTAGTACTTTACATGACGTTGGAATATGCAATGATTAAAGGTTTGCAGAGTACAATATAGTGAAAAAACCTTTGAACAATAATAACTTCTTCCAAAGCCAACTTCTCAATATGGGAATAACCAATTTCAAGGCCTACAAGGATCTTACTAAGGTAATATATCACGTGTTCTTTGCCATTGTCATCCTTCTGGACTAGGACCATTCTGATGGTGGAAATGGATGCGGTAAGGTAAAGGATGTAATATCTAGTATAATATGTGGGATGTAGTAACAAAGAGTTGGTTAATGTGTATTTGAGTTCATCAAATTATTTTTGGGCTTAAATGTCCCAAATGAAAGGAACATCCTTTTTCAATAAGCACATAAATCCTTTCATAATTTCCATATAATTACGAACAAAGTGGTGTAGGAAGTTTTTCTTCCCTTGCAAAATTTGAAGTTGGTGAAGGGTTGTTGGATGAGACAATGATAGGATAGCCTCAACCTTTAATGTATCAACCCATATACCTTACTTGGAGACAATGAATCCTAGAAGTCTCTCAGTTTCAACACAAACAATTCACTTGTGCGTATCCAAGTGAATATTATAGTGTCAACATTGAAGAAAAATGGCTCTAATATGCTCAATATGATTCTCTTGACGAGTGGAATGAGAAGGAAAGTTGTCTAGATAAGGATCCATTATGTTCTTAATATCATGAAAGGCATGCGACATGACCCGCTAAAAAGTGGCTCCAACATTTTTAACGCCAAAAGGTAATTTTCAATAGGAAAATGTTCCCCAAGGGTATGTGAAGGTTGTCTTGTGTTGGTCAGATGGGAGGATTTCGATCTGATTATATCCATAAAACACATCCATGAACGAAAATATGGTGCTTCCAACATAGTTATCAGTAACCTGTTCGATAAAGGGAGTAGGGTAATTGTCTTTAGGGAAAGCCTTGTTAAGGTCCCTATAATAAACACAAAATTTGATCGTCCCCTATTTCTTTGTGACTAGAAAAATGTTGGATACTCATTTAGGTAATGGTACATGGTAAATGAAACCAACTTTCAACATTTTTTGAAGCTCTTCTTTAATAGCCATAGTATTTTGAGGGTGTAATGGAAAAATATTTTGTTGGACAGGTTTGACTTCAGGGTAGGTTTTGGTCTCATGAATGAATATGGAAGAATCAATACCTAGCATATCTTCATAAATACAAGCGAAAACATCATGGAATTATTCAAATAAGGTCATGTAATATTTAATTTCACCAGGCGAGCAATTTTGGCTAAGTTGTATATTTTCCACGATATCGGGTTTCACTGATATGTCAATATAAATAGTTGACATAATGTTCCCCAGATTCCCTTGAAAGACAATGTCCTGAGTAAGAATGGGAGACTCAGGATTTTGGACCAGATCATGTGAAACAATGGGTTTAATTTTATTCTCTAATGCATCCACATTAGGAAGGAAAGATGACCAATGATGGTAATATTCCCATGGTGACTCATCTAAGCTCATAATATGTGGAACAACACTACTGGCCACCTGAATAGAGTGAAATGGGAAAGAACGTCCAAGTAAATTACTTGGTGTATGCATATGTGGAACTAGAGAGGGGGGAATAGAAGTGGGTTTTATAAGCTATTGTGACGGGGTAACTTGGGTCACTAAAATGTCTCCCAAAGGAGAAGTACCATTAGAAGTGATGTGTGCCATGACATCTATCACAACATCAAGTGGGGGTATCCCCACTATGTCTGTATAGTTGGGAAATGGAGTATCCATGTCAAAAAAACATCTATTGAATGTATCGAGTGGTAAATGGTAAGAAGAAAAATAATCGATAGGTCTTGTGGATGATAATTCAACAAGTAGTGGACCGAGAGGATCAGTCAAAGGAGGATTTTCATAAGGGAAAATTCCTTCTACAAAGGTTGTGACTGGTTCTTCGGGTTGGTCAGTTATGAGATATATACTCTTAGCTTTAGAACCAAGTTCTTCTATAATATTTCCTTCATTAGAAGGGTTTTGTGGAAATTCATGTTCTTCATGATCTAACCCTTGCATTCTCTAATATATTTAGAGACCTTGGTTGACCACGGTGAAAATATAATAAAAATAACGATCCCTAAGGCCAACTACAAAAGTAAAAAAGAACATGCCCCTAAGAAATCTAAAATTAATCAACCAAAAAAGTAGTAGATGAAAGGATATTTTGAAGATGAGATATCGAGGCGTCAACAAAGAAATGAGAAGCAGTTACCCTGACCTTCACGTATTATCCCTTCTTGGTGCAAGAAACCCTCTCTTTATGGGGTCACCTTCCAAGGCTATTGAATGTGTGATACGATGTCTTCACTAGGTACCTTGGGAAACACCCGACAATCACCTTTGTAGATACCTAGGAAGGGTTACTATGTTTACTATCTCACAATCGACCTCGAAGGGGTACATTCGACAATCGAGACTAAAAGTATGGGTAGGATAACAAATTTCAAATATCTTCTGGAGGACCTTGAATGGATTTGATCTTCACGAAGTATCGATACCATATGAACAGTGACGCTCAAGAAAAACCCCCAATATACGCTCTTTCCACTACGATTGGTTAAGCTTTGGAGGGGTAATCTCTATTTTTCTTTTTCATGTGACCTCGTGCTTATCCCCTATGTTAGAGGGGTTTCCCAACTATGCCTATACAATTTTTGGATTTTATCACTCTTCAGTGTTCTACAATCTTGTTTAGTATCCTTGGATAATGTATTCAGTTCACCCTGATCCAAAGGCCCTATCCTTATACTATTGTTGATGTGATATAAAACAAAAATGTCTAATTATTTTTATTAAGCCTGTTGGTTGATTAAAGGATTTCCTTACTCAAAAGGGTGTATGAAGGTTCAACTAATGATTTGAATGACTTGACTCCAAAACCATGCAGAGAGAATGATGTGCAAAAGATTTATTTCAATGACTTATGTCTGTAGAAGGAGAAGAGATATTTTTTCACTTATTAATGTTAAAAAACACTCAATACTAATTCAATTCTCACTTTTTCCTTTGTGAAATACCAAACTATCAAAACCAATGTTGCAAAAATTCCAAAAAAATTTAAGAAAAACACTAAAACATGTAGTAAAATGCTCCAACCATTTTTTTTCTCTTTCAAATTGCATGAAAAAACCAAAATAAAAACTTCTTTCATTTTCACTTTGAATAAATATGAAATAACTCAATTACACTCACAAATTATTCCAAAACAAAAGAAGGTGAAGAAAACAAGAAATAAAGAGTTGAAAGAATCCAAACAAAGATTCTTTTCAACAATTATCCAAACAAGAATGCAAAATCCAAAGAAAATTAAAATCACTTTAAAAGACCTCAATATTCAAGTAGAAATGAAAAATATGCAAAGTTTCAATAAATCCAATAGAGCTTAAGAGTATATTCAAGGAAACAAAAGTTTTCCAAAAAAGGTGAAACCAAAAGATTCAAATAATTAGGCTCAATGCAACACACACAACCTCCAAATAAAAGAAAAGGATCCCAAATCAATAAAGTATAAGAATTAAAAGGTTTTGGAATCAAAGAACATGAGTTTGAAAACCTACATTTGATGAGGACCAAACTCCTGGTGAAATGAACTAACCCAAAGTATCTGGTTAACCTAGGGGATCGTGAACTTTATTCAATTTGAATGAAAATGAAAACTTAAAAAGAGGCAACAAAGCATGTGATAATAATTGATATTTACATAGCTAAGACTTTAATCAAGTAGAGAAGACTCTAATAATTTTTTTTGAAGAAAAACACTAAAATTTAGAAAGAAAAACAAGCCTAAATTCACTCAATATAGGGACTATTGTTATTGTTCCTATGTAGACAGGGAAATGAGAAGGGACTATCACTCCCTAGGGCACGATGAATAATGTACTATCTCCATGTAGGCCCTTTTGAGGGAGGAATAAAGTCCTAAAAGTGAAATAAAAAGAAAAATTTCGCTCAAATCTGAAGTAAGGCTAAGTATTTGACTCAATTAACTTTTCAATAGTACCAAGGAAAGGGACAAATAAACAAAGAAGCATCAAAATCACAATATCAATCCAGCAAGATTTCAAAAGGCTAGGAAATACCAAGGAAAGACTAAAGAGTCGTTCCCCAGTAGAGTCACCAATTTTTAATTGTGGTGAATTCCCCTTGCGGATAGGTGAAACTCCCCTTGGATCAATACCCTTTCTTTGATCCAAGAGATAAGGGAAGAAAATGGTAACTAATTTCCTTTTAGATCTATTTCGACAAGTAGGATAGAAGAGAGAAATGATTGGTACACCTTTTTACGATGGTTTTCCTAGTTGCTCTAGCCTTTTGACCTTGATATCCAAGCTCCTAGGTGCAAGAAAAGACTTGCAAAATAAAAAGACGAGATCCCTTTCTTCCACACTATAATATTTAGTAAAAATAGATCTATCTATGCTGATTTTTACAACAATAGACATCTAAATACTTGAACGCATAAATATTAAAGGAATAGGACAAGTTATCTATTAATGGAAAGCAATAATGAAGCACTTACAATCAAATTTGTTGTCACAAAAACCTCCTCCAAGATCTCCGTGCCATCCCCTTGTATCTCACACAATCATAAGTATGCTATTCTTCAATTCTCTGCCCCTTTCACTTAAGCACAAACCTCAATATATAATGGTTTGAGGTACAACAACTTTTATATATCTTGGGAAAATGGTTGAGGATTTAGCTCATGAGGTTGGGGTTTAGTGCCTAGGATGGAGAAACATGATATGGCTCTAATCCTTGACCCAAAAAAACTCGTATCTCCCCAATTATTTCCCTTAGAAAAAGGTGGAAAGGTTGAAACCTCTTCATCGCTCCCTTAACACTGAGGACAATGATACTATCGCTCACTAAGACGATATAGGGGGTGATAGTCGATATTTCATCACTCCTTGTGTATAGGAAATGGGGTGATGATCCTTATATATTGTCAAAATATTAATCAAAAGTGTATAATTCCAACCTCCAACCAATAGGTTAAGGGATGATTTTAGGGGCTAAATTTCTCTCATGGGATAATTTTCCATGATTTTTCCAAAAACGAGATTCCCTATTTTAAAAATGATTCGCCCAAATTCTATAGGATAAAATTATTTTACCTTAAAAATCGCCAAAATTTTCTAAAAACTATATAAAATCCTTAGAAATTTAAATATTTTTACAAAAATATCGCCAATCATTTATAGTTGGAATATGAAGGATTAGTAAGATTAGCCAAGGTTTCTACATTTAAAAATAAATTTCCATCCTTAAAATCATCCCTGAATAGGTTTCTCTTCCAACTCGTCTAAGGGATACAATATTCATTTTCTCATGGTGACAAAGTTGCGACATTTAAGTGTGACACTTGCAAAAGTGCAAAACTTAGGTGTATGGCATATGAAATCATTAAGTATGATATTTGGTGATGTGATACTTATGATACTTAAGTGTGACACTTAATAATACACCACTTGCGACACTTAATAATACATCACTTGCAACACTTATGATACTTGCGGCACTAAAGTGTGACATTTGGGAGTGCGACACTTAGGTGTGTAACAAATTCCTTGACAACATATGAAAAAAAAAGATATCACAACAATAATTGTTAGATACAATAAACAACATTCAATACAAATTAAAATAGTAAAACATTAATATATATGATACATAGACTAATTTCTTACGTTGATGATTTCTATTATATTCTAACTTCCGTACGTGAGGTGTCATTCTTCGTGGTTTTATTGTAGTCTCCTCTTTCAAATTGAAAAGATGTTTTTATATAGTTTGATGCCTATGGTTGTTAGGGAGGAAGTGCCTATACTCATCAAACACCTCCTTTCCTAAAATTCTTAAACAATGATATTTCATTCTAGGACCACAAGTTGGACATGCAAATTTACCCTTTGTTTGAAGACTTGTAAGATATGGATTAATGTCAGTGTTATTTATATAACAAGGAATTAATATATTTTAAGAAACATGCATCATATTTTCATAAAATTATATACTATTAAAGTGTAGTGGTATGTTACATAGCACAAAAATGTGTTAGCCCCGGGGCATCATTAATTGTCCATGTAAGTATTCCATGGAATTGAAATTGCTTTTTCCGTATTAGTCTAGAGATTTCGTACATAGTGATGCCAACCCATAACTTTAGTAGCTTGTCAACAAGAGGCTCAATATATAAATTCAAATCTTTCACTTGGTACTTACGTAATTTGTTGAAAGTACACATAATTACTACCTTGTATATATAAGAAATTATGCAACGCATAAGACAAATGAAATGCAATGTTCAAACAAATTTTGTAAACAAATACTTGGAACAATAATTGCCAAAATTGTGTGCTCCCTCTTTATTGACATCTAGGGAGGAAGGTTATTAAAACCAAATGGATTGACACTGTCAACTCCCAATGAAAGACTAACATTACGAGGTTCTTCTTTAAAAATTGACCATATTTATTTGATGTTCCTAAATTAAGAACCATATGTAGACATTCTGAGAACACCATCTTCACTTATATGTGATGCATGGTAATCCATAAATTTTTCTACGCTTTGACACCTGAAGAGTTTCTGCAAACGTGGAAGTATAAGAATATGACGAAGAACCTTGTGAGGAACCTTTTTTGTTAGTTGATCGGTTCGGTATCTACTGATTTGACATTGCGTCAATTTAATTTATGATTCATATTTTCCATCATATATAATATGATCATTCATACGTGCATCAATATCCTGATATGCCATTCCAATATCTTTCATAATGTCACACAACTCTTAGTATGTGCGAGATAAATTATTTGATAGTGGTAAGAAAAATTCACCTAACAATCTAAAACATACAAAATAATTAGTTAATGTAAATAATAATAATCATAATATTTCATCCTTAATTTATACAGTAATTAACATTAAAAATAGAGAAAAAAATTCAACCTTTATGAATAATATGTGATGAATTATATTACGTACCTTAGGATATGTGTGAGACAAGTGTTTGAAAAAACATTCAATACCTTCAAGTTCATCAACAACATTATAGAAGAGAGAATATTTGTTCTTGAGCCATCATAAAGGGGCAGTTGTGCCTTGTCAAGTAGAGGTACATCGTGAATATAATCAAAGTTGTCCTCATTGATAGGAGCAAAGATGCCCTGGATCAATCTATTTGTCCCATCATCTAGCTCAACAATATTATTGGTGTGTTGTTCTTCCATAGGATTGACTTGATCTTCAATATCCATACCATCTTCCACAACTTGTACAATAATATTTATACTGCTACTAGGCACATATTTATCTGGCGACACACACCTAGGAGGATTTATCTTTATAATTACAAACGATCAATAAAATTAGTGTATATAAAAAATAGTAAAGTGAAAGAAAATTTTATAAATACACTTAATACAAAGACATATATAATGAATAAATTACTATGGGAAGATATGTNATATAAAATATTTTCCCCAGGCTTAGGAGGTCGGATTCAACCACCTCGGCCAAAAATAGGAATAAAAATCCCTAAAAATCTTGAACTGTCTGCCATGAAAAACGGGCCGAATCTCTGCAAAAAAGGGGTCCACTCGGACATCTATTTCTCCTCAAAGGTGACACCTATGAAAAAAATGTATGACATTATTATATATGAGCATGTTGTGGACAAAAATCTCCTTCAGTTTCTCCAATTTCATCTCTATCTCACCGAAACAGCTCCTGCAAAATCAGGACTGAAATAGAAAAACCGAAAATCTGAAAAATGAGGCTAAAAGATGGCTTTGATTCTCCCAACTGGTGGAACCTGTGAAAAATATGAAAGAAGATTTTTTTCTTCAGCCCATGATGAAAAAAAACCTCTCTCGAGTTTTAAAAATCCATTTCCATTTACCTGGAATCCGCTTTAGAAGTTGACATGTTGAACAGGCAAAAAAACAGTATAAAAATTTCGAGAGGGCGGTTTTGGTCGAAACCCCCTGAGGTGGTAAGTGGTATTGGGAGGGGGGGGGGTCTGAGTTCACCAGGAGGTGACAAGTGTCCCTCCCAATACCAATTATCATACCCCCCTTGAGGTGATGGGATAGGAGGAGGGGGGAGGGTCTGAGTTGTACGTGACTGTATGAGAGTGTTTAGACTTAGGATATGTGCTTTATTTTATTTTATTTTTTGTTTTGTTTTTAATTTTTGTCTTCTAATTTGTTTCTTTATGTTATATTTGTATTTTTCTTTTTTTTTTCTTTTGTTTAATGTTTGTTTTTACTATCTGTTTTATTAATGTTTGTTTTTGTTTTAATTTGCTTTAATTTAATTTTGATATGTTTCATTTTTTTAATATATGTTTTTTTATTATATTTTTATTTAATGTTTAATTAATAAACACTAACCTAATTACAACTAAATTTATTATTAACTAATTAATTATTAACTAGTCTAACATATTTTAATTAATCTAACTACACTAACTTTTATTACTAGCATTATTAACCTATTAATTAATCTAATTATTTGTTTATTATCCTAAGTTTGTTTATGCAGGGATGAGTGGCGGGCGAGATGTAGTCAATGCGAAAAATGGGCAAGGGAGTGAGGAAAAAAATATGGATGAAGGATGCTATAGGGTGATGAAGGATCAAGCGAAACAGATGGAGGGGAAAATGGAATCAACCGAGCCAGATGTCTTCATCACGGGAGCGATGCCAAATTAGCAGCCAAAGAATCGAGTTACTTATGATTATAGGAATCCAACATAAGCTCCACCTGGGGATGGAATCTCCTGAGGGGGTGTCAAGAATATCATATCTATGAACATGCATACTGGTGCTTTATTCATTGGGCCATGGAGTCACTACAGCTATAATCTTCGAACTGGCTCAGATTTGACTAAACACTGAACTAGATATCATCAACTGCAAAATCTGCTGGAAACTATACAATACTAAAACCGATGCTCAAATGGCTGAGATTATTCAAAACTGCTACCTACCCTACACTACTGATAATTTTTTTGTTCTAAATGATACAATAATGCCAGTGCAACCAGTCAAGCAACTACTCTAATAATTTTGATATTTCAATGTTTTAAAACAATATCAGAAATAGAACTTGCATCAACGTCATGAACTTCTTTCCATCATGATCTTCATCACGAGGATCTTGATAAACATGACAAATAACAAAAATACTGGGAATGCATTATTGCTTTGTGATGAACAATTTCTCCATATAAATAACCACTGGGTCAAGATAGACTTGACCTATTGCTAAATATTCAAATTTGACCAACTCAACTTCATGATTTGATGTTGTAGTTATGTTATTTGCATCCTCATGCACTTCTTGACATGGCTGCAACTTTTTTGATGGGTTCTGAAATGATACTTCTGCTGAACACACCCTTGTAGCTGACTGTCTGATCATATCCATATCATAACTATTTTTGAAATCATTGGGGGTAAATGAAAACTGACTTTGAAAACACAATCTATCCAACATATTAGCTATAGGGTCATAAAATATTTTCGATGACTGTGGAATTTGTTCTGCTGGCATTTCATGGCTTACACTGCGATCCCCAACCAAAATCTGACCAAGATTCCCTTTCAAAGTATGAAATGAACTGAAACATAAGGACATGGAATCAAAATGGATCAACTCATTACCTATTCTGGGCTTTGTGTTTTCATCTGAATTTTGGCCTGCATAAAGACTCAAGGGTTGCACTTCTAAATCTGCAATAGATTCTATATCAACCTTGTTCTCCTCACCTAGTGCATTAGAGCATTCCTCATCCTTTCTATTTACAACCTACTTGAAATGTTCCCTCAGGAGTGAGGCATAACACATGGGCAGGCAGTTTGCATTTTATTGAAAATTTTCTGCACTTTCCTCACAATTTTGATTAGTATGCAGAGTTTGATTGTCATCTTGACATTGTGGTAATCAGACTTATTCTTCCCATGAAGATAGTGTTGG
>JZKD02S1314092.1:19398-37177 GCA_000966675.3 Picea glauca
TGTTCTATCCATTGGGATATAAGGAAAAGGCTTTAATTAAATGGAAAAGTCTTAAGTTAAGAAAAGGACAATCGGTGCGGGAATATACAAATGAATTTCGTAAGATGGATTTGATATTAGATGTTCCATTGACTACACAAGAAACTCTTATGAAGTATATAGGAGGTTTGCTTGCTTATATTCATAATACTGTATTTATGTTTGGACCTAATAATCTTGATGAGGTTTCTATTCAAGCAACATATTGAAATAGGAAAAACTGGAGTTAGTGTATCAGGGGAATCATCTTCAAAGAAGGAAGGCAAAGGAAAAGGGAATGGAAAGAAAGCAAATTTAGCGACAGTGAAGGAAGAGAAGCTCTCTTGCAAGCATTGCAAGAAAGAAGGGCACGATGATGAACATTGCTGACAATTGCACCCAGAGAAGAAACCAAAGTGGTTCAAAGAGAGGAAAGGGAGGCAAAAAGTTGCAACAACAACAGATTTGACAGACTTGGGGTCAGATTTAAGTGATGAGTCTAAGATTACAATAATTGGTTTGACATGTAAAATTGGTGATGGTTTTGATTCAAGAAGTAAATTGTTTCATATAAGGGCCAATATGAAACATACCAAGATTGACACATTGATAGATAGCGGATCTCAATCTAACTTAATTTCAGAAGAAGTGGTTAAGAAATTGGGATTAAAAACTAAGATGCATCACAAACCCTATTCACTCAATTGGATAAGGAAAAATCACAAATTGCCCAGAAAAAAGTAATGGACTTTAAAGTTTGCAATTACATCTAAATTTGTGGATGAAGTAATATGTGATGCGGTGCTGCTAGAAGCACGTGGAATGGTCTTAGGTAGCCCTCATTTATATGATCGCAAAACAATCTTCTTCAAGGAACATAATCAATATCACTTGTTTAAGAAGGGAACTTAATATGTTGTACATGCTCATCATATAAAAGCAAATCAATCTCTTCTAACAATGGAACAATTAAAGAAGGCAACGTATGCAAATAATACACCTATAATTGTGCCAAGTAAAGCAGTTGATCTTAAGCATGAACATGAGATGGTTGTAGGATGTGAGTTCAATCATACTTTGCTTCAAGATAAGTTAATGTCGTGCAAGCCTGTCAAACATATTGGTTCATTTTCAGTCATATTTCTGATATTATCACTGCTAATGTTTTCTACATGGATGATAGTGGATTCAATAAGATGTGACTGAGTTCAAATGGCTAACAATATGATTTCAGTTGTCATGTTTATTATGCAAATGATTGTGATGCAATATGTGCACAGGACAAAGTTTAAAACAAAGGACAAGTGGGGAGGCCTATCCCGCACTTGATGTTTGGTTAATATCCTTTTGGAGGACCAAAAGGTCTTAATGGGGAGGTATGATCCAAATGGATCCAAAAAGGCCTAAAATTCAAAGTTCTCGGATTCAGACGAAATTGGCACCATCATGTAAGGCTCGTTGAGCCGATTCCGACAATATATTCTTTTTCGAAAATGGACACCATATGGCGAAGTTATCGTGATCTGAAATTTTTCCCAAATAGGCAAAAAAAGTCAAAGTCAAATTCAACAGTCCATACTGTTGACGTCAGCAGTACGTCAACATTCTAGGGTAGATGACATCATGATGACGTTAGCATACTGACATGGCAACACTAGAGGCTGACATGTGGCATGCATTTTTGGCGTTTTCAGGGCTGCGTTGACACGGTACGGATTCTACACGTGGACTGTATAGACGTTGACATGGCAGTCTGTACGATGACATGGCAACCGCATATGTGGATATGTGGTTGTACGAAATACATGTGGCAAGCTCAGATGAGGACATGTGGCAGTGATGTGGTTGTACGATCCTGAGTTGGTAGAGAGGTGGCTTCCACCGGGTGTGGCACGTGGCAGGTGTGTTGATTGTGCAGGATGACTGTGCATTGACTAGTTTGGTACAATCCAATCATGAGGTGGCATGTGGCCTAATCAAAGGGTGACACATGGCACCTCGAATAAGGCTAAGAAAGGCTAGGTCAAAAATTTGTTTGCACTCCGTCGGACTCGAACTCCTGACCTCCAGGCATGGGCAATGACTTCACCAAATGCGCTAGCCACCTGGGCTGCTTTGCTCCTTGTTGAACCATGTGGCACATATTAATTTTAAGGTGACAGTGGTGTGGATTTTGGGGGATAAACATCGGTCGGCGGGGGCTAGCACACGACCAGGGCGCTAGACCAGGAGCATACAACCATGGGGTCTGGAGGACAAGGGTGCCTAACACTCGACCATATGGAAACAACCCACATGACCACTTTTTTTCCAAAAGTGGGTTTTAAAACTTTATCATTTGTATTTTTATGGTTTATTAGCCTTATTTTAATGGATTTAGGCCCAAAAAGTGAGGATCTAGAGCCCAATTTGAGGACATATTTTAGGAGGAAGTTGGGATGTGACCCCCAACTGAAATTTTATATAAACCAGGTCTTTTTGACAACCATGAGAAGTTCAAAACAACATAATGATGAATAATTTGTAAAGTTCAAGCCATTTTTATGCGGGGAATCCATTGAGGAAGAGAACTTTGGAGGCCATTCCCGGCAGCTACGCTCAACCTTTTTCAGTGCCGTCAATTGTGTTGGATTCTTGAGGTCGAGTAGAACACAACCAAACTAGTTTGTAATCCAATTGATGTACTTTTGAATCATTGAAGATTAACAAGAAACTCTATTAATGGGTCATATATGAGGGTGGAAGGAGGGGCATTAATGCCCCCCCTTAATGCCCCCTCCCCCACTGAGACAAAGGCCCGGAGATGTAGACAACTTTGTCGAACTCCGTTAACAATATTTGGCGTTATGATTTGTTGTTCTTAATGTTCATTTTTTGTTCTCTATTCTTTATGATGGCTGCAACATTCTTTCATCAAATCTTCTTCTTCTCTTCAATTTCTAAATGGTAAATCAACTCATGCAAAATACTTAGCTAAGTCTTTAAGAGATCAATTTATGGATCACCTTGGGACAATTGATTGGGGAGGGGAGGGGAGGGAGGTAAAATGACATAAAGAGGAGAGAGGGGTCGGTTCAGAACTTCTGGGTCAAAGAATGGGGGATGGAAAGTTCAGGGAGGGTATGAATTATAGTTCGTTGGAGGATCCCGCTTATGACGAACCTCGACAAGCAACTGCTGAAGGTGGGGCTTGGATATTTCAAAAAGACAAGGCTTTCTCTTGTTGCTTGTTCTTAGGCCCACCTAGTGGTTGTCGAAGTTATATTGATTTATATTTTAGAGGAAGGAAAGCATTTGGTATTTTCAATCGTTCACTGAAGAAATCATTGTTGTACTCTGACCCTGAACGCAACAAACACTTATTCCTTTATGTTTTCCTAGTAATCCCCTCAATATCTTTATCTATATGTATGTCTCTTTTATTCCTAAACCAAGAAGAAGTGAAGGGAAAGAAGAGGGGAGGGAACTGACAAACTAAGCCTCGAAAAAACCCACTATTTGGTATAGGGCCAGGCGAATTGATAATGTATGTTTTCCCTATAGCTATAGATAATCTCTTTATCAGGGCTCAAGTTCACATGCAGTGGTCTCTCATCAAGCAACGAACGTACCCTCCTGCTAGGCCCGAGTACATGCATTTAGGGTTAGCTGTGTTGGTGGAGCTTCGAGACAAGGAAGAAGTTTTGAGAAAGAATTCATGAAATAAGAGAAGCAAAGAAGGTGCATAAAGAGGTTTGGTTGGTTGGTTTTCGTACCTTCCAACCAACTAACTATGACCCAATCACTTTGCCATAAGCAACAAGCTTAAGGCAAAGATAGGCAATTCTCTCTACAAAGAAATATCACACATGAGAAACTCACCCTTCTTGAAGGAACTGATCATGAAGTTTAGGGGGAATTCACTACGAAAGAAGAAAGTGTGGTTCTCGCTGGAACTAGGGAGGAGGGGACAAACCCTTTACTAGTTGCCTTCAGGGACAAAATAATTTCCATAAACAAGGCTTACTTAAGGTTGTGAGAGGAATAAGGTCAGGCTTAGTGCAACTAGCCATTAGGTTAGATAAAGAGTACGAGAATTCATTTCGCCTTCACCACTTGAAAGAAAAGGCCTTTCATGAATCATCCTCCTTGTAATGACTTCTACTCTCTCTTGGTGAGTTTCACAACCTCTATTTCTTATGTAGTACAAATGAATTGTTTCTTTCTCAGTACAATCATTCCTGAGAAGCAAGCTGGTCATTCCTGCCTAAAAGGAAAGGCAAGAGACCCTCATCAATTGATTACTCATTGAAATCATGATGGTGGAAAGGTGACAATGGGCACTCTAATTGGGGAACTCGTATCAAAGGTGACTACTTAGATAGATAGAAAGTGTAACAAGGTGGTGGAGCCCAAATTGAACTTAAACCCCTACATTCAGGTGCATAATGAGACAAATTTATGCGCCCAATTCATTCCCTAGTTAGTTCCTGAAAGAAGCTATGACTAAGACCTTTCTTTAATAAACCCATTATCAAACAAATTCGATTTCATGAACAAATGCCACAACCCTAGATGATTTCCCAGTGAACTAAGTTTAGTGCTACTTTTATTTTATGTATCGGTTGATAAATAAGAAGAAAATGCCCTTTCGTTTTGCTTTTTTAGGCTAATGGGAGAGAGATGGGATATCCAAAACTCTTTTTTGTTGGGGACACTCCACTTCTTGAAGGGAAGATAGGGTCGGGACACACTTCTTCCTTATTTGAGAGACCAACCATCTATCATGCATGTTGAGGGGCCTAACAACGAAGAAATCAATCTGCATCAAGGAAAATACGCTCTCATAAACCTTTCTTTCATGACCCACCTCTTCTCTAGCTGTCTTCATGTCCTTGTCCCATTTCGTTAACTAGAGAGAGAATCAATACCATACCAAATAGACTGGGAAAGTCCCAAGCCCCAGGAAAGTGTTTTACCCTTACCTTAATTGGCTTCACTCGCCTTTCCCAGCCAAATAAAAGGGGCTTGGGCCACTCGACCAGTAAAGAAACTTTGAATTGACATACAAAGTCTAAAGACCATCGATAGAGGAATGTCGCAAGGCCATGAGCCCTAGAGAAAAAGAGAGTTGTTGCCCCAAGATAATAATAGATGAAGGTGGAGGGGGAGAATCCCACTCACTCACTCACCCACTGGTAGAAATTCTTTCTTTCCCGAAGAGCTAACCAGACACAAGGAAAAACCTTGTTATGATTGTTCTTGTGGATGTTCTCTGCCTCTCCTTTTCATTTCCTTGGCCTTGGCTTTTCCTGATTTCACACAATTCTGGAGAGGTGGGGTCGATTTTGAGTCCTCCCCGCATGCTATACTATTACTATTAGTTTGTATCATCCGAGCTTATCTTCCATGAGCTATCCTTTTGTTTTTTCCTTTAATGCGCGTAAAACTGCGTCCCTTTACTGCTTTGCCTAAGGAACAATAAAGAAAAGTTGCTCATCAGGTCGAGTTAGGAGTCACTCGCCTGACAAAGAAGGGCAAGGTTATTTAGACATGAAGTCCCAAAAAGGGCGAGGTACAAAGTCACTTTGTTACTATACGATAAATTTCATACAATTATTAATTTTTGAGATCGAGTTTATTCCTAATGAAGAGGGAGGGGGAGCACTACAAAGAGCATATAACTAATGTTCTTTAAATAATGCTCTTTGTATTTCAACAGTTCTATAGCCTTTTCCTGCATCTCCTCGTAGATAGAATCTGTTTCGGACAAGGAAATTTATTACACACAATTTTTAGGGTAGATATAAAGGTCAAATCCTTACTTACTATGACTGTCCCAGATGAAATTTTGGGACAATTATTGGATTTTCCGGTGTTTGCAAGGGTAACACCGATATATGTTTTTGCTCCAGTCATGAAGATAAGAACTCAGCGAAGGAGGTTTCCAAACCCCTTCTTCTTTGTCTGGAGGTTAGGGAATGACCTGATGTTAGGTCAAACTTGACTCAGTGAAATAGTCAAAGTTGTTAGGTAAACAATGGTGGTTTCAGGCACATGGTATTGGTGACCCGTGGTTTTAGAGCTCGTGGATCGCATGTAATGAAAGCCTTTAAAAAGTTGGTGATACTCCATTTTAATGTACCGAGAGTTGAGCAGTGAAGGGTCACTTGGCTAGGGCCAGGAGGTTGGTTGGCTTGGTCGGATTTGTCAGTGGGACTAATAGATTTATTAACTGTTTTTTCTAGGTTTGGGTTTTCTAGGATAAATCTCATGCATTATGTATGTGTTGTTATGTTCTTGGTTGATTATTTTATTTCTATTGCATCTATTATTTCGTTTCACCTGAGCTATGAAGGTGTTTCCACAACATAAGTTGATCCTAGGACGAGGTTAAAACACCTTTTCTTAAAAAGGTGGGTGAATTTATCACATGATTTTTGAGAAATAAGCTAATTGAAACCGTTGAAGGAGACCCCTTTTTGACCCTCTCAAGACCAAGGGGCCCACAAGTCCATTATTTCCACATCACACTTGGCTCTATCGAGTTGAAGGATTTGAACTGAATGATCATCCTTGATCGTTTTCATAACCTTATACCCGATGCCTCCTTCCTAGCAACAAAAACAAGGGACAAGGAAGGGGAAACCCATTACTATATGGGATGCCAACTTCCTAACCCACCTCAAAAAACACTACTTCTTTTGCGACCTCACGACGCTTTTCCTCAATTGAAAGAGGGGCAACTTCGACTAACTAGATACCCTAGGTGGAAACAACTTCGCTACCATATCCTCTATGCACATACATTAACACGCAACAAAGGAGTTAATTAACGAAAAATGATTTGACTCCAACCAATAATGAGGCCACCAGAAAATCCTTTTGCATCCAAAGCCAAGAATTCCCATCCCACAAAGGAACTCCTCAAATCCCTAACTATAACATCCCTTTGCCCATGGTTTCCTAAACAAAAATCACCTTAAGCTTATTTATGTCCATCAACCGTTTGAGGGCCAATTTTTTGGCCTAGCCCCCCAAGCCATGAATGTTAATGGATAGGATCAGCATGGTTTAACCCCACCATGGGTTATCCACACTTTAAGAACCCTATTAACAAGTCTTATTCTGCCCTAATTAACTTCTTTAATTTTTGTCTCTTGTGCATGCTTCATATTAGATTTTATGCCAACCTTTTGACCCCTAGGCTCCTTTAGAATATCCAATCCCAACCCCCCCAAAACCAGAGAGTCATGGGAGGAGGTATGAGGTATCAGGTGGTAATGAACACCTCCCTGTTTTCGAGGAGAATGATGCATAGGAATGAGCCTCTCAATAGGGTTACCCCCCCATCAAATGAAGGGTCCAAGACAGGAGAGAGGTTAACAAAAAAAACCTCCCCTCCTACTAGTCCAACTTTCGACTCAACAAGCTCTGAAAAGGTGTCCCTTACCTCCTTGAATTCATCTTGAAAATGAACAATAGAACCCTCCCTCGATGTCAAACAATCAACATAATTCTTATCAGAAAACAAGGAAGGAATTAAAGTAGACTTACCTAGAGGGTGCACACTCAAACTCCAAAGCATATCCAACATTTGCAGTTGAGAAGGAAACAAGTCGAAAAACCCCGGACCCATTAGGATTCCTCCTTATTGCCTTCCAATTGATGAGAGTAAAAAATCACAGGGATAGAAATGTCACCAACAATCAAATCCATATTCGCTGAAATCACCTCCTTCTCACCATCAAGCGTTCGCCCATCCCCCGCAACTTCACCCTCAACGTGGCCTACCGACTCAATAAAAATGTGAGGAACTACTTCTGGAAGAACAACTCAATCCTCCCCCCTACTAGAATTATCCTCTTTTTTTACCCAATAATGTCGCATAAAAGACTTGTCACATTCACAAAGAACATGGCCACATTGGTGGCATCTCACACAACAAAAAGGGAAATTCACCTTATGTTTCTTCTTCCCTCATCGATCCACTACACGAATAACCCCACCACCACGTATATCTTGTAATTGCAAATTCACATTGATGAACCTTAACCCTGGTCATTTTGGTCCATCACAATTCCACAACCAACTTGCTCCTCCCGAACACTGGGTAGTTTTGACGAAACCCGTACCTCGAGTCCACTAACACCCCCCATTACTCCCTGCGACCGCTTTGACTGCAGTCACATAAACACCATCACCCTTTTTTGACGTGGCAATCGAGAGATAACTTGAAGGGCCCTTTGCTTGCCAATAAGACTCCACCTACAGGACAGAGCTCATGTGGGGCACAAATTTGTCATGACTACTAACTACAACCCCTTATCCACGATTTTAGTAGGTATAAAGTGTTCACACCTTGAATCTCCCAATGGCCCTAAAGACCTTGACATAGAGAATGGAATACTTATCTAACAAGTGTTGCTTGGAAACTTAGTCCCTGCCAGGCAGGTTTGGAAATGGGCATGCTAACTATTGAGCGTGCTTATGAACCAACTCCATGGCCTATCCTCTTCACTGTAACAACAACAGACCAAATCCCCGACAACATTCAACATCCATTAGGACCTCAGTTATCTCTTCATTATATAAATAGAACTTTGATCCAAAAGTAAAGTTAAGCATAGTTGGGTGGCTCAAAAGCGTGGGGCTAAAAGGTTGTGCTTCCTTTAATTAAAAAAGATGATCAAAACAGATGATTGAGGTAAAACCTCCCAATGCATCAGCCAACGATGTTGCTACAATTGATTAGGTTCACTATGCTCTCCCTTTTTCTTAATAAAACAAACCACACAATAGAATCTAATATCATATATACGTATTTTTGGCCTTTCTCTAGCTCAATTATCTTCTCCTAACTTTGGATCGATATTGACTCAAGACTGCAAAAAAACATCATCCTTTTATATGATTCTTCGAAAGTTTAGTTTATGGTTTAGACGATACTTTAATTTAATTTTTTATAACTTTTAACCTTTGTCACATTGAAATTTGTTATTATTGTTTAAACCTTAGTGTAACATTATTAAAAAAAAAGACTAACACAAGAGCTTATGATTTTGTCTTTGTATTTAATTACATCTCTCGACCTGCATAGACCATTTTATAATTATTATAATCATTAAAGTGAATATATAAAATTATACATCATCAACAATACAAACCACAATCTGTTTTGCCTCTTTGTTTTGACTGGATTTATTTCTATTTGGACCAGAGGAGCATTGTGTGAGTTTACGATTACTTAAATTGATTAAATCCCATATGAGTATTGTGTGAATGTTGGTGGTTGAACACTTACACATGCATGTTTTGGCTCAGGCCCGTGGCAGATGTTAACAAATATTACCATCACTTACCAACGTGGATGACAATGTAGAGATGAGACGTTGTCCATCAGATGGACGTTGTTTAAATTGAAGTCGTCCATCAATGTATAGATGCATGTAGAGTTGATCATATATGTGTCAACAAGACACGAAGGCAAAAGATCAAATTATTTTGTAATGTAATACACCAAACTAGAGCCTTAAGTTAGCAAATGTAGAGACTTCAATTTGACATTGATAAGTTGGTTATCGCAGGCTGGAATTGTTTTCTTGTCATCTTATGAATATTTTCTTGATGCCAACCATCCTCCTGGTTATCACAGGTTGGAATTGTTTTATTGTTATCGTATGAATATTTTCTTGTTGCTAGCCATCCTAAGTAGGCATGTTTCAAGCAGCCCAACCTGCATCTCTGCCAAGCAAATTTTGTGTTAGGACACAAAAATTCTTGTGAGGAATCCAATTTAAGAATCAAAAAGAAAAATAATGGAAGATGGACACTTCAAAGTCAAAGAGAAAATGTCAAATTGGAGTAGGCCTGGTTATTAGAGACGCCTATGTAGGCTAGCTGAGGGACACTGTATTCGAGGTGCTCTTAATCCATTTGAAAGGCTTCAAGCTTGGGTTCAACACATATTCTTTCATTCCAGTTGCAGTGATTGATGTGGAGCTCTCTTCATATAGGTCCACTCAAGGTCAAAGCTATGATTTGTTGCTTAAGGAAAAAGCATGCATAGGGCCAACATCTTGGACTTCAATTTTAGAGGTTGCGAGGTCGAAAATCGTAGAAGATTAAGCTCGTCCCGTTTCTTTCGAAAAGATTCAACTCGTCATGCTGCCATGGAGTTTATAGATGCTAATGCTTTGATAGCCTCACAAAGGAGTGATTTAAAGCTTGTTGTTAAGGAAGCAAGCATGGATGCTGAGCAGGAGGGTAGGTTTGACTTCTACAATCAACCATGGTATGTTCAACTTCTTTGTTGCATTGGCATAGGGTTGTAAATGATAGGTATTTGAATATTCTCTCTCCCACTTTAGATAAAGGAGTTATGGATGCCACCGACCCATCTTGATTCATCCCTAGGGGATTTACCCTGAAGCAAAGCATGCAACAATAGTAAAAGCATATGCTTCTTTAGCACCAAAGGGCAGATCTAACCTCATATCACCTTATGGGGCCGGGTTCCTTTGCTTGCATCTAATGCAATGTTTGTTCTGCAACCATCACCCGACCGTTTAAGGTGACATGCAACTTGTAATTTATGTGTTCTACCTAACCTATGATTAGTTATTAGCCAGGTGGACTAGAGAATGGAAATGTGTTGTTTTTTGTTAACATAAGCTTGCCTAACAATTGAACATGAGTCGTAGAAATGGGTGCTTCCCTTACCGGAACCAGAGTGGCGACTTTGCCAACGAAGGCCGAGCCTTAAAATTATGTTCGCCATTGTTGTCACCCTTGCCCCCTGAAGCTCCTAGTCCTAGCCATATGTTAGTAACACTGGAGACATCAGAACCTACATCATTACCCATCCAATGTTAGCGAGACTTAGAGTAAAGAAACCTAACAAGCTAGTTGCTTATAAACTCAAGGAAATAGACCTTATCTACTAACCCTGTATGTTCAACTTCTTTGTTGCACTAGATTAGGGCTATAAGTGCTAGATATCTACATACATATGATAATTATAACTGATAATTCTATAACAAATATTAGTAAAAATTGAAATAGTGATAAGATAAAGTGGAAAATAAAAGTATTCCTAAGCTTAATATACATCAAAATTGATCCATGTTTATGTGTAATGTGTGATTGTTTGTTATGTAATGTGTAATTGTTTGTAGGGTTGAATATGCAATCATTCATTCTCTCAACCGCAACAACTCAACCACAAGCTAACGACACTAGGGAATGAGTGAAAACTTAGGCTGTTTGCTTCTTGTTCTTCTACTTTATTCAACACATTGCAATAATATCTATCGATGCTTAGGGATGACGGTGGTGAGGCAGGGTTGAGGTGGTGCAAAGATGGTGAGGATGTATTACTTATGTTACTGCATCGAAATTTCATTCAACACATTGCAATAGTATTTATCCGTGCTTAGGGATAACATCGGTGAGGCAGAGTTGAGGCGGTGTAGAAATGGTGAGGATGTATTACTTCTACTACTGCATTGAAATTTCATTCAATACATTGCAATAGTATTTATCCGTGCTTAGGGATGGCGATGGTGAGGCGAGGTTAAGGCGATGCAGAGATGATGGGGATGTATTACTTCTGCTGCTGCATCGAAATTTAATGCGCATTTATCTGATCATTTCATGAATGGTCACTTACTCTCATTTATTAACTTTAGAATAATACTAATTAGGGTTTGAGCATGTTGAGCTAACTTTGATTTATGTATCTTATCTCAACAATTGTCCACTGTGATTGAAGGCAGTGCACCGCCTTGTGTAGGAAGTGTAAGCAGTAAGCTCCTTGAACGAGGCAAAGGTAGTGAGAGAGCTCGAGGCATAGACAAAGGCATGAGATGATGAGGGAGGGGCGACAATACCATTTATTGCATGTCAGATTACCAAATATCGAAAAAAAAAAATATAATAAAATAATACATACTCATCCTCAATCCCAAAACTATATGGTCAACCGGACATTAACACCTTAAACTCCATAACCAATAAAAATATAAATAAATAAAATTATATATTTCACTTAATTAAAAAAATCCAAATAATAAAAAATAACTTTAAATAAAATTTAAAATTGAATTATTGAAAAATCAACTAGTTAATCACCTATTGAAAATGGGCACAATTAATCACCTTTTAATCTTAATTTCTAATCTGATAACTAACAACTAACAATTGAAGATGCTGGCATATGCTAGTAACTAATATAAGTCAAAAGACCAACTCATCCCGCCTATATTCCCTGCCGCATAAGAAAAAATATATACGTAAGGAATATATTTAACTTATTATTATATTTCGCATTCCTTTATATTACATTCTATATATTATAATTAATCTATTGATTTTTTTTTCTTTCTAAATAGATATTTTATACTTATACCACAAATTTATCTAAATTTTATAAAAACAGCGAGTAAGCTGGAAGGAACGCTTGTCTTGGTGTGTTAGCGAATTTTATATGCATACTTACAGATCGAGTTTTATCCGGTCTTTAGGGGTTACAGGAAGATACAATAACAGTAAGCAAGGGATGTGGGCTTTTTCTTCATCATTTTACAAGCTCTAACCAGATACATGTAGAACTTTGGTTATGGCAGGTTTCAATATAGAGATATAAGTATATATACGTTGATTATATTTCCTGAGGGAAGAAGAGTTTTGTCTTGGCCCCCATTCTGAAAGCCTCAATTCCTTCGTCAGAATCCTCGTCTTCCTTCTTCTAGGAGTTGAATTCAATGGGGAAGAACGATTTTCTGACGCCGAAAGCCATAGCAAACCGAATCAAAGCGAAAGGGTTACAGAAGCTGAAATGGTACTGTCAGATGTGCGAGAAGCAATGCAGGGACGAGAACGGATTCAAATGCCATTGTATGTCGGAGAGCCACCAGCGCCAAATGTATGTTTTCGGCCAAAACCCCGACAGATTTGTTGATGGCTACTCCCAAGAATTTGAAAATTCATTTCTGGAGCACATCAAGAGAACGCACAGGTTCAGCCGTGTGGCCGCCACCGTCGTCTACAATGAATACATTGCCGATCGTCACCACATCCACATGAATTCCACGCAGTGGGCGACCTTGACAGAATTCATTAAGTATTTGGGTCGGACTGGGAAATGCAAGGTCGATGAAACCCCCAAGGGTTGGTTTATCACCTTCATTGATAGAGAACCGGAGACTTTGTTGAAGGAGAGTCTCAAAAACAAGAGGGTCCGGTCAGATTTAGCGGAGGAAGAGCGGCACGAGAGGGAAATCCAGGGGCAAATTGAACGAGCCGAGAAATTGGTGGCCCAACCAGGCGTAAATTCTTCTTCGCCTGAGCCTCCTCCAGATTTAACCAAAGCAGAAAGTATACCAAATGGTAAGATTGCATTCTCTTTCTCCAAGCCGGTTTTAACTAGTGAGCCTACAGAAAAAAGAAAATTTGAATCTGTATTTGAAGATGGTGAAAATGATATTGGCGCTTCTAAGGTTAGGAAGGACATTAATGGACAAAAAGTTAGTGACTCTGCTGTTTTAGAGGAGCTGATGAAAGATCAGGAGCGTGCAAAGGAGAAGATGAACAGAAAAGATTATTGGGTCTGTGAAGGAATTGTGGTTAAGGTTATGAGTAAGGCTTTAGCTGAGAAGGGTTATTATAAGCAGAAAGGGGTTGTGGTTAAGGTTATTGGGAAATATGTTGGGGAGATTAAGATGATTGAGAGTGGCCATGTTTTGAGGGTCGATCAGGAGGAGCTCGAGACGGTGATACCGCAGATTGGTGGGCTTATTAGAATTGTTAACGGTGCTTATCGGGGATGCAATGCCAGACTGCTTGCAATTGACACAGCCAAGTATTGTGCAAAGGTGCAGATTGAGAAGAGTATCTATGATGGAAGACTTCTGCGAGCAATTGAGTATGAAGACATCTGTAAAATTGCCCAGTGAGTTTGGATGCAAGGATGGCTGGCAGGGAGATCATAAAGTTGGTATGTTGGAAACCTCAAGTGTAAGCCTTGTTTGGTTTAGCGGAATGGTAAAATATGGATATGTTCATTGAAAGAACCACTTTTGACAGAATTGTGTAACGAATCTGTTTAATACCTGTCCTATTTATTTTGATGACATAGATTTGGAAGTGTCTTCCTTCCGTTGCTCAGCATTGTTGTATTGACTGAGACATTCGCTATCTGCAAGAAAGATTACGCTGTTTGAAATTGCAATCAATTTACTCCATGGTGTTGTCTATGAGTTTGCTGCCTCGCCGTTATTCATGCATGTTGGGAAATTTTGATCCTGGCATAGAACACAGGTTATAATTTGTCATTGTGTTTCTTGTTGCTTTCATGAGCTATGCTTGTTCATTTATATCCTTTACATAGACAGAACATACTACCATAAATGATAAAAGACATGGACGAGTTGAAAGATGTATTGTTCTCTTACAAAATTTAGATTCCTTATCCCATCTCAAAAATCTATTTCATAATTCTTTAAAGGGGATGTTGAAATAGGAAAGTGAGAATCATACATCAAGGGTCTTGGCTTGTACCTTTAATGAAAACTACGCACCATTAAATACATCAAGCTGACCATCTTATCAAGGTACGATGGATGCAATTGAAAGGATCTTGAGGTCGTAGTTGTTCTCAGTCTCATATAACTTCTAAAAGAGGAGAGTGAATCTCTCATACCCAATTTAATGCTGGATTGAACATTCATGGGAACAAAGCTGTGACATTATATCTGATGGATGAACATATAAATGAGGTAGGGTACGTGTCAATATCAAGCTAACATTACCTACCAATGAGTGAAAATATTTGAATATCTTTTTACTGGGTAAACCCTAGATTCTTCAGGGCACAAGGCTAGGTCAACCACTTATGAATAAATCATATATAGCTGATCAAAAATTGTCTCACTAAGAGAAAACATGTCACAAAGTGGGATTTAAATTTGGGCGAGGGTAACAACTTTTTCTTACAACCATTTGAGTGACACCCAATTGACACACACACGTGTGTGTGTGTGTTTTCCCTTGTAAAAAAATTATAATTTTATCGATGATAACAAAATTAGATTTTTTAGTTACCTTTTGGTTTACAAAAAAATCAAGTTGCACAAAATGTGGAAGCGTGTACAAGTTTCCAAAATAGGAACACTTGGAAATGTGACCCCCCAAAAATTGGTATGTGGGGGGAAAACGATATATAAAAAATACAAAAAATATAGATATATAGTTTTTCTTTAATAACACATTATCTTAGAGGAAAATAAGCAAGAAAATAGGAATGATGCACATAAATGACATTTTAGAAGGAGACCCATGTCTACATTAACTCTCATACATGATTACATGATGCAAAATCCCATAGCTTGGTGGTCTTGACTAATGCCACTCCCATACCCTCATACATGATAGAATCCAGTGGAAACATTACATTCCTACCAACCCTGAAATCTTGAAAACTGTTAAGTCAGCTGAATTCTGAATGGGACATGAAATTCTACTTTCTCCATATGAAGTCTGATGAGGTCGGAACCACTCTCAAACATCCTGAAACAATTAATGATAATGTTAAAAATTTAAGTAAGAAGATGGAAAAGGTAAAGATAAAGGATCATTGGCATGGAGAGGGTGATATTTTCCTATGAGTACCACGCCCCTCTTGAGCACTTAGGTGGGCCTGAAAACTTCCAAAAAAGTGCCTGAAATGTCACTGGAAATTGACGAACGCCTTGGAAATGCCATCGGCTGTACTGTATAGCGTTTCCAGATTTGGAAACGACATATGGTATGGCTGCCGACGTTTCCAAGGTGTTTCATACCCATTTCAGCATTTCCAAGGGTTTCCGATATGGGGATGTGGTCAACTAGGAGTTTCCTGTAACTATGCAAAAAAACATCTTTAGCAAAGCTGCTAAAAATTCAGCCAGACCATCAACTACCTAGTACATGTGGCAAAAAACATGTCTAGCTTCTCAAAGTTGATTCTATAGCCCTCTGCATCCAAATTTTATGGCTTATCCACCATATAAACAAACAGTTATGAGCATACTAATGATATACAACAGTCCGTAAACAGTGCATTTAAATATATAGTGTTCCAAGTCAAAACTAGTTCAAAAATAAAAATTTGAAAAACGACTTTACAGTGACAAAAATTGTCTACATCTCAATTTAGACCATAAACAGAAACAGGATCTATGCCAAAAAGACTTATTCTCAATAGAGCAGACTTAAATCAGAGAAAAGGTCCAGGATCTAGCTCAGCCAAAGTATATTCCAATTGCTCCCATCTCTGCCAGGTACCAGGAGCCATCAACAAGCCCTCCTTGGATAATGAGTTTGCAATTCTATTTCAATCTCCATAGACATGTACAAAGGTGATATCATTAATTGCATCTTTAAGGTAAGATTTCTCCTCGAAGATAGGCCTCAAAATAATTTTTCCCTAAGCACATACACCCCTCATCCAATCTATAACAACCTTGGAATCACCCATGACCTGTAATTTTTGAACACCATTGAATCACCCATGACCTGTAATTTTTGAACACCATGCTCCACAGCCAGCCTTAAAGTCAGTTTTAAAGCCAACAGTTCAGCTTTGTTATTAGTGCTTCTACCTATACCAACTTTGAATTTCAAGAATGTGAATCTGAGAGATATAGTATCCCTCCAGCTCCTCCAATAGGTGGCTTCCTTTGAGCAGCCCCATCAAAATAGGCCCAAGAACCAGTCTTATCTATTACTTCTGCAACCACAACTCTCGGGGGCTTACTTCTTTTTTCCTGATTGAAATTTTTAAGTATGGCTAAACTCTGTAAGGCACATTGTTGAGGTGGAGGAGACCTACCTTCAAATAGGCTTGAATTTCTAGCTAACCAGATCCTCTAGCAGATAATAAGAGGAAGAGCTTTTACAGGCCCAAATTGTGGATTATCACAACAAGCTTCCAGAATTTCCTCCATATGAAGGCCTCGCCATTTTATCTTGAGCCCAGTTTGTGACTCTATTTCCTTCCAAACAGAGACAACAAAAGGACAGTGAATGAGCAGATGGGAAATGTCTTCTTCACTTACCTTACAGAGAGGGCATCTGCCTGGACCCCACCAGCTTTTTTTTTGCATGAAATCCAAAGTATGGACCTTTTGATTGAGGGCCAACCACATAAATATTCTAACTTTCAGAGGGCATTTGAGTTTCCATACCCCTTTGAACCACCATTTCTCCTCAAGCACAAATTATTCTTCTCTAGGTACTTTGTAGCCATGCTTTGGTGTGTAGACCCCTCCAGTTGGGTTCCTAGACTAAATCATCTCATCATGAGCTTCTTTTATCCTTACATGGCTACTTTTTAGAGCAAAACAGAAGTTTGTTCTTAAAAAAGCTACCATGTGTCTTGGCAGTCTAAAAATTTCATTAGAACCTACCTAGGGGTCCTCCCCTAGTCTCACCCTCCAACCATTCCAACGTTCCAGAGTAACCAATTTCTAATTAGAGGGAAAGACAAAATAACAGCCTTCCAAATAACTGAGGCCTTTTGAAATAATTTCCTTGGAGTTCTATTCCAATCCTCCAACCACCTTACACCATAACCCTTTCCCTTGTACAATTCTCTAAACACATTTGGCTGCTAATRTTYGAGCAAAACAGTGAATGTTTTTTATGCCCCAATCTCCCATCTCCTTTGGGATAGCTATTTTCTTCCAAGATAGCCAAGGAAAWYTTTTTTTTTCTCATTGCCCCTATACCATAAAAAATTAAA
>JZKD02S1314092.1:87148-99137 GCA_000966675.3 Picea glauca
TTGTCTTGACATGTTTATGTGGCTCTCTTATAGTCAAAGAATCTTCTCAAGGTGGAGCGCTTGAAACATTGGTTGAACACTATATCATGCTAAAGAGGTTTCAAGGAGAAAATTGTTTGATGTCCTCCCTCTTTAAGACCAAAACTTGTAGTAGTTTGTTGAAGGTTAGTGATGTGAGCACTAGTCATAGTAGTTGTTTAGGCGTAATTCTTAAGGTTTTATTTAGTACATGTGCTCTACATCAGTGTTCTAATGACGCCAACAAGAAAACGTTTTGTTCCAATCACCAAGAAGCAACAACAATGTGCTCAATGTTGATGATGCACCAAGACACGACACCAATGCCAAGTAGTGCCTAAGCAAGGTGCAATCCAATGCGACAACTTGCACATGCATACACACATAAAACACATCCTTGTCACATCATGACACACGTTAGGCATGACCATCCACACATAAATTAGCATGGTACATTTGATCCACATGATCAATAACATCACATTACCAGGAAATCTTTTGAAATGTTCTAGAAGGTCATTCTTATTCATATTTTTATAGGTAGAATGGTATGCACATAACTATGGGAACATTGTTGTCCACATATTTGTACTTCAAAATTAATCTAGGATTACTATATTTATGACATTAAATTTTTCATTGAGATAGATTACAAATAGAGAGGAAGCTTTCATACTTGGTTTCCTTTACATGGAGTCTTTACATACTTTTACATCTCTTCTTAGAGAACTTTTATGTTCTTCCATTCTTTAAAAGCTTGTTGTTTTAGGACATTTGATGCTCACTTAATAACATGGACAACTCTATTTCATGTTGTTTGTTTGTTTAGTAGTATAGCTATAAAAATTAGTTTCTATGCATAACCCTAGATTATATTTAATTCTTAGTTGTCCCCTATAATTATTACTATGATCTCGATCAATGGTATTAGGGTAAACAAAGATTGATATGCTTTCTTTAGCAAGTAGAGGTAGTGCATATGTTTTCTTTTCTCAAGATGATTAAGTGATGATGGACATCAAAATAGTAGTATGCTATTCACACTTGTACAATTGGAAATAGAGTTTCTTTGCAATAGCAATAGTTACTCAGATTGTATTAGTGACACCTTAGCCATGTTGAATTCCTATTTAGATTAGGTCTGTTACCCCCTCACATTGCATCGAGGTAACTCTTGTGATTTTCATCACAAGATATGATTTGCAACATGGTATCCATGGAGTTTTGGGGGTACACACCTTCATTCTTTGCTTGGAGATGATGCTTTTCTTTCTTGAGTTGGTGCATTGGATTGGAGGAGATCCAACGCTCTTATGTGGTGGATTGTCTTAGTACTTGATTTTCTCTTCATGGTTGCATACATTTGGTTGATGGAACTTTGGAGCTAGAAGTTTATGGTCTCACTTGATGCCTTGATTGATGATTCTGAGATGCTCTTTGGTACTATGGTATTACCATTGAAGGATGATTTTGTTGTGCATGGTTAGCCTAGCCTAACACTCATATATCTCACTTGTGAATCAAGAGTGACATGGTGTGATTCTAGCTCAGGATGGTAACACATTATTAACACATTATTCCCTTTTGTTCTGATTTTGGTTTATGATGGGGTTTACTAGGGGATACCACTTCTATTTTCAAGATACAAAAACCTTTATGGAGTATAGCTCTCATGGACACGTATGTGGAGGCAATTTGCTATTATTTTTTTATGGGGCCACCCCTTTCATTACCCCATTTATACATGATGGAACATATATGAAGAGGAGAATTACATAATGAGGAGAATTACATAATGAGCTTTCCCCCTTCAATCATGTTATAATTTGTTTTACCCATGCGCTTGGAGGATGACACATATGATTAAGCATTATTTTAATAATGGGCCAACTCCTTCCCCTTCAATCATGTTATAATTTGTTTTACCCATGCGCTTGGAGGATGACACATATGATTAAGCATTATTCTAATAACGGGCCAACTCCTTCATGTGCCTTGAACCACATTGGAGTGTACCATGGTGGGCACACATGTTGAGGTATCCTATTCAATGGGCCTTTATCATAAGAAGCTTAGACTTATGTTGGGAATGTTGCATATTATGTAGCTGCCTTTATCATATCTTTGAACTACCTTCGATGAAGTTGTGGGTCCTCAATTCACGAGATAAGTCAACCATTTCATGGGCACTTTCTATTGGATATATAACATGGAGGGGAGATGTGGGTCCTCATGTGGTCCACGCATTATATAACCGCCTTGCCACCTCATGAAGTCGAGTTGATCCACATCTTTTATGCAACCATAGTTACTCATCTTCACACATTTACGGCTTTAGCACACATACCTTGTGACATGTAAATATGTTTATATGGTGAAGCCGTTGTCTAACCATTTCATTGATGGAGTCTTCCCTCTCTTCAGGTGTCTAGAGGATTCTTGGGGTGGATTATCATGAATGGTTGGTTAAAACGTTTCTTCTTTTATGAGCCATATGGAGCATCCACAATAATTAATTGTTGACCACATATTTAGTAGATTCATTACCTTGGCATTATTGAGACTCGAGGATACATTCATTATGGCATACACTATCTTATGGTTTAGTTGTTCCATTTATTTGAGTGGGTTGGGCATCATTCTATTCAAGGCAGCTTCATACCCTTTGGGATGACACACATGTTCATACAAGTTTATTTGTTTGTTGACAATATTTCCTTTGTTAAATACACATTGAAGTGAGTTATGAAGCAATGGAATATAATTATGCTATATCATCATTCAAAGGGGTCGATCCATATGAGAGGAATTGTTAGTAGGGTGAACCACTTTGATTTATTTATTATAACCACCTCATTATTTTTAATGTTTATTTTTAATGTTTACTTGTCGTGAGAAGTGGTTAGGAGTTGGCATTATTATATTGTTTTCTTTACATAAGAGGATGATTATTTTATTGTTTTTACTAAGAGAGGAAAGTGGATCCGAACAATTCACATCTACTTTTAGTATGAAGTTTGTTGAGGAGGTTAGGAATGTAATATTTTATTATATTCCTTGGAGAACTAATTAATCTAGGAAAACAATTAATTGTTTATTGTAAAATGAGTTGAGCTTAAACTTATATAAGGGTTTGCTCTTTTCATTTGATGTATGGTTGGATTAGAGAGAAATGCCTTGGAGCTTAATAGAATACTTGTTGGATGTAACTGTTAAGGAATTGCTTAATGGGTAAGAAAGTATTCTAGGTCTTTATGCTATCTCATGTGGATGGAATCTTCTTGGACCATGGTTATGAAACATTGAATGGGGTAGCATCATTCATGTTCTATTGTTTTTATCATTGGGATGTTTTATATTGATGCATGTTTCTCTACATTACGTTGTATGCACTTGTATTCCATTCCTAATATGTATAATTTTCATAGCCATTGGAGTCCATCTACATTAGTGGTTTCCCTTGATAAATTTATGAAGTTTAGGATGGCGAGGAAAAGGGTTACTATATCTTGTACTTTGCATCCATATTGTTCCTATTTTCCTCAATAGGACAACCTTCCATTGAGCCTTGTTTTGACTCCACTTTCCCAATAAAAAGACACAAGTCTTTGGTCCATTCATCCACTCTATTTACTTAACACATAAAATTGCTTTACTAGAACCATCTCTTCTTTTCACCTTGGACTTTCTTGCATAAGTTTTAGTAATTCTATTCTAGGGAAGACCCCCTTGAGCCGGAGGAGAGCCGACCTAAAGTGTAGAGAGGGTTGGTGAGATGACATTGACCCCCCTCTTAGTTCCTCCAAGGTATTGCTTGAGCTTTAGGACTTTATCTCAAGAAGTGAGGGTTTGAGAGGTAATGTTTTGATGCCATTGCCGATGACTAAGTCCATTTCTCAAATTGAATAAATTTGCTACACTGATGTTATGAGTACTTGCATTGACGATCTATTGCTCATACGGTGACTCCATTGAAGGAACAAAGCCCTTGTTCCTTGAAGAATTTTGAAGACATTGTTGTGTGTTAGGTGAGCACACTCAACAATCTTTGAGGCATTGAAGGCTTACCTTGGTGACTCCACATCCATGGTATGAGGTATCATTTTGTATTCTTAGATTTCATGTCAATTTAGTTGAGGTGAAGAAATATGGCACCATGGTCCTTTCATGTATTACACCCTCCTTTTGATGTCACAGAAATTCCTGGGTACCCAAATGAACTCCCTCCAAAATGGAAGGACTACACACCAAAGTTTGACAATGATATTCATTTTGCTACGCAACATGTGACATCATTCTTGGATTTTGTTTCTAAGCTCAATGTAATGCATGAGGATGTTTTAATAAAATTATTTGTATATTCCTTAAAAGGATATCCAAGAACATGGATCAAGAGTTGTTGTAGGCCAAAGGAAATATCTTCTCTTATAAGTTTGATTCAAGTATTTCTCAAGAATTGGGACCCTACTTATGAAAAAGGTCAAGATGAAAAAATTAATGAAGATTTTGAAGCACCTCAGGACTCCATAGAAGACCATGCACATGAGGAACTTGTTGATGAAGAAAGCACTCAAGTCTCCATGCCATCATTTCATGAAGACAAGGGTTTAATAAGGTATGATCCTCCAAAAATTTATGAATTTGATGATGTACATGTGGTTGATTTAGAGAGATATTTTTGAAGAGGAACCTTTGAAGCATGACAGATTTTCAGATATATTTGTTTATTCATGTAATGAGAATGAGGGAAGCCGAGGGGATGAAGATGTACATTTTAATTTTCATATTAATAGTCATAGTTTGGGTGTGGATTGTTGGAATTTTTATGGAGATCCCATCCATGACACTGATTTAGATGATTCTAGAGGGGAAAGTGCAGATTTTTTACCTTTGGAACAACCGTTTTTAATAAGTGAATGTTTAGAAAAATCCATTATTAATTTCCAGCCATACTTTCTTATAGATAATTTATAAAATTTTCAAATTAGATATCATGTTGATGATAAAAGTGAAGATATTTCTTTGTATAATTTACAACCATGTTTGATGAAGGATAATGGTGTTTTATTTCATCCTATGGGGCATGTATATGACTAGCAAACATCATAAATTTTCCAGCCATGTATGTCATATAAGGAAGAATTTTTGTAGTCTAAAGGGTATAATTTCAATGGTGAAGACGCAGAAATTTTCCAGCCATCATTCCCTCCAAATTTTAATTAATCAATGTATATCTATGTATGAGAAATTAGCGTTAGAGGATCCCTTTGGGGCTGCAAATTGCATGGGGTTTGAAGTTTTTTATAGCAGAAATTTCAAGCCACTTTTTTCTTCATCTTTTCCTCAATTCGTGAATGAAAAACCAGTTGGGAAATATGTTCTTAATGCTGAAATATGTATGGGGAAAAAAGGTTTTCAGTTTATGGTTTGTTGTAAGAAAATTCAGCGACATATGGAGGGACAACAAGGCCTAATTCGGGAGTAATTTTTTTTTTTTAAATCTAAATTTTCATTTCATGTTTCATTTACATATTTATCGGAGGGCAACCAAGATGTGTTTTGCAATTTTTTCGTGGAGCTACTTCAAGTTTGGTTGTGTGAAGATGTGGTTGACGTTCAGGGGAAAAGAGGTCATATCTTGGGATATGTGGATCATCTTTTTGAGAAGCATATGGTGCATCATGGAGACCATTTTTGGAGCAAGGATGGGCTGTCATTTTCATATTACAACTGTTATATCAATACTGTCCAAGAATGGATAGATAAAACTTGTGAATGAATATGCCAATTTTTGCATGATATTTGTGATCTAATCTATCTTCATGAGTTGGCTTTTATGTTTTTCCTTGCTATAGGATTTATGCTAACTCATGATCATTTTGTTTTTAATATATCATTGTTTTGATTCATTGTCAAACACAAGGGTAGAGCTCATGATGTAGATGAAGAGCTAGAATAGTTGCATTGGCTCTATGATTTTACTTAGCTGTTGTACTTCTTTGCTTTAGAGTAGGTGTAAAATGAATGAGATCTTAAAAGTGTTAGATAGGAAGAATAAGTTCTTGTGAGCAATAATGTAGTAATCTTCATTTCATGCTCTCTTTGGCATTTTTGGCTTATGCCTTCATTGTAAAGCTAATTTTGGAGCTATTATAGATGTAATAAACTATATGAATATTGTATGTGGTGTTTAGAGATGTGTATATGTATCCATTCAACCACACGACTTTCTCTTTCTTTCTTGCTAAATCTTCTCAAGCAGGTACATCCAGGAATTCTAAAGTTTTCTCGCACTCTTCCTTCAAAGCACATGTCCCCAAGTTGGAGCCAATTGTTACCCCTCATATTGCATGAGGGTAACTCTTGTGATTTTCATCACAATATATTATTTGTAGTATATGGTACACATGGAGTTTTTCATTGATTACACTTTCATTCTTTGATTGGAGATGATGATTTTCTTTCTTGAGTTGGTGCATTTCATTAGAGGAGATCCAACCCTCTTATGTGGTGGATTGTCTTAGTACCTGGTGTTGGTTATGGAGCATGATTATCTTCTTGATTCAGAGGTCTTGTTTCAACCACGTTTGGAATCCATTTCTTGAATGGGGGGTGTGGGGGGGGGTTACCCTTCCATATCTGGAGGTAGGGGGGTGGCAACACTTTATGGAGCCCCCCCTGGCAGGGGTTCGGGGAAGCACCCCTGAAGAGATTTTTTTGGAAAAAATGCCTTGTAAAATATTGTAATTTCATAGTCAATCTGAACCGTTCATTATAAGGTCACAGATCTGACAATAAAAGTTATGTTAGGGTTTTTTTCCCATAAGGCAACCCTCTTTTATGAGGAATTGTATTGCGGCTGTGTATGTGAGCGAATATTGTATTATGAGAGATGAGATTGTGGGAGAAAGAAGAGGAGGTTACAACGGATGTGTTGTAGGTTGTATCCCTTCATTTGCTGGATAATAATAAAGGAAGGACCTGACAATTTATTGGGTGGATGTAGCCCACACTGGGTGAACCACATATATCCGTGTCTCTACTGTATTGTGTATCTTTTGTGTTTATTTCCGCATTTGTTTTATTTTATTGCTTCGCGATCTTGTTTTTCTAATACCTAGTTTTCTCTTCATGGTTGCATATCTTTGGTTGATGGAACATTGGGGCTAGAAGTTTATGGTTTCCCTTGATGCCTTGGTTGATTATTGTGAGATGCTCTTTGGTACTATTTTGGTACTATGTTATTATTATTGGAGGATGATTATGTTGTTCATCATTAGCCTAGCCTAACACTCATATGTTTCATTCGTGGACCAAGAGTTACATGGTATGATTCTAGCTCATGATGGTAACACATTATTCCCTTTATTCCCTTTGGTATGATTTTGGTTTACTATGAAATTTACTAGGGGATATAACTTACAAAAACCTTTATGGAGTATACCCATCATTGACGGGTGTGATTCTAGCTCATGATGGTAACACATTATTCCCTTTGGTATGCTTTTGGTTTATGGTAAAGTTTACTAGGGAATACAACTTTTATTTTCAAGATAAAAAACTTTTATGGTATATACCCCTCATTGACACATATGTGGAGGCAACTTATTATTATTATTTTACTAGGCCACCCCTTTCATTACACCATTTATTTATACACGATGGCACATATATGAAGAGGAGAATTATATAATGAGGTCAACCCCTTTAAGCATGTAATAATTTGTTTTACCCATGTGCTTGGAGGATGGCACATATGTGGAGGCAAATCAAGCGTTATTAGTCCCTGCCGTAAGCATAGAGGGACTATAGCAATCGATAAGTTGTTGACTACATATTAATTTGTCCTTTGACCAAAAATATTTGCATAATACCTATTGTTGGAGCTAGGGAAATAAAAACAATTATTTTTATAGAATAAATAGTACCATATATGTACTGATCTGATTGGATAAGAGATTTGAGGTGTTATTGCCGGCGTCGCTATTCCCAATGTTTTATATGGCAACATATCCAAATTTTTTCTCGTATACAGTATTTTTGAATCATATATTTTTCCTGTGTATTGCTTCAAGGTGGATTAATGCTAGCATTAGTTCGAATGTTTTTATTAGCATTTTCTGCTACCTGAATATATTCGTAAGTTTTGATATTCAAGCTTTATAGTGATTGCGAATTCCAAAGTTTATAACGTCCTTGGCGGATGTCTTTTTGTTGAAATATATTGACACTTTTTTCGAGATGCCTCAATAGGTCTGACAGCTAAAATGTTCACATGAGGCAACGTCCTCCAACAGGCCTGACAACTTAAATGTTTGCATACCGCGAGGTCCTTAGACAGCCTGACAGCCTTAAATGTTTATGTAAATACACTTCTCGGAGTACATTTTTCCTCGAAATTTTCTATACAGTAACTGAAGAGCCATTGTATGTTTCATCCTTCTTCTACCTTTGCACTGCAATTTCGTTATCGTTGAAGCTATATACACTGTTTACTGGTTTCGTGACCGATTCTTATTTGTTGGTTTCTCGATTGCTGCTTATTGTTGTTTTGTTTGTGAGTCGACTTGCAGTTTTGCATTTCAATGTTTTAGAGTAAGTTTCGATGCCATAGTTTCATTTTCTCTGTTCAATGTTTACAATCTGCCAGTAAGAATGTTTGTTTATTTCTTGTGGCATGGTCCTCGTATGTTTCTGGTTCCTTCTCTGCTTGGGCTACAGTTTCATAATCGTTGGAGATACATATGTTGTTTACTGGGTCGGTGGTTCTCGCTGGTTTGTTGGTTCGTGGGTTGCTGGTTCTGTTTGTTTGGCTCGGGTTTACGCTTTGGGGCCTTGGGGGTCCAGTTTGGCCTGTTCGTTCTTTCTCGCTGTCTGGTTCTTGCTGTTTTCTTTTGTTTGCTTCGGCCTTGCAGGGTTGGGGTCCAGCGACAGTGGTTGGAGATTTTCTTTTCCTATTTTCTTTTGGATTATTATTGTTTTTTTGGGTGCTTTGCGGTGTTGAGCCCCTGCATCCAGGAGTCAGCATGCATTTGTGTTATTTTCCCTCTCTGCCGAGGTCCATATCTGTTATTCTGTGAGATTTTGCTGGTGCTTCAGTGATGGCATGACAGAAAATAGTTGCATGCAAAATTGTTCGAGGATTACATGTGAAATTTCAATATCCGCAACCTTTTTGTTGGAATAAACCATATGCAGGGTACATTTATAAACCATGTATGGTCGGATGTGCCAATGTGACATTCCATGTTCTTTCTCCTCTACACAGACTGCTGTGCATATGATACAATTTCTGTTGTGCTTGAGGTATGATATGTACAACACAGATTCAACAAGATTATATTTGGATGTCTGGAAGCATGTGTGGGTGGTTTGCCACGGAAAACCAAAAAACTTGTATCGTGGACACAAAAGTCTATGTAGAGGATAAATAACACGTGTTTCAATCGGTGGAGGCATATCTCAATAATTTGCCACGGAAAACCATAAATTGTTTAGCTACGGCCATGCAGTTGCGTGATGTTTTGTGGCTTGTAATATCTTTTGGGCAGGGAAAACAAAATTACACGTTTACAACCATGGATGGAGAAGCTCAAAGGTTCATGTTTCTGCTTATCTTGTAGACTGTTCGTTGAGTCTATTTTACTGTATGTACATATTTCTTCTCCTCCCGTGCATACCGGCTTCCATTCATGTTCATTGTGTTTTGTGCGTTCCCACATTAAAACAAACAAAATAGCTGGAGAAAAGGAGGGAGTCTTGACTGCATTGGTTGAAGATGATATATAAAGGTGCATGCTTGTACTGTTATTTCATATTGCGTTGTTTTGTATTTCATTTATGGTTTGTACATGTGTTCACCTAGTTTATTATATGTACATGTTGCATGCCTTCGTACATGATACGTTATCTTCATAACATTTCTTTTTGCATACTAACCTGCTTCATGTTCGTTGTCTTTTCGCTGCATTGGTACATATAAACAAACATAATAGATGGATATGGCGATGGCCTCTTTTGTGGGTAAATAGACCCATTTCTCTTCTTTTAGATGTATGTATTCATACTAACTTGCCTTCATGTCCATTGCATATTCGACGCTGCTGCCTTGGAAAAAACAGGTTGCTTGGACATGGAGATGAATTGTTTTGTGTAACAACAGAGGCTTCTGCGGTACAATCTTCTAAAAGGTATACCAACCGTGGTGGTAAATTAAATATACAAAGCGGGTGGGGTCATATAATATTAGAGTTCAAAACGATGGCTTGGAAACAATGGGGATTTCTGCCCCCCTATTTCTACTTTTTCCATTTTATATTATCCCTTTTGTTTTCTAATTCATCTGCTTAGTGTGCTTTCCGAAAATGCCTTGGTGCACTGGTTGACAGACTAATGGTTTCACATCTGTGGTGGCGCTTCTGCCTTGTTCCATACTTTGCTATTTTCTCGATTGCGGGTGCCAGGCTGGTAGGTTGAATATTTATCCCTTGCCTTTCGGGGTTCCACGATATACAACTTGGCCATGGTGCCTTTCCCTCACGCCCTGTTTACTGTGAAACATTTGTCTAGTTAAAAAAACCAAATGCATATAATTTTACGGTTGTTTGGTCCTTGCGATGGACAATATACATTGCATATGCTTGTTTAGTCCTGATGTTCATGTGCACATGCTTGCATCAGAAAAAGTTGGACTAGTGACATGGGCATGAGCAGTCAGTTATCCCAAACATCAACAGACTGACAAGGCCAAAGGTAAAGATGCATATTCTCTGCTCTTACTATGTTTACTAAACAAATATCCTCGGCTTTATATTCATCTATGGCATGGTGGATATGATGATGTCGACTGCAATACATGGTTTGCAGCTCGCAAGAAGTATCAACAAGTACAAGCGAGACATCGAACACATTGCATGTTTCGCAGAGTAAGAGGTGTGGTTTCAAAACTCTGGCTCCATAGTTCATCCAAGCTATGCATGTACTTGTAGATTTATGCCAGTGAAAGAAGAATACAGGAAAAAAAAAATGCATACTACCATTCACTTTAGTTTTTCCTGTTCAAAAATTGTGACCAGGTCTAGAGTTGTAACATCCAAAGTACTATCAATAGAGGGCTTGAACAACCGCTGAACTGGACAAGTGTTTGTGGGGGACATAATGGTCGTCTATAGAACCTACTTGAACAAGGACAACAAAAGTAGATCCATTACGTGTGTTGACATGACAAACAAGGAGGCCATGATGACACTGACACTGACTGTTCCTCCACAACTTGTCCAGAAACATGCAGAAAAGATATTGCCGGGTAATGGGATATCCATTAAAAATTTTAATATATTTCCCAAAATAGTATTTGACCGTGGTGATTGTGATCAAATTATTTCGCTGAACGAAACAAGCGTTGTGGAAAAAATTCCCACTGTTTGTTCAGAATATCGTTTTGTCCCGGACTCGACTATCAACCAGCTTGCACAGAGCACTGATATTTACCCAATTAGAACGATTGACGCAGTTGTCACATTGGCGAGAAAAATTGGCTCGCAACACATTTTCCGTATAAAGGATGGAGAGTCGGACAACGACAAGGCAATGGTACCGCTTTTCATATTTAGTTTTGTCCTTTACTTTCGCATGTGCATGTATGTCGGGTAAGTTACAAAAATATTGCACTGTTCCATGTTGCAGCTACAATTGTTTGAGACGTATTCAAATTTGTTTTCGTCAATCAAACATCAATTGCATAAAGGGCAGATTCCACTTATGTTGTTCAAAATATAACAAAGAAAATGGATGTTAGAGAAATGATATTTCAGACAACCCAGGCAACGTTTGTAACAGAGTTGCGAGCAGATATAGTAGAGGATCTCAAGAAACTAGCTAGCCCTACAATTGTCGTGCGTATACATCCTCAAAATCATCCTCATTTTTCTTATAGAAATAGCCTTAAACAAATTTCGGCGGCCTGTTTAAT
>JZKD02S1314092.1:99168-144661 GCA_000966675.3 Picea glauca
AGTTCTGTATTATATTGTTCGATGTATTAATTCTTATGCTCGCGTTCCCAGGTTGAAGGTCTTTTGGTTGCAGCCAATGTGTAGTCAACCCCCTTTGAACCTGTATGTGAAAAATGCAATTCTCCTGCTTTTTCCTTCGCTTTGATAAGTGATGATACGATTGATTGTCTGCGATGCAGTGAAAAATGTTCATATATATATGGACATTGAGTGAATGGTGTCATCCGAACCGTGGGCAACACAACCGTGCATTGTACGGTTAGACAACCTCTGTTACAAAATGTGCTTCCTAAGTTGGCAGACTCGTCGTATGAAGCGTATCTACAGAAAAATGCAAGCAGTGTGTACATGCCGTGGGAGCTTCAGATACACAACAAATTCACCTTAAATGAGGACAATGTAATTTTTCATATTAGCTAAAGAAGGAAATATATGTATATATCAAATTTTGGCAGGAAACGAAAATACCTCATGTGTCTCTGCAATATTTCTTCAACATCCAGCGAAATGTTCGTCAGACAGGGCTAGTCGGGATTGCACGCGCATAAGATTGTTCGGTCCAAAAAAAGGGGAAGCATTGCAGATAACCCCATATATCCCATGGGTGCGGTTATTTTGTACTTGGAACATATACCAAATGCAAGAGAAAACGAATGCGACGATGTCTTTTCTTTCTATATCAAATTGTTTGGTGCAAAGGTCGATGGGTCCTGCTCTATGGAACCTTATGGAAACTTGCTTGTGGCCTGTTTGAAGTTTGGTTCTTGGTTGTGTGCTTCCATCTCTCAATTTGTATACCTTGGAACTCCAAGTGTTGTTGGGAGGACAGGGAACAATATAATTGAATTTTTTAGCCAACTGGCTCGTAGATCCACCTGAAAATTTCTATGGAGCTGTGGCGCAAATGTAGTATGTGGCTTGTTTTAGCAGATTACGTTGATCGATGAAATTGGTAAAACTATTGTCCTGGAATAATTTGAAAACAAGGAATATATACTTTGCGAAGTGCAATTATGCTATGATATCAAGAACAAGACCTTAAAATTCAAATTGGTCATTGTTTTGACATTTTTGCTTAATCGGTGAAATCGATAAAATTAATGTCCTGGAATAATTTTAAATGAACGAATGTATACTGTGCGGAGTGAAATTGTGCTATCATATGAACAAAAGGTCCTTAAAATTCAAATTGATCCTTGTTATGCTTGCGGTGATAGAATTTAAAAAAAAAATTCTTTTCTTTCCTTCATTTTTTAAAAAATAAGTGATTTAACATCCTTTAATAATTTAATGTAATTCAATTGTGCAATATGAATATTTAGTATTAGTAATTTAGTATTTGAAAATAATGTTTTTAGATAAAGTTAGATAGGATGACCATTCGTAAACAATTGCAATCTTGAATACGCTAGTCGTGGAGTCCTGTCGATTTGTATATACGAGAACTCTGACTGCTGTTTGGAGTACATGGGGCAATAGAAGTGCAATGTTGAGCCAACCAGTCCACAACTCCGCCTGTCAATTTGTAGGACACGAAACAATAGAGACTCAATTTTTAGCCCGCAAGGCTGAGAACTCGCGATCCAAAAAGTGCCTAAGTATGGAATGAGGGATCCGCATATGTTCTATAAAATCTCATGTCAATTCTATATTGTGCTATCATAGGAACAAGAGGTTCGTAAAATTCAAATTGGTCCTTTTTATGCTTGCGGTGATAGAATTTAAAAAAACTTTCTTTTCTCTTCTTCATTTAAAAAAAAATAAGCGATTTAACATTCTTTAATAATTTAATGTAACTCAATTATGCAATATGAATATTTGATATTAGTAATTTAGTATTTGAAAATAATGTTCTTAGATAAAGTTAGATAGGATGACCATTCATAAACAATTGCAATCTTGAATACGCCAGTCGTGGGGTCCTGTCGATTTGTATATCCCGGAACTCTGACTGCTGTTTGGAGTAGACGAGGCAATAGAAGTGCAATGTTGAGCCAACCAGTCCGCAACTCCGCCTGTCAATTTGTATATCGCGGAAGTCTGGGTGCTATTTGTAGGACACAGAACAATAGGGACTCAATTTTTAGCCTGCAAGGTCGAGAACCCGTGATCCCAAAAGTGCCTAAATATGGAATGAGGGATCCACATATGCTCTATAAAATCTCATGTCGATACTATGCATTGCTCGTTTGTCGGAAAACTTTTATATAGCTTGCCTGATCAATTTGTCCAAACTTTCTTCTCTAATTAAATTCCGCAATATCAATATTTAATATTAATAATTTAGTATTCAAAATAATGTTTTTAGATATGTTGGATAGTTGATAGGGATTACCATTCGTAAATAATCACAAACTTTAATGCACCAATTCTCGAGTCCATCTGTGACTTTGTATATCGTGGAACTCTGAGTTCTATTTGGAGGACACAAAACAATGGAAGTGCAATGTTCATCCAAGCAGCCTGCAGGTCCGCTTGTCAATTTGTATATCGCAGAATTGTGGGTGCTTTTTGTAGAGCGCGGAACAATAGAGGTCCAATTTTCAGCCCGCTAGCCACAGAAACTTCGATCCAAAAAGTGGCTAAGTATGGAATTGCGGATCCGTACATGGTCTATGCAAATTTTGTGTCCATAGTTTATAAGAGTACATACTTAGTATGTATTACTTGTTTTTCGGAAAACTTCTAGGTGCGGAAGTTGGTGGATTCACGAGTTCAGATTTCAATTACTTTTATATGACCAGCCTGATCGACCGCTTCTTCATTTGATATTGTAATACAAAAATATAAACTGACTCAACTCTAATTGTGCTATGACATGAACACAAGGACCTTAAAATTGAAATAGCTGGCACGTTTGCTTGTGAATTTGTATATCGCGAAAATGTGGATGTTATTTGTAGGCCATGGAAGAACAAAGGCCCAATTTTGAACCTGCTAGCTCGAGAATCTGCCATCCAAATAGTGGCCAAATATGGAATTAGAAATCCATGCATGCTCTATAAAATGTCATGCCCATAGTTTGTAGAAGTAGATCTTTACTATGTATTGCTTGTTTCCTTTGAACGCTGTTTAGAACACCCAGAACAATAAAAAATTGTAATGTTGAAGGAGCCAGTCCACAACTTGGGCTGTCAATTTCGATATTGCGGCACTCTGAGTCATATTTGTAGGATACAGAGCAATAGAGGCCCAACTTTGAGCCCGCCAGATCGAGACCTTGCATTCCAAAAAGTGGCCAAGTATGAAATGCGCGATCCATACAAACTATAAAAACCTCATGTCCATACCTTCTAAGAGTTCATACTTACTATGTATTACTCATTTTTCGAAAAACTTCTACCTGTAGAGGTTGGCGAATTCACTACTTCCGGTTTCAATTACCTTCAGATGACCAGCCCGACCGACCGCTTCTCCGTTTGATATTGTAAAATGAATATAAACTGGCCCAAGTCCAATTCTGCTATTACAACAACAGGCGTCCCTTAAAATTGAAATAGTCCGCAATTCCGCTTGTCAATTTGTATATTGCGGAACTGGCGGTGCTATTTGTAGGGAACAAAACAACAAAGACCCAATTTTGAGCTTGCCACCCCGAGAACCCGCGATCCAAAAACTGACCAAGTATAGAATGAGGGTTGTGTGAATCAAACATATTGCAAACTAATATTTCTATGTTTGAAAGCATATCTGTATAGATTGTTGCGAAAAAAAAAAAAAAAAATCCAGTTTCTTGCTTTTATGCCCTATAAAATCTCATGCCCATCATTTATAAAAGTACATACTTGGTATGTATAACTTGTTTCTTGCGAAATTGTGTAGGTGCGGAACTAATAATACTTTAGTTTTGAAAATAATGTTTTCTTGTATTGTTACATAGTTAATAGGGATCACCATCTGTAAACAATCACAAGGTTAGACCTGCCAGCCCTGGAGTCCATATGTGAATTTGTATATGGCGGAAGTCTAAGTGTTGTTTGATATAACGTTATACCAAGAAGTCCGTCTATTGATTTTTATATTGTGGAACTCTTGGGTGCTATTTGTAGCTAACAGAACAATACACGCCCAGTTTTTGAGCAAACCAGCCTGAGTACCCGCGATCCAAAGATTGGCGTACGTATGGATTGTAGGAACAATAAAATGCCCGAGTACCCCGCAGGTTTGCTGGCTGATTTTTATATCGCGGAATTGTGGATGCTATTTGTAGGCCACAAAACAATGGATGCCCAATTTAGAGCCTGCCAGTTCGAGAACCTACGATCCAAAAAGTGCCTAAGTAGGTTTTTCTTTCAAATAAGATATTTCACATCCTCTTATAATTTTATGTAATTAAATTGTATAGTATCAATATTTAATATTAATAGTTAAGTTCTGAAAACAATGTTTTTTTGTAGTGTTACATAGTTCATAGGGATCAACATCCATAAAAAATCGTAAGGTTGGGCCCGCCAGCATTGGAGTCCATCTGTGAATTTCCATATTGCGGAAATCCAACTGCTGGTTGATATAAAATTATACCAAGAAGTCCGCCTGTCAATTTGTATATTGCGGAACTCTTCGGTGTTATTTGTAGGTAACCAAACAATACATGCCTAGTTTTAACCCCACCAGCCTGAGTACCTGCGATCCAAAGATTTGTGTAAGTATGGAATGCTGAAATAGTAAAATGCCCAAGTACCCCACAAGTCCACTGACCAATTTGTATATCGCAGAATTCTGAATGCTATTTGTAGGCCACGAAACAATGGATGCCCAATTTAGAGCCCGCCAGTCTGAGAACCCGTGATTGAAAAAGTGCCTAAGTATGGAATTATTCTCTCTGCTTTTCCTTCTTAAAAAGAGGGTTCCTGCATAGGCGGGTTTAACATTGTGTTTCCATTGTTTTTCACCCTGCAACTAGCACCCGAGCTTCCGCGATTTACAAATTTGCAAAGAAACCCCCTTTCGCAATTTACGAATTTCCAAAGAAATTCCGCGACATACAAATTGACGACCGATATCTGTTACTAAGATGCAATATGACCATCGACCCTTCACGTCTCCTAGGTATATTTTATGCCCTTCTTCTTTTCTAACCCACCTGACCGCTTTCCATACTTGGGTATTTCTTGGAATCGGTTTCGCGGGTTGGGCGATGCCTTGCCGCAATTCGCCATCGCTGGTGCCTTTGTACTTGTTTCCAGATATGCAATAATTAATCTTTAATGCCAGTACTTCTTCCTGCAGGAACTATTAAGATTGTCATTAATGTCCGCAAGTCTGGAGAATATTTGTCAGTTCTACGAATTAAACTAAGATTTGTGCACAAGTATGTTATCCTTTCCCAGTATTCAACTCAAAGACGATGCAATTTATTTTTTGTGCGCCGACGGGTTGGCGCTTTTAAGAAATTTGTGATTCTTAATCTCTCTTCGTCGTCACCGCCACCTTCACACTTTTTTTCTAATTATGCAATTAGCGAGCTGTGATGGTGACAACTCATTCTGCACGAACCCTAGATATTTTCATTGATCAACGAAAGGGTCGAGGAGATATTCCATTGATACACATTAAACCATAATTTGCGGAGGGTTATATTATCCCTCAATCATTTTCATTTCAAACACCGTCTGCAACAAACCAAAATTCTTGTTAACTTGTGGCGACATTTGTCTCCAGATACAATAAACACATTGGAGCATAATGGCTAGAGGTTCCACTATTCCAGGGCATATTCTTACTACTCATCTCCCTCCGCCCAGGACCAAAAAAGGAGATGGTCCCTTGGTACACCGAGAGATATATTTCAAGCCAAAGAATTCGAAGGCAACCCTTCCTACTCAGAGAACCTGTCCAGTTGCATTCATGGCTGGCGCAGAGGTTGTTGTCATGAATTCCGAGACGAAAGAAGATGATCTGATGGGCGATGATAAGTCAATGGATGATGGTAATGGAGAGACTCTTCCCACTCCTATGCCCAAATTGAAATCAACCATAACAGATGAAACTTCCTGGCTCGATGATGGTGGTCCTCACAACATAAAAAGGATTTTCAGAAAAGAAACCGACTGTAAATGCAATAACGCCTTTGCAGCGCGAAAATAGGAATTCCAGAGTTCCAAATTAGTCCATTCTGGGTGGAAGAGTTTCATTGTAAAGTAATGATCTGTTCATGCTCCCAGAGATATATTTCAAGACAAAACATTATTCGCTTGCGGGACTACTGTCCTCTTCTCTAGATATACAATTAACATCTTCAGAAATCAGGTCCAAAACTCTCACTATTGCAAGCCACTTTTGTACTAGTCATCTCCTTCCACCCAGAATGGACTAATTTGGACCTCTGAAATTGCACGTGCAACTTGCGCTCTTGAATTTTTTTCGACTATGCAGAGGCGGTTTTAGCTAAGGGCTATTCCATTTTCCCTGCAACGTTTTTTGTCTTCTTCCTCACGGGAAGCTTCTGAAAAATATCAATTCCAACACAGGATGATTCATGGAGGAGAAAACTATGGGGATCTTGCATAGTGCAGATCCTGTGCGTGTGTTTGTCGGAGATACGCTCAATTTTTTGCCCCGAAGAATTGGGTCGAATTTGTGAGGATAGATGTACAATACTCGGTGTTTTTGTTATTTTTCTTAAATGGATTTGCTATTAAAAAGTAATTGCCTTAGACTCTTCGTTGCTGCTTCTTTTTTGGATATAATGCCTGTTCTCCTTGGCATGGTTTGATGCTCTCGTACTTCTTCAATATTGTGTTTAATTTGGTTATTTTTTCTAAGATGGAACATCTAACAATTATAGCACAATGTACTATGTCAATCGAGCGACCTTTTATGAAAACAAAAAATGGATTACACAGTTTCAAACCAACGTTCAGTTCTATTCGTAATGCAGATAGAGCATAGCAATACCAATGTACAATCTTGCAACAAAATCGTTATTCTTGTTTCTAGACATGCAATTATTATTTTTTAATGCTAAGAACCAATAATGCAAGAAGTTTAATACTTGAGTTAATATGTTACAGTCATGGAAGAATGTGTAAAGAACACAGTTGCACCTGCACGTTCGAATAAAATGTAATCTTCAACAAAGCATTTGCTGACAATTAATAGAAAATGAAGTTTAGTTGTTAGCTTAATACGTTATAGTCATGGAAGAATGTATGAAGAACATACTTACATGAACGGGTCACAATAAAATCTAATCTTCAACAATGCATTTGCTGACATTTAGTAGAAAATGATGGTTTTGCAACAATGGGGCTTCTTTGAAACCAATTCGCCCTTACGAAAACTGCCTTCCGCCTTTCTATTTTCCCACTCTTTTATTCCCTCTAGTTTCTCTTCCTAGATAGTTGATCATTTATTTATTTATCTTCTGAAAATGCCTTGCTGCACGGTTTGGCGGATTCATGCGTTTCCAACGACCACTACCCGTTTCTTTAAATTGACCTTCTATTGTTCCGTGTCCTAGAACTAGAACCCAGAGTTATGCGATATAGAAATTGACAGGCAGACTTGCGCGCTCACTGGGTCAACATTGCAGTTCTACTTTTCCATGACCTCCAAACAACATTCAGAGCTCCGAGATATACAAATTGACAGACAGGCTCCACGACTCACAAAATTTCCTTTGTTCACGGATGGGAAAGTGCTAAAACGAGCCATACCACATTTTCCCCACATAAGATATATTAAAGGGCAAAACATTTCCTCTATAGTTCCATGTCCTACAAACAACACCCACAATTCCGCACTATAGAAATTGACAGCCACACTTCCGGGCTGGCTGGCTAGTCAAATGCCTCGCAGTTCCGTGATATAGAAATTGACAAACGAAGCATACAAGCAAGAACCAAGTAAAATCAGAGATCACATTCTTGGTCGTTGTTTTCTGTTCCCCCCAAATTCGCAATTCTGTTCCGTTTCTCTTTTCCGTGAACTTTATCTTCTTCGTCATTTATTCATTTTTTCGAAAATGTATGGCTATGCACGTGGATGGGGTTGCGGGTTCACACTTGCACTGGTGCTCGTTTACCACGACACCGACCGACCGCTTCGCCATTCCATACCCAGAAAATTCTCCGACCGCAAATTCCCGGTAGGCGGGCTCTAGATTGCACTTCTTTTGTTCCATGGCCTGTGAACAATTGCGTAAGTTTCGCGATATACAAATTTTCAATTAGACTCAGATCATACCCTCTTCCGTATTATGGTCCACTTGTCATGTGCTTTTCTGTGGTATACATCTTGCACTGAAAAATTGCGAGAAATACAATTTCACTGTCGGGCTCTCGCATCTTTTCTGGAACTATTGTCACCCCAGTTTGAACTTGTCTGTCTGCTTTCCATACTTCGTCATTTCTTCGAATTTCTTTGGCGTATCGTTGGTTTGGCGAGTTGAAGAAATATTCAGTTCGTAGTCGTTGTTTCCTATGCTCACATCCCTTTGCAATTAGCAATTGCCAATTATATATAAGATCTTATTTCTAGGCATGCAATTAGCAATTTTCCTATTCCATACTTAGCCACTTTGTCGGAATTCCGAAAATATACAAACCGACCGCTCCCTACATATCTGAACAGTCAGCCGGTTTTTTGGACAAGAAGTGGACAATCGAACATTTGGATAATTAAACCGTCATAAGAATTTTTAGCTCCACGAAACAACCTGCGGTCCTGCCATGTCACATTACGAACAAAATGTTTGTTGCAGAGGTAGCACGACAATACAACTACTGGTTCCATCTGTTGCAAACAAAGAAAAAAAAACCAGTTCATTCCTCTGCCTTGGAAAGTAGGGGAGTTCGTGTTGAAAAACATCAACGAAATTGACGAATTCCCAACACATTCTAGCATATCCAACCTCAAATATGCTGAAATCATAAGAGGGTTCGACCCCTATAATATTTTTCGACAACATTTACAAACACTTGGCCTCGATGATTGTTTTTTAAGTAAGCACCTGGCCAAAAATAGAGACAGTGGCAACAACGGTCCTCCCTCTTATGCCGACGACATAGACACAGTGCAAAGCTGCACTCAATTATACACGCAACAGGGGAAAGGCCCCGTTGACAAGAGTCTTCAATCGACAAATAACACTAAAAAAAGTGTGACATCTTGGAGCATCGCTCCAATGGTCCACCACAACAACAAAGAAACTCAGAGTTCTTCAAATGGAGGAGGAGAGAATGACCCTCCTCACTCTAAAATTGATAGTTCTCACAAGGTTCCAGTAGAGAAGAAGAGAAAAAAAATGCGGGGCAGGCATAAGAGCCAAAAATTCAGAGTGAGAACATGGAACTTGACACTGATTTGGATAGCATGATCCGCTTCCTTGATCATCCCGAAGACACCATACACCATAGCCATCCAATGTACATATCTATTACCGAAAATTTTGACCAAGATGAATCCTTCATGTTTCAGAGCGCCGTTTTTGATACCCAGTCCAAAAAATTGATAATTGAGAAAAAAAATGTTAAAAATAAGAAAGTCAAATCTCGTTCAGAGGTTCACCTTGCCAACATGCGACCCTCCCAAATCTGTCAAATTCACACGGCAAGTGGAGAAGCACTTCATGATTCCATTGGAGGAATCGAGACTGAGAATGCCAGGTTGAAGTAGCGGGTCAAGGAATTGGAGGACGCTTTCATTCCTATGCCATTGCTTCTTGATCCTTTGGCAATAGCCACGCCTGCCATCCCTGTAGTCAACGTAAAAGAATCCTCCACTCTGCTCGCATCCTGTAAATGATACATGTATAATAATATAAAAAAAAGAATGGAACTGGTTACTGACACATGGAAAAGATCACAAACCATCATTTCCCTTGGAACTAGGGCACACAGTTTGCTCGAACATTTGTAGGTCGAGTTAAAAGATGAAGAAATTTTATTTTTAAAAACGATCATTCCTTTTGGCACCATTGTCAACAATATGGTAGAAAAAAAAAGAAGAGAAGACGATTTTCCATCCAAAAACCGGATTGGTCAATTGAATGCATGTTGGAAAGAAAAAGTGAAGAACCCGCATCTCATTGTTTAGTAGTGTGAACAAGCCATATCGAAGAAAGATAAATTATTCACAAGGTTGTCAAATATAGACTTAGCCGGGAAAACCAACGACTTCTAAGACCTGGACTTTATCACAAACTCCTTGCCCTTAACCATGCAAGAGTTCGATAAACAGGTTGCTATGTTTAAGGCCTTGTCTCTGGAATTTTTTTACAGCATCATTCAATTTGATGAAGCTCACGTCCACGTTTGGCTGGTCAAATATTCAGTACAAAATGAGGAAATTCAACGGGCTCTCTGTAATCTTTCTATCGACTTCCAGGAATTAGAAAATGATTTTTTCAACATAAAAATCCGGAATGAGATAAACGTTGACCCAATGAGAAGATACATTGAAGAATGGCGTGAAACACAATTGAAACAGGCCGCCGATGAAAGGCAACAGACAATTGCCAGGATTCTAGCAGCCGTCGACGACATCATTGAAATGACAGTCCTCGGTGACATCAATGAAATGCCAGCCGCAAGAAAGTAGCCAAAGGGCTCATATGTACCCTCACTGTATGTCTATTGATCACATCCTGCTTTTTTTATCAGCCAAGTTATTCCACTTTCTTAAATACAGATGTGTAGGCAAACACTTTACCTTTCCATTTGTTTTTCCAGGTATTGAACTCTATCTTCTTTCTACAATCCCGTTTATTGTACATATTTCTCTAATGGTCCGCGGGAGCCCCAATCCCAGTCTATATGACAAATGCATTGAAATTTCGATTTATATGTAACAAACTTTTATTTTTTGTATATTTCAAAATTTTCAGTACTATGTAATGTTGTCATACATTCTTATCTTTCAACAGTTTCTATGACAAATGCATTAAATTTTTTTATATGTAACAAACTTTTAATTTTTTATATATTTCAAAATAAATGGTGCTCTGCATTGCAAGCTTCATTTACTTATACGACTTGTTCATAAATGAATTTAAATTTTTTATATTTCTTATCTCCTTCTAATTTTATGTCTTCATATATTTTTATCTTTTACCAATCCATATGCCAAATGCATTTAAATTTCCAGATTTATTCTTCCACTGTCAACAAATTTGCACTTTTTTGTGAAATTGTGTAGGTGCAGAACTACTAATACTTTAGTTTTGAAAATAATGTTTTCTTGTAGTTTTACATAGTTCATAGGGATCACCATCCGTAAACAATCGCAAGGTTGGACCCGCCAGCCTTGGAGTCCATCTGTGAATTTGTATATGACGGAAGTCTGAGTGTTGTTTGATATAACATTATACCAAGAAGTCCGTCTATCGATTTGTATATTGCGGAACTCTTGGGTGCTATTTGTAGCTGACAGAACAATACAGGCCCAGTTTTGAGCCCGCCAGCCCGAGTACCTGCGATCCAAAGATTGGCGTAAGTATGGAATGCGGGAAAAATAAAATGCCCGAGTACCCCGCAAGTCCGCTGGTCGATTTGTATATCGCGGAATTGTGGATGCTATTTGTAGGCCACATAACAATGGATGCCCAATTTAGAGCCCACCAGTTCGAGAACCCGCGATCCAAAAAGTGCCTAAGTAGGTTTTTCTTTCAAATAAGATATTTCACATCCTTTTATAATTTTATGTAATTAAATTGTATAGTATTAATATTTAATATTAATACTTAAGTTTTCAAAACAATGTTTTTTTGTAGTGTTACACAGTTCATAGGGATCAACATCCGTAAAAAATCGCAAGGTTGGGCCCACCAGCCTTGGAGTCCATCTGTGAATTTTCATATTGCGGAAATCCGACTGCTAGTTGATATAAAATTATACCAAGAAGTTCGCCTGTCGATTTGTATATTGCGGAACTCTTCGGTACTATATGTAGGTAACAGAACAATACAAGCCTAGTTTTGACCTCGCCAGCTCGAGTACCTGCGATCCAAAGATTTGCGTAAGTATGGAATGTCGGAACAGTAAAATACCCAAGTACCCAGCAGGTCCGCTGACCAATTTGTATATCACAAAATTCTGAATGCTATTTGTAGGCCACAGAACAATGGATTCCCAATTTAGAGCCCGCCAGTCCGAGAACCCGTGATAAAAAAAGTGCATAAGTATGGAATTATTCTCTCTTCTTTTCCTTCTTGAAACCCAAGTTCCTGCATAGGCGGGTTTAACATTGCATTTCCATTGTTCTGCGCCCTGCAACTAGCACCTGAACTTCCGTGATTTACAAATTTGCAAAGAAACCCCCTTCCACGATTTCCTTTCACAGTATTCAACTCAAAGACGATGCAATTTGTTTTTTGTGCGCCGACGGGTTGGCGCTTTTAAGAAATTTGTAATTCTTAATCTCTCTTTTCCGTCACCGCCACCTTCACAATTTTTTTCTAATTATGCAATTAGCGAGTTGTGATGGTGACAACTCATTCTGCATGAACCCTGGAGATTTTCATTGATCAACGAAAGGGTTGAGGAGATATTCCATTGATACACATTAAACCATAATTTGTAGAGGGTTATATTATCCCTCCCTCATTTTCATTTCAAACACCGTCTGTAACAAATTGAAATTCTTGTTAACTTGTGGCGGAATTTGTCTCTAGATACAATAAACACATTGGGGCATAATGGACAGAGGTTCCACTATTCCAGGGCATATTCTTACTACTCATCTCCCTCTGCCCAGGACCAAAAAAGGAGATGGTCCATTGGTACACCGAGAGATATATTTCAAGCCAAAGAATTCGAAGGCAACCCTGCCTACTTAGAGAACCTGCCCAATTGCATTCATGGCTGGCGCAGAGGTTGTTGTCATGAATTCCGAGCCGGAAGAAGATGATCTGATGGGTGATGATACGTCAATGGATGATGGCAATGCAGAGACTCTTCCCACTCCTGCGCCCAAATTGAAATCAACCATAATGGACGAAACTTCCCGGCTCGGTGATGGCAGTCCTCACAACACGAAAAGGAGTTTCAGAAAATAATCCGACGGTAAACGCAATAATGCCTTTGCAATGCAAAAATAGGAATTCCAGAGTTCCAAATTAGTCCATTATGGGTGGAAGAGTTTCACTATAAAGTAATGATCCGTTCATGCTCCTAGAGATATATTTCAGGCCAAAAAATTATTCGCTTGCGGGACTACTGTCCTCTTCTCTGGATATACAATTAACATCTTTGGGAATCAGGTCCAAAACCCTCACTACTGCAAGCCACTTTTGTACTAGTCATCTCCTTCCACCCATAATGGACTAATTTGGACTTCTGAAATTGCACGTGCAACCTGTGCTCCTGAATTTTTTTCAACTATGCAGAGGCGGTTTCAGCTAAGGGCTATTCCATTTTCCCTGCAACATTTTTCATCTTCTTCCTCACAGGAAGCTTCTGAAAACTAACAATTCCAGCACAGGATGATTCATGGAGGAGAAAACTGCGGGGAACTTACATAGTGCAGATCCTGTGTGTGTGTTTTTCATAGACACACTCAATGTTTTGCCCTGAAGAATTGGGTCAAATTTGTAAGGATAGATGTACAATACTCATTGTTTTTATTATTTTTCTTAAATGGATTTTCTATTAAAAAGTAATTACCTTGGACTCTTCATTGCTGCTTCTTTTCTGGATATAACCTCTGTTCTCCTTGGCATGGTTCAGTGCTCTTGTACTTCTTCGATATTGTGTTTAATTAGGTTATTTTTTCTAATATGGAACATTTAACAATTATAGTACAATGTACTGTGTCAATCAAGTGACCTTTTATGCAAACAAAAAATGGATTACACAGTTTCAAACCAACGTCCAGTTCTATTCGTAATGCAGATAGAGCATAGCAATACCAATGTACAATCTTGAAACAAAATCATTATTCTTGTTTCTAGACATGCAATTATTAAGTTTTAATTCTAAGAACCCATAATGTAAGAAGTTTAATACTTGAGTTAATATGTTACAGTCATGGAAGAATGTGTAAAGAACACAGTTGCGCCCGCACGTTCGAATAAAATGTAATCTTCAATAAAGCATTTGCTAACAATTAATAGAAAATGAAGTTTAGTTGTTAGCTTAATATGTTATAGTCATGGAAGAATGTATGAAGAACATACTTACACGCACGGGTCACAATAAAATCTAATCTTCAACAATGCATTTGCTGATTTTTAGTAGAAAATAATGGTTTTGTAACAATGGGGATTCTTTGAAACCAATTCGCCCTTACGAAAACTGCCTTCCGCCTTTCTATTTCCCCACTCTTTTATTCCCTCTAGTTTCTCTTCCTGGATAGTTGATCATTTTTTTATTATTATTGATTTCTGAAAATGCCTTGTTGCACGGTTTGGAGGACTCACACATTTCCAATGACCACTACCCCTTTCATTAAATTGACCTTCTATTGTTTTGTGTCCTAGAACTAGCACCCAAAGTTCCACGATATAGAAATTGACAGGCAGACTTGCGCGCTCACTGGGTCAACATTGCAGTTCTACTTTTCCGTGACCTCCAAACAACATTCGGATCTTCAGGATATACAAATTGACAGACGAGCTCCACGGCTCACAAAATTGCCTTTGTTTACGGATGGGAAAGTGATAAAATGAGCCATACCAAATTTTCCCCACAAAAGCTATATTAAAGGGCAAAGCATTTCCTCTATAGTTCCCTATTTTGCAAACAACACCCACAGTTCCGCACTATAGAAATTGACAGCCGCACTTGCGAGCTGGATGTCTAATCAAATGCCTCACAATTCCGCGATATATAAATTGACGAACGAAGCATACAAGCAAGAACCAAGTGAACTCAGAGATCACATTCTTGGTCACTGTTTTCTGTTCCCCCCAACTTTGCAATTCTGTTCCGTTCCTCTTTTCCCTGAACTTTATCTTCTTCGTCAGTTATTCATTTTTTTTGAAAATGTATGGTTGTGCACGTGGAAGGGGTTGCGGGTTCACACTTGCACTCGTGCTATTTTATCACGTCACCAACCGACCGCTTCTCCATTCCATACCCATAAAATTATCCGACTGCGAATTCCATACCCAGAAAATTCAAGCTCTCGCATCTTTTCTGGAACTATTGTCACCTCATTTTGAACCCGTCTGTCTGCTTTCCATACTTCGCCATTTCTTCGAATTTCTTTGGCGTATCGTTGGTTTGGAGAGTTGAAGAAATATTCAGTTCGTAGTCGTTGTTTCCTATGCCCGCGTCCCTTTGCAATTAGCAATTGCAAATTATATATAAGATCTTATTTCTAGGCATGCAATTAGCAATTTTCCTATTCCATACTTAGCCACTTTGTCGGAATTATGCAAATATACAAACCGGTCGCTGAACTTCCCCATCAACATATTTTCCGTTTTACACATTTTTCACTCAAAAATTCTGACTTTGCCACTATTCCACAAATATACAAACCGACCGCTGAACTGCCCCATCATCATCTCTTCTGTTTCACACATTTTGCACTCAAAAATTACGATACAAAAAATTTGACCTTGAAACACTAGCATGTCCTCAGTATTTCCATAACCCTTTTTTGAATCCCATTCGACTGCTTTTCAGAGCTTTCCATTCTTTCCTTGCTCTTCACAATCTCCGTCAACTTTGCACTTGTCTATAATAAAATATTTTTATTATATATATATATATATTGTTTCTATATATGGAATTACTGACATTTAATTCTAACAGGTCATCATGCAGGAACCGTATAAATTGTCATTGATGGACGAAAGGCTTGAGGGGATATCCTATTCATGCACATTAAACCAAGATTTGCGAGGGGGTTATATTATCCATTCCCACTGTTGATTTAAAAATCATGAAATTCCCTTCACACGTCGTGGCCTTCACACGCTCACGAAACCTCCAATCCTTAATTTCTCTTCGTCGTACCCGCCACCTTCGCATTTCTAAATATGTAATAAATAAGCTTTACTGCTAAAAATTCATAATTAATCAGCGGAAGGCTTGAGGAGCTTTCCCATTCATAAACATTTCACCAAGATTTAGAAGAGTTACATTATCGACTCTAATTGTTCATTTAAACCATCATCTAGAGCAAACCAACGTTCTCATAAACCTATGGCACCAACTCGACAACAGTTATGTGGAGATACAGTGAACATCCTCGGGCGCAAGGACCAAAACTTCCAGTGGTCCAGGGCATTTTCCTATTACTCAACCTCTGCCGCAAGGAACCAAGTAATCTGGACCTCCGGGATTGCTCATGCAGGCTGTGTTCCTAAGGTTTTTGAATGTAAGGACCTCGTCTCTTGGTGCGCTGAAAACTTTATTTCAGAAAAGAGAATTATTCTACTGCGAGACTGCTCTTCTGTTTCTTTATCACCTCAGGTCTTCCGCTAGATGCTAAGGTTACTGGAGCCAACATTGACGTTCAAAGGAGAAGACTGAAAACAATTCCTAACAAAGCATAATAACGGGTTGGACCTCTTGCCGCATTTTTTGGAAAACTCGCATCTAGTTCCTGAAGATATTACAAGCTTCCTGGTTAGTTCATTTAGAAATCCATTTCGTTAAATTTCCTGGCTTTTTATAAGAATAAAGAGACAAGAGTCCACAACAACTATTTCCCAGATGGCCCTTTATATTTTTCATTTCACAGTCAACGAACAAACCATTTTTGATTGGGGCAGGTTAATTTCCCATGAAATCTGTTCCCATTTGTGAAGCTTCAGAAAGGAGAATAAATTTTATATGTCGTCCTATTTAGTTTTTGCAATAGCGCATTCCTGTCGGTTTCCACAACGGTCTCTCTCCAAGAATGTCAACTGCGAATTTCACCTAGTAACTTTCTGGTACCAGGTCTTGTGGAAGCACAAGGCTTCCCACTGTTTTTATGAGGTTTTTAATGGCTTTGTATATGTTTTCAAAGTTTTGTTGTTAGGAGAAGATGCTCCCCGCATATTTGAACATGCAGCCAATTTTTTGGACAAGAAGGGGATAGTTGAACATTTGGATAATTAAACTGTCATAAGAATTTTTGGCTACACGGAACAACCTTCTAGGTTAGTTCATTTATAAATCCATTTCGTGAAATTGCCTGGCTGTTTACAAAAATAATGGGACAAGAGTCCACAACAACTGTTTCCCGGATGACCCTTTATATTTTTCATTTCACAGTCAACGAACAAGCCATTTTTGATTGGGGCAGGTTAATTTCCCATGAAATATGTTCCCAATTGTCTAGCTTCAAAAGGGAAAAGAAATTTTATATGTCGTCCTATTTAGTTTTTGCAATAGCGCATTCCTGTCGGTTTCCACAACGGTCGCTCTCCAAGAATGTCAACTACGAATTTCACCCAGTAACGTTCTGGTACCAGGCCTTGTGGAAGCACAAGGATTCCCACTGTTTTTATGAGGTTTTTAATGGCTTCGTATCTGTTTTCAAAGTTTTTTTGTTAGGAGAAGATGCTCCCCGCATATCTGAACAGACAACCAGTTTTTTGGACAAGAAGGGGACAGACGAACATTTGGATAATTAAATTGTCATAAGAATTTTTGGCTCCACGGAACAACCTGCAGTTCTGCCATGTCACATTACAAACAAAATGTTTGTTGCAGAGGTTGCACGAAAATACAACTACTGGTTCCATCTGTTGCAAATGAAGAAAAAAAATAGTTCATTCCTCTGGCTTGGAAAGCAGGGGAGTTCGTGTTGAAAAACATCAACAAAATTGATGAATTCACAACACATTCTAGCATATCCAACCTCAAATATGCTAAAATCATAAGAGGGTTCGACCCCTATAATATTTTTCGACAACATTTACAAACACATGGCCTCGATGATTGTTTTTTAAGTAAATATCTGGCCAAAAACAAAGACAGTGGAAACAACGATCCTCCTTCTAATGCTGATGACATAGACACAATGCAAAGATACACTAAATTGTACACGCAACATGGGAAAGACCCAGTTGACAAGAGTCTTAAATCGACAAATAACACTAAAAAAAGTGCGACATCCTAGAGAATCACTCCAACGGTCCACCACAACAACAAAGAAACTCAAAGTTCTTCAAATGGAGGAGGAGAGAACGACCCTCCTCACTCTAAAATTGATAGTTCTCACAAGATTCCAGTAGAGAAGAAGAGAAAAAAAAATGTGGGGCAGGCAGAAGAGCCAAAAATTCAGAGTGAGAACATGGAACTTGACACTGATCTGGATAGCATGATCCACTTCCTTGATCATCCTAGAGACACCATCCACCATAGCCATCCAATGGACATATCCATTACCGAAAATTTTGACCAAGATGAATCCTTCGTGTTTTAGAGCGTTGTTTTTGATACCCAGTCCAAAAAATTGATAATTGGGAAAAAAGATGTTAAAAATAAGAAAGAAAAATCTCGTTCAGGGGTTCACCTTGCCAACATGCGGCCCTCCCAAATCTGTCAAATTCACACAGCAAGCGGAGAAGCACTTCATGATTCCATTGGAGGAATCGAGACCGAGAATGCTAGGCTGAAGGAGCGGGTCAAGGAATTTTAAGACACTTTCATTCCTATGCCATTGCTTCTCGATCCTTTGGAAATAGCCATGCCTTCCATCCCTGGAGTCAACATAAAAGAATCCTCCACTATGCTCGTATCTTGTAAAGGATACGTGTATAATAATATAAAAAAAGAATGGATCTGGTTACCGACACGTGGAAAAGATCACAATCCATCACTTCCCTTGGAACCAAGGCACATAGTTTGCTCGAACATTTGCAGGTTGAGTTAAAAGATGAAAAACATTTCTTTTTAAAAACAATCATTCCTTTTGGCACCATTGTCAACAATATGACAGAAACAAAAAGAAGAGAAGAAGATCTTCCATCCAAAAACTAGATCGGTCAATTGAATGCATGTTGGAAAGAAAAAGTGAAGAACCTGCATCTCAGTGTTCAGTAGTGTGAACAAGCCATATCGAAGAAAGATAAATTATTCACAAGGTTGTCAAATATTGACTTAGCCGGGAAAACCAATGACTTCCAAGACCCGGACTTAATTGAAAACTCCTTGCCCCTAAGCAAGCAAGAGTTCAATAAACAGGTTGCTATGTTTAAGGCCTTGTCTCTGGAAATTTTTTACAGCATCGTTCAATTTGATGAAGCTCACGTCCACGTCTGGCTGGTCAAATATTCAGTACAGAATGAGGAAATTCATCGGGTTCTCTGTAATCTTTCTATCGACTTCCAGGAATTAGAAAACGATCTTTTCAACATAAAATATGGAATGAGATAAAAATTGCCCCAATGAGAAGCTACATTGAAGAATGGCGCGAAACAGAATTGAAACAGGCCGCCGACGAAAGGCAACAGGCAGTTGCCAGGATCCCAGCAGCCGTCGACGACATCATTGAAACGACAGTCTTCGGCGACATCAATGAAATGCCAGCTGCAAGCAAGTAGCCAAAGGGCTCATATGTACCCTCACTGTAAGTCTACTGATCGCATCTTGCTTTGTTTATCAACCAAGTTATTCCACTTTCTTAAATACAGATGTGTAGGCAAACATTTATACCTTTCCATTTTTTTTTTTCCAGGTATTGAACTTTATCTTCTTTCTACAATCCTGTTTCTTGTACATATTTCTCTAATGGTCCGTGGGAACTCCAATCCTAGTCTACATGACAAATGCATTGAAATTGCGATTTATATGTAACAAACTTTTATTTTTTGTATATTTCAAAATTTCCAGTGCTATGTAATGTTGTCATACATTCTTATCTTTCATTGAACAGTCTCTATGACAAATGCATTAAATTTTTTATATGTACCAAACTTTTAATTTTTTATATATTTCAAAATAAATGGTGCTCTGCATTGCAAGCTTCATTTACTTATACCATTTGTTTATAAATGCATTTAAATTTTTTATATTTCTTATCTCCTTCTAATTTTATGTCTTCATATATTTTTATCTTTTACCAGTCCATATGCCAAATGCATTTAAATTTCCAGATTTTTTCTTCCACTGTAAACAAATTTGCACTTTCTTACATACTTTATCTTCAACAAATAAATAATGCTCTACATGCCAACCCTCATTTACTTTTGGTCCATGTTCCGTGATATACATACTGCACACAACACTTCCGTCATATACATTTTGCACCAGACACTTCCGTCATTTACATTTCGACCCATTTTCCACAATTTACTTTGTAACCTTCTTGGCAGGGACTACGCTGGCACACAACCTTGTTTTAATAATGGGCCAACCTTTCATGCACCTTTAACTCCATTAGAGTGTACCATGGTGGGCACACATGTTAAGGTATTCTATTCAATGAGCCTTTCTCACGAGAAGATAAAACTGAGGTTGAGAATGTTTCATACCATGTAGCTGCCTTTATCATATCTTCAAACTACCTTCCATGAAACCGTGGGCCCTCAAGTCATGAGATAAATCAACTATTTCATGGGTACTTTCCATTGGATATATAATATGGAGGTGACATCACATGTTTGGGCATGTGCTAGTCGATGGTGTATACAAAGGAGCCAACTTCAATTGCAGCCCAAATTATTTTTTATTACATGAGTCGTACCTTGGAGCCACCGTTTATTGTAGAGCCGTGGGTCCTCATGTGGTCCACGTATTATAGAGATGACTTTCTACCTCATTAAGTTAAGTCGATCCACGTCATATTTTATGGAGCTACATTCATGGAGCTATAATTCCTCATATACACTATCTTATGGTTCAGTCATTCAATTTATTTGAGTGGATTGGGAGTCATTCTATTAGAGGCAGCTTCATACCCTTTGTGACGACACACATGTTCATATAGAGTTATTTTTCCATTGATGCTATTTCATTTGTTAAATACACATTGAAGTGAGTTATGAAGCCATGGAATATAATTGTGCCATATCATCATTACAAAGGGTTGACCCACACTTGATTTTGATGATTTATTGCATACTTTTGAGGTTGCTTGGAGGAGCTGTTAGTATGGTTAACCACTTTGATTTCTTTAACATAACCATTTCATTATTTTTATTGTTTACTTGTTATGAGAAGTGGTTAGGAGTTAACATTATTATATTTTTTTCCTTAGAGAAGAGGATGATTATTTTATTGTTTCTACTAGGAGAGGAAAGAGGATGATTATTTTATTGTTTCTACTAGGAGAGGAAAGTGGATCTCAACAACTCACTTCTATTTTTAGTAAAAAGTTTGTCGAGGAGGTTAGGAATGTAATATTTTATTGTATTCCTTGAAGAACTAATGAATTTTGAAAAAAAAATGATTATTTATTGTAAAAGAGGTTATGTTGAAACCTATATAAGGGTTTTCTCTCTCCATTTGATGTATGGTTGGATTTGGGAGAAATCCCTTGGAGCTCAGTAGAATACTTGTTGGATGTAATTGAAGATCAAAGAATTGCTTAATGGGTAAGACAGTCTTCTAAATCTTTATGCTATCTCATGTGGATGAAATCTTCTTGGACAATGGTTATGAAACATTGAATGGGGTAATGCCATTCCTCTTCTATTGTATTTATCATTAGAATTTTCTATATTGATGCATGTTTCTCACATCAGGTTGTATGCACTTGTAATCCATTCCCGATAAGTATAATTTTTATAGTCATTGGAGTCCATCTACATCAGTGGCCTCCCTTTAATTTTTTTTGAAGTTTGTGAGACAAGGAAAGGGTTACTATAACTTATACTTTGCAGCTATATTGTTCCTCTTTTCCTCAATAGGAAAACCTTCCAATGGGCCTTGTTTTGACTCCACTTGACCAATAAAAAGACACTAGTCTTCGGTCCATTTATCCACTTTATTTACGTAACACATAAAATTGTTTTGCTAGAACCATCTCTCTGTTTCACATTGGAAGTACTTTCTTGAATTCTGGTAATCCTATTCTAGGGAATCTCCCCTCGAGTTGGAGGAGAGGCAATCTAAAGTGTGAAGAGGGTTGGTGAGGTGACATTGGCCTCCCTCTTAGTTCCTCCAAGGCCTTGCTTGAGTTTTCAGAATTTATCTCAAGAAGTGAGGGTTTGAGAGGCAACAAGGTCAAATTAATAGAAGAATGAGGTTTCCCTTACACCTCCTTTATCTAGTCTAATTTGATCTCCAAATGTGACACCTCCAGCACATCACTCACATGGATATAGATCCTAACAAATCCATGGTTGATAAATCTTTGCAACATCAAAGCATTGAGGTGTGTGATTAATGTTCTCAACTCTTATAATGACTAATACCTCCTACTTGATCGTCTTGTTGTAGAAAATTATTTGTATGCCATTGACATATCAAGGTACAACTCAATTTGGATATCCCCCAATCTGAGAGTAATATCAATGCAAAATCCTTAGATAACTAGTTGTGGAAGATCAAAGTTTTTTTTATCAATATGTTTAGAAATGAGGAGTCTCTCTAATATTAATCTAGTGCATACAACTTTATGCTAATGGAAGGTTCACAACATCTACTACAACTCAAAGGAAACAACATCAATACTTGGAGTGGGTTCATTGATTCACTACATAGAATTTTGTTCTCTTCATTATGATGATTAGCATATTAGATGGCAACAACAACGCCAACACAAAAATTAGACTATTACAGAGTTTGAGAGTTCCATAATCTTATGACACACTTGAGTATTTGTGACTATAGTGTAATAACTTGCTAATATTTTGGAGTGTTATTTCACACTGCATCCAAACAAAGATAGAATTCATGAATAGTAATATCTTTGGTGATGTTGCTCATGTTGCCAACAAAATTGAGGACAATTTCAATGCAAAGAAATGCACCAAGGAGCAACCTAGATTTCAACAAAAAAATATTTTAGTGCCGAGGGTTATTGTAATCAATGATCATAGAACTTTTAGTGCCAAATTGAGTGACATGCACAAGACAAGTCAAAGAAATCTCAAGGAAAGTGAAAGCATCATGATCAATACCAACAAGAAAAGAATCAAATTAGGAAGTGGTGCACTAGTATACCACATGAAGAATTTCATACAAAAAATATTTGACATAGACTCAATGTGTATGCATGATAATGAAGGACGGAGGTAAGCATGTATCTAAATAAAATCTTGGAGCATCATCTTCAACAATTCTAACTATGTAAGATATTATAATTGATCAAGAGGAGAAAAAAATATTGAATTTCTAACTCATAGATACCGATCATTGGTTAACCACTACATTTCACGGATAATGTAAGTCAAAATAATTTGATTGGGGTTGATATGGTAAGACAACTTAGATTAATAACTCCCCCTTACCCTCAATCTTATACTATTTGTTGGTTGAGATAAAGAAGATAAATTCTCATTGGTAAGCAATGCATATTTCAACGCCAAACCAAACCATACTAAGATGAAGTCCTACACAATGTAGTGCCTTGAGACATCATGTGAAAACCTCTTCTATTTCACAAACTAAATGACAAGAATTTAAATGGATTCAATCCTAGAAGAGTACAAAAATGTGTTTAAAGACCTTACATGTAAATTCCTTTATACTTCTAGGTCCAACACATTGTTGATCTAATGCTTGATGTTTCATTATCCAATGATCCAATCTATTGTAAGGATTTGTTGGAGAATGAGAAGATTAAGAGACAAATTCATGAGCTCTTAGACAAGGGACACACAAGTTAGACCAAATTCATTACCATGTGGTAGTGTAATAATTGTAACACCTAAAAAATTTGATTGTTTGTGGATGTGCATTGAATATGTAGCATTGAACAAGATAACAATGGAGAATTGTTACCCCTTGATAGTTTGAAGAGTTCCAAGCATTATATGAAGCTAGATTTGAAGTTAGGAAACCATTGGGTTTTTGTTTAACCTTCAAATATTTGGAATATAATATTGAAAATAAAGGAATGGTTATATGAAGGGTTGGTAATGCTAGCTAGATCCACCAATGTGTGTTGGCGCGTGGTTGTAAGACCCTAGGTTCAATTCATCTAACCAACAAAACCCTTCATACACCGACTCTTTCGATATCACCTGCATGCAAGTGAAGTCTCACCTAAGGCATCTATTGAGGCTGCAGTAACCAAGTTTTTGTAGGAATGAGGGGATGGGAGGCGATCATCATATTCATTCTTACTTATCTATTTTGTGGGAATTATCATGTGTCTGTTATTCCTTGATTACATAGTAATTGATTTTATGAAGTACCATCGTAACACAATTTGCAACATAAATCAATAAAAATAACATCCATAACTACTTCACAACAATCACATAGTAAACAGATCTATTCTAACATGCATGAACCTACTATTCATAAACAATCACATGAATAGAGACACATAGTTAACGTGGTTCACCCAACTGTAGGCTATGTCCACAACGATTGACTTCTTTATTATGATTTCCGTAATCATTCTAGGCTTGCGCATTGCGCTTACGATAGATATGTCATGATATCTCTCTCCATCTTTCCTAGTCACTCTACAGTGCAAGCCTCTCTCTGCAAATCTCCCTAAACCTTCGGTCATAGACTCTCTCTCATTCTCAGTCTATTCTCTCCTCAACAATAACTTTCGGCCTTCAACTCTTTCTCCGCTCAGTGTCAACAACCTATTAGTCCGATCCAATATTTAGCCTACAAAAACCTATTCTACCCAACCCATTACATATTTATACATGGAATCTAGGGCTCAAAACCCTACTTGATTATCCCCAAAATGCAATTACAACTCATGTTGCTTCTTTGTTCATACGTGCTTTTCCTGCTTTTGTGTCTGCATGCTGCTTTTGCATTCCCGACTGTTGTTCTTCCTACTTTTGAGCACCTCTCTGCTTTTGCATGTCGAATTGTTGTCCTTCCTTTTCACTTGCTTTATCTTCCTGCTTTATGCTCTTTCTTTTCGCTTTCAAGTATGCTTTTACTGTACACTTCAATCCCGAATGTGCCTTTATTGCGCCCTCAACTCCTGCCTTGTTTTCTTTCTTCTATTGATGAGCATATCCTCCATACTTAGGATTTTCCTCAAAATTGTATCCAAAATTCATGTCCAACAGGCCCCCAAATTCATATCCATGTCATCGTATGTCAGATTATCGACAGATGGTACTTTGTGGGCTTTCATATTTTTGTGCGCAACTACGGCTGGATCCTTCCCCTTGTCTTTTTGTTTGACCCATGCTTTTGGGACTGTTTTCTATGCACATTCTGCTAATGGTCCTATCTTTGACGTATTCCCTATGCCATTGTGTTGCCTATTGCCTTGTCCTTCAGTTAGTTCTTTCTCTTCATTATCTTTTTCTTATTCTTCGCTAGGGTTCTCTATTTGTTCCTATGGAACTTTCCACTCTTCCTCCCAGTCATTAGTGACCAGAAATACATCATTCAATGTCAACTTGTAGCTTGTTGGTAGTTATTAGCGTGCAAGGTCCCTTTTGGATTGGATGTACATATGGTGCATCCCTTATTTAAAGCGCACAATATCTTGGTAAGTCTCTAGAGTATGGGCAGTGATCATTAGGGGCCTAACCCCTCACGTGGGTAGAATAATATATTCCAATGTAACAAAGGTCAATATTCATAAGGCTTAACAATATGGAAGAATAAGTCGAATGTAAGAAGACTTAATAGAATCTTCCGCTTCTAGAAGGATCTTCCTCTAGATGGTTCTTTTGATAGAAATATTTAGTATAAATAGGAGTCGAGGGTATGAGAACTTTTGTCTTGGATATTATTGTAATAGAGCTTTGCTCTGCTGGATGTTTCCCCCTCGAAGAGGCAAGTGAACATTGCTCTCAGCAATCAAAGTGTTCTTTCTGATGTTATTCTGGTATCATTTTGGTATTATTGTGGTGTTGTTATGGTTATATTGTTGTTCATTTGCCATTTATAGCATTTTAATTCATGTTCTTCATAATTTTTATATCTGGAATATTACAAGTGGTATTAGAGCACTTTCCTCAGCAAAAATTGTGGGTTAATTTTTTTTCAGGGTAGAGACGTATTCCGACGTCTTTAAGCTACAAATATCTGTCGTTACGTGCATAAACTTGCGGCCGTGGATTCATACACGCATGAAATACAAGAGATACTTAAGCGCACATCTGTTGGCCACCCTTGTAACCCCCATCGGTACCCCTTCGAGTGGTAGCACATCAGACAACACATGTATACAGATCGACCTAGATTTCATGAAGCCCTCTTTAGATAAACCGATAGGTCGCCTGATTTATATAGTGCCACCGAGAACTACACTCTGGAAGATACTCTCTATTACCTGGGTATTCGGGTAGTACGACTAAGGGCACAGTCTAGCCTACGGGTATTCGGGTAGCACAGGGAAAACCCTTGTCTGTAGAACCCTTAAATACCTAACCTTTGGGGATGGAAACAAAAAACAAAATAGACAAGATCTATTGCCACACAACTGTGTCTCCTGCATTCGAGTTTCCAAATCACTATGCATTTCTTCCTGATTAAGCATTTGGGAATTTCATCACTTCAGTATTCTTCAAATCAGAGTATAACTCCGTAGGTGTAAAAAAGAAAAGAAAAAGGTCTGGATTTTGTTGCATCATTAATTGAGACCTATTCCATTAGATTTATCTCTTTGCCCTTATCATATTCATACCTATCATTTTTCAGCAAATTGTTTGACCCACCTGCCCCTTTTCGGTTCCCTCATCATCATGGCCCATATCCGTAGCCAAGACTTGGAAGCTCGCTTCAATACCTTGCAATCTAATTTCACAGAGACCCAACAACAAGTGAGACAACTCGGTGCCAATATTGCCACCATCAATAAAAACATGCATTCCTCCATCGCCGCCTCAATCGAGGAACTCAAAGAAGACCTCAAACAAGACATTACTACCCAGCTTGAATCTGTCGCCTCGATGATCTGCACCAAGCTACATATCCCTACAGATCCCCCTTTATCTGACCCACCTTTTTATACCGAAGCTGAAACTTCCTCTTATTCCCATAATTTTCAGCCCAATCACTTTTAGTGTGACCTACACCTTCCGCGTGTGGATGTGACGAAATTTGATGGCTCAGATCCCACTGGTTGGGTAACTTAAATGGAACATTATTTATCTTTATACGACATTACAAATGATTTAGCCAAACTATGGTATGGTGTTCTCCATCTAGATCAAGAACGTTGGCAATGGTGGCAATGGAGAAAAACTTCCCGTCAAGGGTATGTTGCTTGGACACACTTTGTGGCAGAGATTTATGAATGCTTTGACACTGACACCAAACATTTAGGCTGTTTGAAAAAGTTGAAACAATCTGGCACAGTGGAAGACTTTATAACTACTTTTGAGTGACTGGATTTTCATACAAAGGGCATGTCTGATGATTTTTTTCGAGAATGTTTTATCAGTGGCCTCAAGGATGAGATTCTTGCCCATGTCCTCATGGCTCAGCCTCATAGTTGGGTGGAGAATACTAAAAGAGATAAGTAATCACAACAGGTTGTCTCTTCTCAAAACCGAAAACCCTCCTTTATTCCTTGCACTAAATCGGTAAATCCCACTCCTCCCTCTACTCCACTAAAGATCCAAAAATTGACCAGGTCCGGAATGGATGAACGCCAACTCAAAGGCCTTTGTTATAATTGTGATGAAAAATATTTTATGGGACACAATGTAAGGAACAAAATATTTTTATGGCCATCTCGGAGGATGTTTCAGAAGAAGATGTTGAAGCTCCCCTTGTGTCTGTGTCACCTGAACCCACTGACATAACCCCTCCCTCAGACCCTCTCGAAGTAGAACCGATCATTTCCATAAATTCTCTCACTGGATTCTCTGCTCCCCAAACCCTCAAGCTAATTGGCTACATCAAGCATAGGAAGGTAATCATTCTTGTTGATAGTGGAAGCACCCATAATTTTATTCATCGCTGCATTTCCCAAGAAACTAATTGCTATATCCATGTAGTCAATAATTTCCAAATCATGATTCCCAATGGCGGGTCCATGAAATGTGGAGGGCGTTGTGAAAATGTGCGTCTCTAAGTTGGTGACTACCACTTGAAATATCATATGTTTTCTATCGACATGGGCGGTTGTGACATTGTGTCGGGTGCATACTGACTAAAGAATTTGGGTCCCATTCTCATGGATTTTAAGGAATTAACCATGCAATTCGACCAGGAGGTCCAACAATATAAGTTCCAAGGCATCACCACCAGTTCCCCTAAGATCATTATTTCCCATCGCATGGAAAAGCTGCTAAAAAAGGTCATTCTGGCGTTATTTCCCAACTCCATGCCATACAAGCAACTGAGACACCCTATGTGTCGTAGGATCTCCAATCCATCCTCTCTAAACATCAAATGGTTTTTCCCACTCCCTAGGTTCTCCCTCCTTCCCGTGGTGTTCATGATCATTCCATTCCCCTTTTCCCGGGAAGCCTTCCTCCCAATATTCATCCCTACCGTCACCCCTTTCCCAAAAAAATGAAATTAAGAAAATGGTTCAAGAACTGCAAAATGCAGGTGTTATCTGCCCTAGTACAACCCCCTACTCTTCTCTCGTGGTCATGGTCCTTAAGAAATAAGGTTCTTGGTGCATGTGTCCTGATTTCTGCACCCTCAGGAAACTCACCATTAAAGAAAAAATTGCCATTCCTGTCATTGATGACCTCTTGGATGAATTGAGTGGTGCCCAATTCTTTACTAAACTTGATCTTCATTCTGGCTACCACCGGATCCGTATAAAAGAGGTAGACATTCTTAAGACTTCCTTTAGAACTCATGAGGGCCACTGTGAGTTTTTGGTCATGCCCTTTGGCTTATGTAATGCTCCTTCCACTTTCCAAAGCCTCATGAATTATGTCTTCCATCATTTTATCTGTCATTTTGTATTAGTTTTCTTTGATGATATCCTCACCTATAGAAAAACTTGGAAAAACCATCTTGCTCATGTGGATCAAGTTCTCCATCTACTCTCTCAGCACCAACTTTTCTTGAAACAATCTAAATGTGCTTTTGGCACCTCGAAAGTTGAGTACTTGGGTCATCTTGTTGGCAAGGCCAACGTCAGGGTGGATCCTAAAAAGGTTGAAGCTATGCAAGATTGTCTTCACCCAAAGACTCTCAAAAGCTTGTGTGGATTTCTGGGCTTAACAGGTTATTATCACAAGTTTTTTAAGAATTATGGAAATATTGTGGCACCTCTCATTGCACTCCTTAAAAATAATTCTTTCACTTGGACTCTAGTAGCTGCTTAGGATTTTTAAACCTTGAATATGGCCATGTGCACCACTCCAGTCCTGGCGCTTCCCGATTTCACAAATACCTTTGTCTTGGAATGTGATGATTTAGGGAAAGGAATGTTGAAATACTGTAACTGCAAAGTGTATTCTAATTATTATTGATATATTATTCATTGGATCAATCCCCATTGTGGATTGATCATGTCGACTATTGTAAAGGACCAAATCCCCTTTTGCGGATCAGTCAAAATATAATTGTAATAGGCAGAAGAAGAAGTCGGCCCCATATTATACTAAAGGTGGTTATAACCACCCAGAAGGAGAAGTCAACCTTGCTAGTGAAAAGACACCTCCACACGTGCCAATGTTGTATAAATAAGGAGGCTATCACCTCAGTTAGACACACACTCACTTTTTCATTGAGAGACAAGTTTCAGAGCTGTAGTTGAAGAAGAGAGAGAAAGAGAGAGAGAGAGAGAGAGAGAGAGAGAGAGAGAGAGAGAGAGAGAGAGAGGCGCATCTTGGGAGAGGACTTTCTGTATTTGTTTGAGTTATTTCTTGGCATTGTATTGGCTATCTATAATAAGGAAGTTTTGTTGGGTTTTCTCTCCCATGAGGGTTTCCCAGGATAAATGATGTGTCTCTTGTGATTATGTATTTCTCAGTGATCCTATCTTATGCTATTGTTATTTATTGAAATGCAAAGAACTCTAATAATATCATAAACATTAACATTGTATCAGAGCTATGCTGAAGAGAGCATATTTCACTAGAGAAAGTGAAAAACGTCACTGTTGTTGTACATGCAAATTAGGGATTTTTGTTGATGAAATATTTCAGCCCTAAAACCATATAGAAAAGTGCGCCCTTCCTCAAGGATCACTTTCACATCCTCAGTGCAACTTTTCAGTGGCTAGATCTCCCAGAAAGTGAAACCCTAGTTTTCACAAAGTACTAGAAAACCAGGAAACCATAGTACCAGTAGTACCAGAAGTACCAGAGTACCAGAAAACTAGAAGCACCAGTCCATAAATCCGTAGATCAAGTTTGAGGGGGTAAAAGTTGAATTTTCAGAAATCTGATTTCACCAGCTTACTCGCCTTAGCTCAGTGCATCTATCCCCTGGATCAGAATTTCAAAATTTTAAGTTTGAAAAATTAGGGTTTCCTCATAAAACCCTAAGTTGCAGTATCAATTGTAGTTGTAGTACCAGTTGAAGTATCAACTGTAGTACTAGTTGCATTCACCCTTGAATTTTTCAAGACTTGGTAATGATTACCGCTGCTGCCAGATGGTGCCACTACCTGCAAATGTTATCAGAGGTATGTACTCACATATGCTTAAATGGTTAAACTTTAAAGAGTATTTGCAGGAGAAGGGATCTCTTTCCATAGATCTAGAAGGATCTCAAGATCCAACACATTCAGAGGAATGATGCAACCCAGATGTGATTCTGATATGCATCTTTTTGTTATGACATTATTTTGATCAGTGTTGCATGATCATCATTCTAACCTTTGATCAAAATCTGAGTCAAGGTATTAGATGGATTAAAATTTGAGATCATAGAGCTTATCCTCTAACCCAACTTTCTGTCAAGATAGCGTAGTGTCTCAATACAGAAGACATGTTGAAGAAAGCACTCATCATCTTGAGTAAAGGAGACTTGGAAGAAAAGAAAGCACTCATTCTTGAGGACAAGGCTCCAGGTCCCAGGAGAAACCTCGTGTGTTAGTTCTAGGTTTCCATGGAGGAATGTTTGATCACAACACTATGAGAGTGTTGACCTCATCTCGTATTGTATTCCTTACCTTTAATATTTGCTTCAAACAAGTTACAAGTGATAGCTTTAAAGGATCTATTGTGATTATTGTTTGCGCTATTGCTTCATATTATCAAAAGGATATTATTCTTGCTTGTTGTTTTGTTGACCTTGTTCCAAGTCACAGGTAATAAACCTTAGGAAGATATAGTGAAGTTTGCATAAGGCAACATACTAAAGGAGAAACCATAAAATAAGCAATCATCATTGGAAAAGAAGAAGGTGGCTTGCATAAGCTAAAGGGTCACTCAGAAGATGCCATGACCCACGCCATTTAGAATCCATGTGAACTTTTGCATATAATATTATCTAACATCAACTACAAGGTGCTACCATACGTATGCAAAGATGTCACGGGTCTACCAGAACTCAAGGTTGACCATGAAGGTGTGTGCAATGGATGTGCACAAGGGAAGAACATCAAGAACCCTTTTCTGAAGAGAGACATCAAAGCAGAAGGAGTCCTAGAACTCATTCATTCATATGTGTGTGGCCCAATGCCATCGTCCTCCATTAGTGGGTATGTATACTATGTATCATTTATTGATGATTATTCTCGTAAGACCTAGGTGTATTTTTTGAAATCTAAAGATGAAGTGTTCAACAAATTCAAGGAATTTAAAGCCTTGATAGAGAATATTTATGAAAGAAATATCAAGATACTCAGGTTAGATAATGGAGGAGAATACACCTCAAAAGAGTTTATGAACTTCTGCAAAGATGTTGGGATCAAGAGGGAACTCACTACTCCCTATAATCCTCAACAAAATGGTGTAGCTGAAAGGAATAATAGAATGATAATGGAAGCCGTGAAGACCATGATCCATGATCAAGATCTTCCAATGTGCTTATGGGTAGAAGCAACAATGATAGCCGTATATGTGCAAAACCAATTGTCCCATAGTGCACTTGGGTTCAATGCCCCAGAAGAGATGTTCACCGGAAAGAAGCTAGAGGTAAGCCATCTCAAAATATTTGGCTGCCCAGTATTTATACATATTCTGAAAGAGAAGAGAAACAAGCTGGAAACCTCAGGAAAGAAGGGAATATTTGTAGGATACTGTGAGGTCTCCAAGGCCTTCAAGATTTATATACCAGGTCACCATCACATTGAGATAAATAGGGATGTGACCTTCGATGAATATGCAACACTCAATAAATAGAGAAGATGTCAGCTTGAAGAAGTATATGAAGAGGAACCCGTAATCCCCAGAATTGCAGAATCAGTGAGGGAGGTTACAAGAGCTGCAAAACCAGTGAGGGAAGTCATAACTTCCCCTGATGAGGAAATTCTAGAAGATCATGACATAGTAGAATTTATAGAACCTCCTCAGATGACAATCTCCCATAAAAGAAAGTCTGCTTGGGAAAGAGAGCTTATTCAAGATGGAGAGAAGTATGGTGTTCCCGAAGGAACCACGAGACAGGTGAAGAGACCTAAGCCATTCTCCAGTTATATGGCTTTGATGTGTGATCTCCTAGATAAAGAGCCTACTTGCTTTGAAGAAGACATCCAGAATAAAGAATGGGCATATGCCATGACAGAAGAATACCAATCCATAATAAAGAACGATGTATGGGAAATAGTTCCCAGACTGAAGAGCAAGGATGTGGTATCTTCTAAATGGATCTTCAAAATAAAACATGTTGCTGATGGAAGTATTGAGAAGTATAAAGCAATATTTTTCGCTCGTGGCTTTTCTCAAAAGGAAGGCATTGACTATGAAGAGACATTCACTCCTGTAGCAGATACACTTCGATCAGAACCATCATAGCCCTTGCAACTAAGATGAAGTGTAAGTTACACAGGATGGATGTAAAGACATCTTTCCTAAATGGTGTCATCAAAGAAGAAGTGTATATAGAGAAACCTCAAGGATTTGAAGTTGAATATAGGAAGTCTCATGTATGTAAGATAAACAAGGCACTATACAGATTGACGCAAGCTCCTAGAGCTTGGTATGGACGGATAGATAGTTTTCTGACGAGCTTGGGCTTTATCAAGAGTAAAGCAGATTCTAACCTTTACTTTAAGGTTATGGACGATGAGTTACTGATATTATTGTTGTATGTGGATGACTTATTCTTAACTGGAGAAGAAAATCTCATCACTGAATGTAAGAAGAGGCTCACCTCATAATTTGAGATGAAAGACCTTGGCCTAATGCATTATTTCTTAGGTCTTGAGGTATGGCAGAGTCCAGATAGGATCTTCCTTAACCAAGGGAAGTATGCAGTTAAAATCTTGAAGAGATTCGATATGTTAGAGTGAAAGTCCATGAATACACCCATGGAAACGAGCTTGAAGCTGCTGGTCGACACTTCGTCAGAATTGATTGATGCCACGTTGTATAGACATATCATTGGATCACTGATGTACCCGACGAACACTAGAACATATATTTTCTTTGCCATGAACACTTTGAGTCAGTTTCTGGTAGAACTTAGACATGTTCACCTAGCAGCTGCAAAACATGTGATGAGGTACCTTAAGGGTACATTAGATTGTGGTCTTAGTTATGATGGAGATCATTATTTCACATTGAGTGGGTACACTGATTCAGATTGGGTTGGAAGTGTTTCTGATAGGAAGAGAACTTTGGGATGCTGTTTTAGTTTGGGATCAACCATGATCTCATGGCAAAGTAGGAAGCAATCCATCATTTCTCTCAGTATAGCAGAAGCATAATACATTGTCATGTGTTCTGCTAGATGTGAAGCTATATGGCTTTGTAAGTTGTTGACCGGTCTATTTGACCTAGAGATGGAAGCAACCACGATCTTATGTGACAACAAGAGCTGCATAAAGATGACAGAGAATCCTATATTCCATGACAGGTCGAAGCACATAGAGATCCGATATCATTACATCCGTGACATGGTGCAGAGAGGATCCACAAAGCTCCAATACGTTAGCATGGATGAACAGGTTTCCGATGTGTTGACCAAGCCTCTATCTAGTGTAAAGTTTGAGCACTTTCTAGATAAGCTTGGTATAGTCCGAAAGGACCTTCCTCGAAAGGGGGAGTAGAGTTGAGATGAGATGTGACTAGTACTGTGCTTCCAGCTTGATAGCTGTGACGTAAAGCCAATCTAGTATCTTGCTTCCATCTTCATTGCTGTGACATAAAACAAGACGATGAGATGAGATGTGACTAGTACTGTGCTTCCAGCTTGATAGCTGTGACGTAAAGCCAGTCTAGTATCTTGCTTCTAGCTTCACTACTGTGATGTAAAGCAAGATGATGAGATGAGATGTGACTAGTACTATGCTTCCAGCTTGATTGTTGTGACGTAAACCAGTCTAGTATCTTGCTTCCAGCTTTATTTCTATGATGTAAAGCAAGACAATGAGATGAGATGTGACTAGTACTGTGCTTCCATATTGATAACTGTGACGTAAAGGCAGTCTAGTATCTTTCTTCCATATTTATTGCTGTGACATAAAGAAAGACAATGAGATGAGATGTGACTAGCACTGTGCTTCCAGCTTGATAACTATGACATAAAGCCAATCTAGTATCTTGCTTCCAGCTTGATTGCTATGACATAAAGCAAGACAAGTATCTTGCTTCTAGCTTGATTGTTGTGACATAAAGAAAGACGAGTACTGTGCTTCCAAATTGATAGCTATGATGTAAAGCCAGTCCAATATTGTGATGATGAGCCAACCTCGTGCTGTGATGATGATGTATTAGTTTTATACTAATCCATATTGATGTAGATGATGATTGCATTCCTTTGAGAATGACGATGCTACCGATGAGAAAACTTCCGATGATTTATAGATACGCCAGTCAGTGTTCCAAGATGATATTGATGATGCTATCCTCCTGATGTTGTTGATGATGCAGTCCTCTCTCTTGCCTGATGCTGTTATAGAATACCCTTCTTGTTAAGGGGGAGTGTTGAAATAATGTAACTGCAAAGTGTATTCTAATTATTATTGATATATTATTCATTGGATCAATCCCCATTGCATATTGATCATGTCGGCTATTTTAAAGGACCAAATCCCCTTTTGTGGATTGGTCTGAAGCATCTATCTCGATCTCAAAGGGTTGTTGCAGGTCCGACAATGAAAGTACTGGGGATGAGAACAAGCACTACTTCAAATCATCGAATGCTTGTTGTTGGGACATGCCACACACAAAGTTTTCCTTACCACCACCCCTTGTTACTTGGCTGAGGGCTTATGAAATATGTGAGAATCCCAACTCGAGCCTACGATAGAAATTGGTAAGGCCCAAGAAGCTCTGAAGCTCAGTGAGTGTGGTTGGGGCTAGCCAGTCACGTATGACCTAGATCTTGGTTGTATCCTCATGCACACCATGCCAATCAATGATGTATCCTAGGTATTGGACCATGTCCATGTCGAAGGAGCATTTTTCCAAGTTGGCATATAGCTTGTGCTACCACAGGGTGTGCAAAACCTGCTAAATGTGCTGCAAGTGTTACGCCCAAGTGTTGTTGTAGATGAGGATGTCATCTAGATACACCACTACACAATTATTGGTGAAAGGTCGTAGGATATCGTCCATCATCCTCATGAAGGTTGCTGGAGTATTTGTCAAACCAAAGGGCATGACCAGCCATTCAAAAAAACCTTATTTTGAATTGAAGGATGTCTTCTATACATCTGTCTGTTCTATTGGGACCTGGTGGTAACCAAACTTCAGATCAATCTTGCTGAAGTATTTTCCCCCCTTGAGTTGATCAAGGAGGTCGTTTATTCGGGGAATCGAGTATCGATTCCTCACTGTGATTTTATTTAGGGTCTGGTAATCAATGTAGAGTCACCAGGTCCTGTCTTTCTTCTCCACCAGCATGATTGGGCTCCCACAAAGCAATGAGATGGGAAAAATGTGTCCTTTGTGGAGCAATTCTTATATCTTGATCTCCTCATTCTCTAATAGAGAGTGACGGTAGACATGCCCATTGGGTAGCGGTGTGCCGGGGGTCAGATCGATGTGATACTTGACCTGACAGTGCAGAGGTACCCTGATAGGTGAGGAGAAGATATCTATGTATTCTTCCACGACCTTATCCACTTTCTTACGCTATGTGGAGAGGTCGTCCACAGAGGCCCGAGATGTGGATGCAATATTTCGCTCACTCTGAGAGGGAATCACGAAGAAGACAAACTTCCCGGTTTGAGAGAGGACCTTCCTGCATTTCTTGGAAGAGATCAAAGAAATATCACTAGATGGGACTACCTTAGGTATCCTGTACAATTTCTTGTTCAAATAAAGAATAACAGTGTGAAGCCTAGAATCATATACAACATGACGTTTCCATAAATAATGTTGGCCCAAAATAACATTACAAACTTCGAGAGAAGCAACATCACACAATACCTCATAAGGGCTTGATGTCGTATGACAGGTGACATTGTTGGCTGACACAAAGATCACTTCCTTGGTGGAGCCATCCAATGGTGTAGGGATATGGGTGCGATGTTGTCGGTAGGGCTAGCCACTTGAAGACCTCTACTGAGATGAGGTTCTTTTGGCTACCACTATCAACGATGAAGTGCAATGGGGTGCCTTTCACCCACATCTGTGAATGAAAGAGGCGCTCGCCTTCCTCTAGATCGTCTGGTTCACCGAGATGGATCTTGGTGGTAGTAATGGTGGCATTGGGTTCCGCATTAATGATCCATCTTCCCCTTTCTAGTTTCGACTTAGAGTCAAAATCTGCATCTGATTCAGAGGATTTCACCTCAGCCACCAATGACTGTTTTGAGCAGAAATCAATAGTGTTATGCCAGGGGCTCTTATGGAAGTCTCACCACTTCCTAGTATCTTTATTTGTCTTTCCAGTGTTATTCCTTTTTTGCGGCTTAGACTGGTTGTCCTAAGGCTATCCATATTTTCTTTGTCCTTTGTTTTGCGGGTTAGGGCTTCCCTTCTTTTGCTGTGAGGGGTTCCCATGCCCAAATTTTCATGTCTTTTGTTTAAGCTTCTGCTTGATTTTTATGGCATATCAATAGGCCGTGCCCAAGGATGAGATGTCCAAAAAATCCATTTTGTCCTAGATGTATCTATGTAGAACACCATGATACTTAAGCACTAGATGTCGCTCAGAATATTTGATACCTAGCTTGGTGCGCAAGGTATGGAATATATTTGTGAACTCTGGCACTGCTTGGTCTCTTTCATGCCGCACTGTGGTTCATTTTGTATACAGGTCGCCATAACTTTCAACATGGTAGTATTGTTCCTTAATAACATCCCTGAAGGACTCCTAGGTGACTGCGACTGTAAATAATGAGGGTTCCTCTGTTTCCTTTTGCTCACAAAAAGTTTCCCACCAGTATTTGACATGGGGAACGACTTTGAGGAGTGAAAAAGTAATCTTTTCTCTATTCAAAAAGTTATGGACAAAAAAATTGATGCAAACCCCCCTTCTCCTATCGAGGCTGCGCAAACTCCCGATCTAGGATCATTGAAATCAAGGAGTCAGATCGACTCTTTGGGCCTTTTCTAAACCCAAATTGCGATTTCACTTCCTCCTTGACCAAAAACTTTCGAATTGATCTCACTATGGAGTTGTGGATCTTATGACACTTGTCCCTTTGGATGATGGATGGTCCCTAATCACTTCAGGACTTCAACAAGTCCACTCCCTTCTGCACATAAAGGGTTAAGGCCCATGCACTTTACCTCGATCCAACGCTTGTTGCTCCTTCATGCCCAGATTCGATGGATGGGATCTGTCCTTCTCCTCACGCGTTCCTCCTTCATTATGGACCCTGATCTGATGGTACAAATCTCTTTCTGGAGATGATCTAATGGTTGTTGTTTCTCCTTCTACTGAGCTTCTTTGTTCTCCCGGACTTGGGAAAATTTGTAAGTGTTCACAGGTTGTGGATTTTGAACCTTCTCCTGCAAAACCAATTTCTAGGGTCTTGACTTCGCTTTTCCTCCCGATCCTTGACAATGAAAATTGACCTCGGCTCTGGTGCACCGGTGCGCTCTACGTGCAAAATTTCACTAGTCCTCCCAAGATTGTGAACTTGAATTAAATTCACTTCTACGCACACTCCTTGTGCTATCTCTCTTGATCTTTTGCTTACTCAATTTCTAAGGGTTCAGTCCCTTTACTCCTCAAGGGGATTCTTGTGCCTTCTCAGAAACTTTTTCTCAATGCACACTTGTAGAGCTTACAGAGTATTCAACAACTCTTTGGGTGTCTTCTTCTTGAAAATATTTCTTCTCAATCTCAAAACATAGTGTTTTTGTGCACACTTGCACATACTAAATGCCCACCTAGAAAATCTCTATAAATTTCTCAGTGACTTTGTCTCTCTGTGTTTCCTCTACACAGTTTCTCCTCTAAGGTATTCAAGAACCTTGAGGTTTCCCTTGAATTTTCATCACACTGGTGCACCCTCCTGCTACGTTATTTTATGACTCAACAAAGTTCAGATGCACACTTCTTGCATTGGCTACATAACCTCCAATGTTATGTTGTGCACTCCTTGCACAACCTAAAAATTCAGAACAATGTAACATCCTCAATGAAGAAAGAGAAGTCTATCTTTCTACTGCAGACAAAAACCTATCAAATTCATCTACAACATACATAAAAACGCACAAATAACATTCATCGTATACACATAAACACACAAAAAGTTCATATGCAGGAAAACTGCTTTCTTCCTATTAAGATGAATGTCTATTTACAAATATGTATAGAGATTGGACTATCACAGAGTCTCAGTTCTTTCTCCTACTCCTATCTCCTACTAATATGCAACTACCATCGTATCCAATAACCTAATCTCCAACATCCTCATTTGGGCATACAATGCATCTACATATACAAGAAGGTTCGTAGGGTTCCCTCCGACTACCTCTATTCTTGAAAAAAGATAACCACTACTTAAGTTCTGTTACATTAAGGTCTAGGAGTGAAACTCCTAGATCGCTCATGATCACTCAGCTCCAAAGCGTTTTGTTCTTCTTCAGTTTTCAATTCGTTCAAAAATATTTGCAGGAAACGCTGGCGGTTAAGATTCCAAATAATTCAAAAGGCGCTCTAGGGTGATGAGTTGTCTCTCCACGTGTGCCCTGCTGACGATGCTCCTGCATCATACTCCACTGTTGGGAAAATCATTAGCTCCTTCTCATGGATCCCTATGCTATGCTGTTGAGATCCTCCAGGATCCCAAACCTGAAATTGGAGTTGTCCACTTGTTCCTTTGATTTGCTTCTCCTGCTTCCCTGCTGCTCTTACGGGTTCTCTTCTATCCCATCCTTCTTTGTGGAAAATTTCCTTTGATGACTTCACCATAAACTTTCTTATCTCCTCAATCAACCTGTCCAACTGGTCTATGGGTTGGTTCTTGCTTTGTAGCCTGCTCTGCTACACTTTCTTCTCATCACACATCTCAATGGGAAGACCAATCTGGTCTCCCAAGCTGACTTCATCTCCTGTGGAATTAAATTGCTACTCTACTGCAGACTTAAGTTTTGCAACCTCGTCACTGAAATGTTGCCCAACTATTCCTTCTGACCGATTGACTTCTATTAGCTCTGCTGGTGCACTCCCAACTCCTTCCAGCTGATCCCCAGACTGTAATTCTTCTCCTTCTATTTCCAACTTAATCTATTGGATGTGCTGACTCTGCATATTTACCCTTTTCTCCAAGGCCTCCAGTTCTTCACACAGATTAGAAATATCTATGCTGTCTTCTTCCTCTTCTGTTGTAGACTCTGGTTCTACAGTCATCTCATGTTCAACTTCCAGGTTGAAAATTTCAAGCCATTCCTTTGAATTCTCATCTCCTTCTGTTGTAGATTCCAATTTTACAGCTGGCTCATGTTCATATCCATGGTTAAATTTTTTTAGCAACTCCACCAAATTCTCTTCTTTCTCCATCTATTGGGAATATTGTAATGTGTTCTCTTTCTCCCCCTCACCAATCTGATCAATCCGACCCTTCATGTTATCTTTATCTTCTATGGCACTAGTTGGTCACTTTGTTGTAGACTTCAGTTTTGTAGTCTCACCACTGAGTTGTTGCTTAGCTTCCTCTTCAGACAGATTGGCTTCTGTCAGCTCCTCTATTGGCATATATTCAACTTCCTCCAGCTGCTCCTCATGCTGGCATTCTGTCTCCCTTTGCATGACTGCATCCTGGCAGTCCTTTTCTAGTTCCAGATTGTTCAACCAATCCTCCAACATATTCAACTCTTGCTTCCATTGAGTGATAAATTCATCTGAATGCTCCTCTTTTTCTACTGGGGAAAACATCAATGTATGCTCCTTGTCATCCTCTTTGAAAGTCTTTGCTGGTTGTCTTTCCTCTGCTGCACCTGCATCACATACACAATTAAATTTAAAATCATTTGGTCGCATGGCCTCTTTCTTGGATTCCTGTTGCATTATTTCCTCATGTGAAACACTTGTACTCACCTTTGCTAGGTTATTTGGTAGGAATATTTGAATCCCCCCAATGACCAGAAAACTCCTCTGATCCTCCTCTGTCAGCATTCCTTGCTGATATGAACTCACCTCTGATATCATCTCCTCTCCCTTGCTCACCTGGAAATCTGGTATTTCATTCTTGCCCTCCCGACAGTCTATGAGATCTCTGATGGATCCCATCTCATCGCCCAGATGGAAATCTAAGAATTTATCTCCGCCCTCCTGGCAGTTCATGGTATCTCTAGTTGATCTCATCTCCTCCTCATCACTGAGGTTCCTTCCAATTTATGGCTCACAGATGTGAACCACTCTGTCCTTTATGCCACTGAGGTTTTCAACATGCCTCAACCATTTCCTCACTACTTGTTGCTGCCTTCTGGCTAACAATTTCTGGAAATGCCTCTTTGCTTTCCTTTTCAGAGGCCATTTGTACCTCCAGTGTACCTTTGCCTCCTACTGCATTATCAATGCTAGCCTCTCCATTCATGCTCTGATCTCCCTGAGCTCTTTTTTATATCTCAGCTTTGTTTTTCTGTTGGTGGTACATTCCTTGACCACACCGATGGCCTTCAGTATCCATTTTCACCCTCTTCTTTCCCTCCTGTAAAGTCTGTGCATTATTCTATTACACAAAGCATTTCCAAATTTTCCCTGTAACCTACCTCGCTGCCCAATTGTTGCTGCATCTGTGCAAACCTCATTCATAGAGCATCACACTCTATCTCCTCCTTCACCTGTTGTATATAGGCACAATTAGGCTTCTGATACCATTTGATGTTATCAGATTATCTCTTTTCACCTTCTCACCTTTGCCTATGATTTGTAGACAAATTTTAGGCTCTGATACCACTTAATGCAGACCCCCCTTCTCCCCTCAGGGCTGCACGAACTCCCGGTATAGGATCGTTCAAATCAAGGAGTCAGATTGACTCTTCAGGCCTTTGCTAGATCCCAACTAATTTACACAGGTCCCGTTTCCTTCAAAGTGTAGGTTCTGTCAACCCCACGAGCTCTTTCTTGGCCTCTTTGAAGAATTTAAATAATAGACACTAGCTCCCCTCGTTAGGTCCTTTCCTTCACATGTGACCTCGGGATATGACGTCACGTAAGCACATGATTGTGGGGTGGCCAAGAGCGGTTTTACGCCACACTGCTTTTCTCCCTGCAATTCACTACCAATTTCCTTATAACCCTTTGGATATACTATGGTTTCGATTGTGGCCCGCTCTAGGATTTTTAAAGTTCGATCACTTTTTGTCCCCGCAATTAAGAATGATCGATCGATCTTGTGATCTCGAGAGGTCCTCCTTGAAAAATGACTGATATCTTCCTCCTTTCCTTCCTCCTCTTCGGAGCACACTCTCCCAGATTTCCATGATCTATCGACGCGTGTCCCTTTCAAATCAACGGTCATGATTTGCTTCAGAAATTTGGGCTTCGGGAGTTTCAAACTCTCCACCCTTGCTTCCTCTGAAATGGATATCTTCAGAAGTGGAAGATCTATTGTCACTTGTCCTCAAAAAATGAACGACTCAGGTGAACTTCGACTCTCCGACCTTCGGGAGTTCCTGTTCAACACACTCCTTTTTCTCCCGGGGTGACTTTTCTTCGAAATGGAAGATCTTCTGCCACGTGTCCTCCTCAAATAACCTGCTCTAGTCCAGTTCTGGACTTCGACCTTCAGAATTCTCAAATCACGCTCGCTTTCTCTCAGAGTACTTTCGCCCGAAATACATGATATGTCGACGCATGTATTTCTAGATCTGACGGTCATGATCCAATTTGGCTCTTCGGGATTTAGGAGTTTTAACTCTTGCGCACTCGGTTCCTTTCAAAGTGCTTTCACTTGAATTTCAAAGATCTCTACCATGTGTCCCTCTAAATATGATGGCTATGATTCACTCCGGCTATTCGAGCTTTGGGAGTTTCAAATCCTCCTCACCCATTTCCTTCCGAAGTGCTTTCACCCGAAGACGATGAATTTCCACCACATGTCCTTCGCAACGAACAATTGTGATTTAGTTTGGCCTTCGGGACTGTTATCACATGAACTTTTCAGAGACTTGTGGTTTTTTGGTTTCTACCTAAGTCTATATCCTTTCCCCATCTCTCTCCTTTTCGCAAGCCAAATCTTGCATTTTCCCCTTCGATTGTTAAAGTCATTTTTTGTTTGCCCCTTTTTGTTTTAGCACTGTGATTCCCCTTGACGTCTTACCCAAAGGAAGTCCTGGCCCTAAAACTCTTTGTTTTTTATCTAAGGATGAATGCTCGTATCCTTTGTTTCAGTCACCATTCTCTCCATTTTCCCCATCCCACAACAATTCATCCAAGTCCTTGTTCACTCAGGCCGTAAGCATGGACACCAGGCGCAACTTTCATGGTAGTCTATTTCGGGCTTGAAATGCAAGAAGCAGGCATGTTCAGTTTTTAACACAGGAGATCCCATGACGATTTTAGATCAGTGGCTCGCGGGTATTCATAATCTCAAAATTTCACCAAGTATAGAAAAGGGCAAATTTTGAAGTCTCGAAACAATCATGAGCTGTAGATCTTAAAGGGGACATGTGGCATCTGATCCAAGTGTTCGGGGAAATGAGCTTCGAGGGTCTTGAAACAAGAAGTGTGCTTATTTCCTAAAGGGTAGAAGCTCGAAGTGCCAAAGTGGCTGAAGTCCCGAAGTGCCAAAGTGGCTGAAGTCTCGAAGTGCCAAAGATTCAAAGTCCCGAAGGGCCGAAGCCCGAAGTGGCCGAAGTCCCAAAGTGGCCGAAGTCTCGAAGTGGCCAAAGTCCTGAAGCGTCAAACTCCCAAAGCCAGAAGTGCCGAAGGCCCGAAGTGAATCTGGACCATCCATCGGTGGGTCCACACGTTAGCAGATCCATAGCTCCAGGTAAAATCATTTGAAGGCAGAGGAGGTTTGAGATTTGATTTTCCTAGAGTCTAGAGACCCGAAGTAATTCTCATTCATTTGATTCAAGAGGATGCACGTCAAAATATTGACAGCTCCGGGTAAAAGCAGTTGAAGGTAAGCGATATTTAAGTTCTGATTCTCCTGGAGCCCGGAGACCCGAAGTGGATCTCGACAGTCCAAATCCAGGGGTCACGCACCGTGAGATCCCTAGCTCCGACGAATTTGCTTGGGGAAAATAAAGTTTAACTATTGAGAAGTCTGAAGCTCGGAGACATGAAGGGATCTCAGCCATTGATCTCTGGAGGCCACACGTCATCAGATCCTTAACTTTGGATGTTTTTCTTCAAGGAAAAAATAAGCTTGAGTTTTCATTTGCCTGGAGCCCGTAGACCCGAAGGAGATCTCAGTCGTCGATTTAAGAGAGCACATGGAAGTCATCAATGTAGACGTGTGGCGTACTTGTCGATCGTGACACCTGGCACCTATCCAACAATGACATGTGGCACTCAGTTCATGTAGCCATGGGCATATTATTCGCTTATTTCTTAGTGACACATGTCGCTTCTCTTTCATGATGCATCAACATGATGACATCAAACCTCCACGCAGATCATCCTCTAGGAGGTATTATTGTTCAACGTCAAAAGTAGCGTCCCCCTTCGCCAGGGCACAGTTTGGCGGATTCTAAAGTTGGCGGGCGGTTACGCTTGGTAGTAGCGCTAAATCTAGCAGGCGCGTCCAAATCTCAGATTGGGACAAGATATACAGCCACATTTCATTGCGGGGACACAACATGCTCGAGCGATAATTTTCTTGAGCAGTCCCACAATTGAAACCACGGTAAATCGAAAGTGCTATGTGGCGAAAGGTGATGGATTGTGGGCCCAAAAGCGGTCTAAACCTAAACCACTTTTGAGCAGTCCTGCAATCATGTGCTTGTATAAAATCCTATCCAAGAGCAGCGCGTGGCCACCCCCTGAACATTAAGTCGTGTTGCAATCCCGAGAAAAGGAAGTTAATGAAAATAGAGCTCGTGGTTGAAACCTCGGCTCACTCCATAAATGGAAGGCATGGAAGGCCACCCGATCGTGGGGATTGAACCGTCAGCTCGTGGTACCCCTGTGGGCAGATTCTCCTACAAATCCCATGTCGATTTGAGCTCGCCTCTGACAGAGGGTTACACATTCAGTCTAATAGAAGAAATCATCGACGTAAATCTTTGATTGTTGCGACAAGGTCACACTCTTGGTGGTGGCGAATTGTTCTGAGTATAAATAGATAGTTTTAATATTTTGTTAGGGTCGTCAACCGATTGAGCAGAGCTCCCTATTTTGTAATGTTTTGATGCTAGAACTGTTCTCTGGTTATGTACCAAATTTGAGACTTTCATGTTAATAGAAGTCAACTTCTTTTCATCTCTCTGTAAAAAATGTGCTAAAACAATCGGGCATGGAGGATCTAGTCCAGGGTTGTTATGCTGTTGTAATGTAGGTTTGATTATAGTGGTATTGTGACCAGTTTTTGTCAGCTTCCTTGTTATCTTTTTCCCTCTTACACATAATGGCTCGGGCATGGAGGATCCAGTCAAGTTGTTGTAGCTGCATTGTGATGTAGGTTTGATCATTGTGTTGTTGTGACTATGTTGTTTGGACATATTTCAGTGTTTGAAGCTTGAGCTCAAGAGTGATCTTGAGTCTGAGTGTTTCTTCTCCAAGTTGCTTAAAATCTTGATGCTCATAGAAATCTTGTTCACCTTTCTGACTAAGTCTTCCCTCTGCTCACACTTAAAATCAATTCACTGATTGAAGTTAATGTGTCCCTCACTTCCCTTTGCATTTCTTGTCCAGTTCTATGGTTAACATCATTCATATATTGATTTTTGTCCATTGACCTCCACTCATATAAAACCAACATCCACCAAAAACTCTGATGGGTAATGGGCTTATCCTCCTGCAATCTGAGGGTGACTCTCAGTGCTAACATTCATGGCACCGCTGTCGAGGAACGAATTGAAGGAATTTCCCTGGCTAAGAACGACAAAGAAATTCTGATTCTGAAGGTGCATAGAAAATAAGTACCTTGGAGATTGCAACTTGCACCTGGCGACTCCACTGTTTCA
>JZKD02S1314092.1:149887-160288 GCA_000966675.3 Picea glauca
GCTTCTCACAACCTCATGCCCAAAACTGTCATGGAAGAGTTAGGGATAGAATTCACCCGAGCCTATCATGACCTCTATTCCTTTGACTCCAGAAATGTTCAATGTCTAGGAGTTATCAAAGACCTGTTCGTGACCTTGTTTCAGTTTCCCATGAAAAGTGTGGTCATGGATATTGTAGTGGCTGATGTCCCCCCCAAGTTCGGTATGTTATTATCAAGGTCTTGGATAAAAAGACTGGGGGGAACTTTGTAGATGGACCTCACATATGCTACTATCCCATTATTTGGAGGAGAACATAGGAGGCTGTACAGGGAAGCCCAACTGGACTATATAATCAGTGATGAAGCCAACCCTACCAACCATCCCATTTTTGCCTTAGACACTGATTTAGGTTCTATTTTACTACAACTCACCCATGCTCCCGAGCCCCCTCTTAATCTCAGAAAGCAGCCCACCATTTCCCCTAAATTTCCTCCCTCCATCACCCCCGTCTGGAAAATGTTCTTTGATGGGGCCTCTTCCAGGGAAGGTGCTGGAGCTGGGGTGGATTTTGTGTCACCTGCTCGAGAAGCCATATCTCTATCATACAAGCTATAATTTGAAGCTACCAAAAATGTGGCAGAGTATGAAGCTCTCGTCCTGGGGTTAAGAGCCACAAGGGAAATGGGAATTTAGGAAGTAGCAGTGTTCGGTGATGCAGAGTTGGTGGTCCAACAGATCAGAAACGCTTATCAGGCTAAGCACCCTTGACTCAGAAGTTACAGAAACGAGGTATGGGACCTAATTGATAGTTTCTTCTCAGAATTTAACATTTCTTTCATCCCAAGAGAGGAGGACACAATGGAAGATTCCTTGGCTACATCAACAAGTAATTTCAAAATACCCTTGCCGCCAAAATTCAGATATGATGTGGAAGTAAAATACAGGCCCTCCATTCCTGACAACGTCAAACATTAGAAGGTTTTCGAGGATGATCTCGAGGTCAAGAAATTCTTGGAAACCGTCGAAGAGTTTTCAGAGATGCATATCGACCAAGACTCCGTCTCTAAAGAAGAGCTTGATGGGGGTAATTTTCTGAATAAGATTGCAGAGTGTAACATTGTGTAGCTACCCAACAATCATATTCCAAGAGGACTGGTTCCTTTGGAAAGGATTTTTGATAGAAACGATGTGTCATTAAAAGGGGAGACCATGGAGGATGGCACTGGTACTATTCAGTGCAACATTGGGACCGAGAATGAGCCCAAGTTTGTCAAATTGTCAAGAAGTCTGACAGAGGAGCAGAGGTCCGAATACACTGGACTTTTGAGGGAATTTGCTGACGTGTTTGCCTGGACCTACGAGGACCTCAAAACATATGACACTTCTGTCATCGAGCATAAAATCCCATTAAAAGAGGAGGCAAATCCATTTAGGCAGAAGCTGAGACAGATCAACCCTATGTTGTTGCCTATCATGTAGAGGGAAGTGAAGAAGCTGCTTCAAGCTCAGATCATTGTACCGCTGAGGTATTCAGAGTGGGTGGACAACTTGGTGCCAGTAAGGAAAAAGAGTGGAGAGATCCAACTCTGTGTAGACTTTAGAAACCTGAACAGGAGCTCACGAAATGATAACTACCCCTTACCAAAGATGGCACATATACTGCAGAGGGTAACAGGAGCTTCCAGGATGTCCATGATTGATGGTTTCTCTGGCTACAATCAGGTCTCTGTCCTGCCTGAGGACAGGGAAAAGACAACATTTACCACTCCATGGGGCACATTCATGTACGCCAAGATGCCGTTTGGATTAATGAATGCAGGGGCCACGTTTCAGCGTGCCATGGACATAGCTTTCGTTGGCGAAAAGGATAAATTTGTGGTCGTGTATCTGGATGACATCACAATGTTTTCAAAGTCGGATAAAGAACACTGTCGTCATCTCAAGAAAGTTTTTTGAAATGCATGAGTTTTGGCATTTCATTAAACCCCAAGAAATCTTTGTTCGCCATGCAGGAGGGAAAATTACTAGGCCACATAATATCAGCGGAAGGAGTCAGGATTGACCCTAGCAGAGTTGAGGAAATACAAGCCTTATCAGTCTCGAGGTCCAAGAAGGAGGTCCAATCCTTCCTTGGCAAGATTAATTTCCTAAGGAGGTTTGTGCCTAACTTTTCCGAGGAGGTAAATCTTACAACAACCATGCTAAGGAAAGGAAATGAAGTGAGGTGGACTTCTGAATCGCGAAATTCCTTTGAGAAAATAAAGAAGACCTTGTCTGGATCCCCCGTGCTTATCAGTCCCGATTACTCAAAGGACTTCCTTATTTTCTCCTTTGCTTCACCTGACACGATAGACGCCGTTTTATTAAAAATAAACAAGGAAGGGCTAGAGCAGCCTATTTCCTATTTCAACCAAGCATTAAGGGTTGCCGAAGTCAGGTATGACACTATAGAGAAGCAGGCCTATGCCCTGGTAAAGGCTCTCAAGGCATTCAAAATCTATGTCCTGCAGTAAAAAATCATCGCGTACGTCCCCTTGGCTGTTGTTAAAGACATTCTTATCCAGCCTGACATAGACGGGAGAAGGAGTAAGTGGATAGCCAGGATTATGGAGTTTGACTTGGAAATAAAGCCTACCAAATTGATCAAAGGTCAGGGCCTAGCCAAGCTATTGGCTGAAGCCAATTGCCAAGATTTGGGGATAAGTTTCCTCAATGAATGCTCAGAAATTCAACAGGGTCGGCTGTCTAAAATAGACCCTCAAAGGGAGCCCCCATTGGCCCGGTGTCCTTGGTATAAGGATGCCATATACTTCCCGCAGGAGCGGTGGCCTCCAGATGGTCTGCCGAGAAACAAAGCAAGAGCTCTGAAGCTCAAGGCAGTCATATATTTCCTTATTGATCAAATCTTATACTGGAAAGACCCCTTGGGGGTACTGTTAAAATGCATGGATCCACAAGAGGCTGATAGGATCATGTTTGAATTTCACAGTGGCTTGTGTGGAGGGCACCACTTCTGGAAGGCCACAACCCACAAAATCCTCTGGGCTGGATACAACTGGCCCACCTTGTTCGCTGATGTCCATAGAAGAGTTAGAGCCTGTATTACATGCCAGATATTTTCAGGAAAGCAACAGCTCAAGTCTCTGCCTTTATAGCCTATGGTTGTTTCGGGACCTTTCCAGCAATGGGGCCTAGATTTTATTGGAGAAATCCACCCTGCTTCCAGTGGGTAGCACAGATGGATCCTGACTACCACAGACTTCTTTACCAAATGGATTGAAGCTATCCCCACCAGGAGTGCTTCCCATAAGGTAATTATTGGATTCCTGGAAGACCTCATCACAAGATTCGGTTGCCCAAGAAAGATCGTTACAGATAATGCAACCTCATTCAAGGCTGAACTGCTGGTTAAGTTCTGTGAGCAATTCAGAATCAAGATGATTCACTCCACTCCGTACTATCCCTAGGGAAATGGTTTAGAACAATCCTCCAATAAAAGTCTCATAAGGATCATTAAAAGATTACTGGAGAACAACAAAAGGGCTTGGAGCTCGAAGTTGAAATTCGCTCTATGGGCCGATCGGGTGACCACAAAGAGATCTATAGGCATCTCCCCTTTGCAGTTAGTCTACAGAGCAGAAGATGTCTTCCCTTCTTAACTGGCCATTCCCGCAGCGAAATTATTCCAGGATTATCAAGAGGAGCCCAATGACATGGTCATAAGGATTCATCAATTGGTAGAAGTCCAACAGGCTAGAGAGAAGGTAACAGACAGAATTCAGGATCATCAGTAAAGGATAAAGCAGGTTTTCGATAAGGGGGCCAAGAAGGAAGAATTTCAGATAGCAGACCTGGTGCTGAAATGGGATGCTCCTAAACAAGACAAGGGCAAGCACGGAAAATTTAAAGCCCTGTGGATCGACCCCTTCAAAATTTTTGAAGTTTTCTCAAATAACACTTACAGGTTGCAGGATTTGGGGGGTGAAGAAGTTTTCAGCAGCCCAGTAAATGGGCATTTTCTTAAAAAATGTTTTGTCTGAGCCTTCAGTGGCTCCTATGTTTTGTAAATATTGTCCTTTCTGTTATTTGTTTTTACTTTTATTGTTTTGGCTTAGTAAGTGACTCCATATCCCAACAACAAGACACTAGAAATGAAAAATGAGTCCTTAGAGCATCACAGGGATGACTCTATCCCCCATGGAGCCTAATGTTAGTAAAATTTCTCGTCCGAAGCACAAGAGCGACCAGGTCTGCAAGTGGCGCGATGAGTGCCGAGCGTAGCACACAGAAGAAGTCCTTTCGGACTTAAAATCAAGTGAGCGAGAAAAATTATAGTGTCAACGGTCCGGATCCATCCATGTGAGAAAATCAATGGTTGGCGAGAAATCGAGAATAGAGAAGTTACGCTGAAGTTAACACAATAGATCGCACCCATATTGTATGCAGGAAAGAATAGCAGCCGCCCATCCAAACGAAACGTGGCGCGAGATCCGGTCGCGTTGGATTTTTGGCAGTCGCGAGTTCGAGGGGTGAGAGTTTCATGGTGTTCTATATCTCGAAACCCCAAACCCTGAAAGCGCCAAAGGCGCCCAGAGCCGGGCCCACATTATCGTGGAGCAGCCTCAACCGTTCATCCACAAGAGACACCTGGCGCGCGCGATTAGGCTCCTCACCTTTTCACCCATCGCAACTTCGAAACGCAAGAAGCAGCTCCATCTTTCCCCGATGCACAAAATGGCGAGAGCGTCAAGGACCTGGGGCCCCCAACATTATCGGGAGAGTTCAGAACCGTCAGATCCAGAGGGCGCATGGTGCCAGATTAAGCTGTCTCAACGTTTTGCTCATCGCGATTTCAAGAAGAAAGGATTAACTCCTTCTGTTCGCGAACACCGAAAGCGCTCTGGGAATAAACACGGGGTCACAACCCGTGGTCACTTGGGAAAGAAAGGAACTATGCTGAAAGGGGCCAAAGGCACCGAATCCAGTCGCCGAAAGGATTGTCTCAATCTCCAGGTACCATCGGATGCGATCCCACTCCCGGCCTTTGCTTGGAGTAAATAAAGGTGAGAAGAGGTGGGTGAAACCTCTCCTCACGCATTAAGTGTAAGGTATGGAAGGTCTGGCAAGAGATCCGCCCGAGAGGGTCATGTGTACCCATTTCTTCAAAGAAGCCATGCCGAGTCCTCGACTAGCCAGAGGATGTTTGCACACGCTAAATCAACATTTACTGGCTCAACTACTCCCCCTACAGGAGCCATGCATAGTTAAGGTGGCAAAAGACGAAGAAACCCTGTCCGAATTTGGCTGAAGGGACACCGAGCCTTGGATGACCAAGGCCACCTCTATTAGGCAATTTTCCTGAGTATATAGACTCAGTATTTGTATTTTTGTAATCTATCGATGGTTGAGCAAGGCTCCTGATTGTAAAGTTTTGATGAAGTGCTAGTCGCTCTGGTTAATGTATAAGGCATTTGAAACTTCTTACTTTATGGATGTCAACCTCTTTTCCATCTCTTGTATACTGTGTTAGAATATCTCGGAATTGGAGGATTCAGTCGAGTTGTAGCTATTATAGGATGATGTAGGTTGGATCACTGTAACAGTTACATTGTTTCTAATCGGTTCCTGTTATTTTCGTAGCGCTGAACGACTTAGAATTGGAGGATCCAGTTGAGTCACTCTTCAGCTCCTTGAAGCTCCGGACCAAGAGGATATTGGCTTCTGAGTTTTTCATCCTCAAGCTTCCGAAGGCTTATCGCTTGAGGTAGTCTTTCTCGCTCTTCTCACAAGTATTCCCTCTATCACCCCTTAATCCATTTACTGACAGAAGTTGAATCAAGACCTCCCTTGCTGCATACATACCAGGCCCAGTCTCCTGAGTCAAAGTTTTATCTTCTTGAGTCTTTACCCATTTGATCACCCCATTTATTAAACCGTGACATAAAAACTGATGGGCGTCAGGCTCTTCTCCTGCAAGCAATCCATGAGTGACTTATGACGCTAACAGTAAGATTCCCCTTGAAATAAAACCTATTGAAACCTCGGCCAAGGTTACCTGTGATAGTGCTTTTGACCCTGAGGTTTGCCTCCTGTTGAGAGAGAGAAGGGACACCTCATTGGTTCATATGTAATATGCAGCCCTTGAATTAGAATCTAATCTACTGGTAGTAGAAAAACTCAAGAGAAAATCTTATAGAGACAGGAGAAGAGGTAAATCTGAAGCTTCAGCCTCTGATTCCTCTACTACCCACCCCCCAGAAGATGAAAGTGCCAGGATGATAAAATCACTTTCTGCTGAGGTGGAAAGGTTGAAGTTGGAAGAAAAGAAGAGCTATAGGTATCCCCAAAATGATGATAATAGAGGTAGCTTCAAAATACCAAACAATGTCCCCCAAATCATCCAAATAGATCAAAGAAACATAGATAGAGATGATCAGACAATTCAAGCTCCTCTCCAAAATAACCTTGTTACTAACAAAGAAGAAGAGGAAAAAGAGCTTGATCTTGAAATTCATTATCTTGGGGACACCTCCTCATTTCCTCATTTAACCTAAGCTGCATATGAGGAGTCTCTCATGGATAGTCAATTAAATGATCTAAGCGAAGGGGAAAAGGCTAGCAATCATCCAAATAGATATAATATGAGGTCAAAAAAGAAAGAGGGGAAGCTTAATATTTTTGACCAGCCTACCAGAAATGAGAAGCCTTCTAAAGAGGTGACAGACAACAATAAAGAAAAGAAGGTGCAAGACCCCCCATCAGTGATCAAAATCCTTATCCCAGAAGTGAAGGAGATTCTGAAGCCTCCTTCCTCATATATGTTAGAGAAGGAGTTTCAAAATATTAGGATCCCCGTACCTCTTTCAGGGTTGATCGAGTTTGATAACTTCAGAAGGTGCCTCTCCAAAGTGTGGCAGCCTGAACCTTCATCTCATCCCATAGACTCAATCAACCTTCAAGATGAAAAGACAACTGCTATACTAGGCCCTTTGGTAGAGGATAGAGATGATTCCTCACCTCCCTTTTATACATCATTGAACATCCATGATAAGGTGTTTCACAATTGCTTGATGGATTTAGGATCATCTCACAATATTATTCCTAAAATTGTCATGGATGAGTTAGGGTTGGAAGTTACAAAAACCTACCATGACCTATATTCATTCGATTCCAGGAAAGTGAAATGCCTCAGGTTTATTAAAGACCTGGCCGTCTCCTTGTTCCAATTTCCAATGAAGAGTGTGGTCATGGATATAGTGGTAGCTGATGTTCCTCCTAAGTTTGGGATGATTTTGTCTAGATCATGGATCAAAAGACTAGGGGGAAATTTGCAGATGGATCTGTCATATGCCACCATTCCTGTGTTCAAAGGGAAACATAGAAGGATTTATAGAGAAGCACAACTTGCCTACATTATCAATGATGAAGACAATCCCATCAACCACCCCATTTTCTCAGTCGATACTGATTTAGGAACCAATATTTTGCATCTCTTTGATGCTCCACATCCTCCTATTGAAATTAAAAAGAAACTTATTACCTTTTGCAAAGAGCCTCCCCCCAAGACCTCTGTGTGGAAAATGTTTTTTGATGGAGCCTCTTCTAAGGAAAATGCTGGTGTTGGAGTAGTTTTTATTTCCCCCACCCAAGAGACCATATCTTTGTCCTACAATTTGGAATTTGAAACAACAAACAACATGGAAGAATATGAGGCTCTTGTCTTGGGTTTGAGAGCTGCCAAAGACATGAAAATTGAGGAGCTAGCAGTTTTTGGAGACGTTGAGATGATTGTTCATCAAGTCAGAAATCTGTATCAGGCTAAGCACCCGAGGTTAAGGGCCTATAGAAATGAGGTATGGGATATGATTGACAGTTTCTTCTTGGCTTTTAATATTTCATTTGTTCCAAGGGAGGAGAACTCTGTGGCAGAGTCCTTGGCGGTCTCACCAAGTAATTTTAAGGTCCCTTTGCCCCCCAAACTCAAATATGAGGTGGAGATAAAATACAGATCCTCTATTCTTGACAACGTGAAATATTGGAAGGTATTTGAGGATGATATTGAGATAAAAGAAAATCCTTGAGACTGTGGATGAATTTTCTGATATGCATATCGACCAAGATCAGGATTATGAAGAAATCTCTCATGCTGATGTTTTAATGAATAAGATTGCTAACCATCATATTGTTCAGTTTCCTAGCAACCATATTCCAAAGGGGCTTGTTCCTTTGGAGAGATTGTTTGACATAAATGATGTTGTTGTAAAGGTTGAAGGATCAACTGAGGAGGCTGATGTGACTGAATGCAATATGGGAACGGAGGAGGATCCCAAATGGGTCAAATTGTCTAGCAGCTTGTCAAAAGAACAAAGGGATGAATATGCCAGACTCTTGAAGGAGTTCGCTAATGTTTTTTCTTAGACATACGAGGATTTGAGAACATATGACACCAACGTCATTGAACACAAAATACCTTTGAAAGAAGATGCCAAACCTTTCAAGCAGAAGATCAGACAAATAAATCCCATGTTGCGGCCGATTATGGAAAAATAAGTCAAGAAGTTGTTGGATGCACAGATCATCATCCCTTTGATATTTTCAAATTGGGTGGCTAATTTGGTGCCTGTTAGGAAGAAGAATGGGGAAACCAGGTTATGTGTTGATTTAAAAAATTTGAACAGAAGCTCAAAAAAGGATAATTACCCTGTGCCGAAAATGGAGAACATTTTGCAGAGAGTGACGAGTTCGTCCAGGATGTCTATGGTTGATGGTATCTCTGGTTACAATCAGATCTTTGTCTTGCTTGAAGATAGATAAAATACAACTTTCACAACTCCTTGGGGCACATTCATGTATGCTAAAATGCCTTTCGGATTGTTGAATGCGGGAGCAACATTCCAACGAGCTATGGCCATTGCCTTCATTGGAGAAAAGGATAGATTTTTAGTCATCTATCTGGATGACATTACAATATTCTCCAGGTCTGATAAAAAACATTGTTATCATCTGAGGAAGGTTTTCCTAAAGTGCCGAAGGTTTGGTCTCTCCCTAAATCCCAAGAAGTCTTTATTTTCCATGTAGGAGGGAAAATTGTTGGGGCATATTGTGTCAGCTGAAGGGGTAAATATTGATCCGAGAAGAGTGGAGGCCATCCAGTCCTTGTCATTTCCCAGATCCAGGAAAGAGGTTCAATCATTTTTGGGTAAAATCAACTTTCTAAGGAGGTTCATTTCTAATTTTGTTGAATTGGTTAAATACATTACAACCATGCTCAGGAAGGGGAATGAAGTGAAATGGAATGCTGAGTCCAGATATTCTTTCAACCAAATCAAGAGGGCGTTGACTGAATCACCTGTTCTCATCAACCCAGACTATTCCAAGGAATTTCTGATATTTTCCTTCGCTTCATCTAATACAATGGTTGTTGTTTTGTTATAAAGAAATGAAGATGGGTTAGAGCAACCTATTTCCTTTTTTAGCAGAGCACTGAGGGATGAAGAAGCGATATATGATATCATGGAGAAGCAGGCTTATGCCTTGGTGAAATCCCTCAAGGATTTCATAATCTATATTCTGCACTCAAAGATCATTGCATATGTCCCCTCGGCTTCAGTAAAGGAGATACTGATCCAACCTGATATAGATGGGAAAAGGAGCAAGTGGATTGCCAAAATTTTAGAGTTTGACCGGGAATTCAAACCTACCAAGTTGGTGAAAGGCCAAGGTTTAGCTAAGTTACTGGCTGAATCAAATTGCGAGGCATTGGGGGGTTAATTTCATGAATATAGACTCAGAAAATCGGCAAGCTGATATTGCTGGTGAAGACTCTCATGTCATCCCCAACTTAGTAGGGTGCCCCTGGTATAAATATATCATATACTTTCTGCAGAAGTTGAGCCCCCCTGATGTTTTGGATAAAAACAAGGTGATATATTTGAAGCTCAAAGCAATCAAGTATTGTATCATCGATCATATTTTGTGCTGGAAGGATCCTCTAGGAGTCCTGTTGAGATGTCTAGATCCACAGAAATCCCAAAGAGCTATGTCTGATTTTCATGACAACACATGTGGGGGGCATCATTTTTGGAGGACCATAGTGTATAAGATCCCCAGAGCTGGGTATTTCTAGCCCAACCTTTTTACTAATGTTTGTTCAAATATTAGAGCCCATAACAAGTGTCAAAAGTTTGCTTGAAAGAAGCAGCTCAAATCTTTGCCTTTGAAACCTGTAGTGGTTTCTGGACCTTTTCAGCAGTGGGGTCTTGACTTCATTGGAGAAATCCACCCAACCTCAAGTGGCCAAAACAGGTGGATTTTGACTGCCACCAATTATTTTACCAAATGGATACAAGCCATCCCCACAAGGAGTGACTCTCACAAAGTAATCATAAGTTTCCCTGAAGACATCATGTCCAAATTTGG
>JZKD02S1314093.1:0-11861 GCA_000966675.3 Picea glauca
AAGGATTTGAGACAAAGAATAGAGGAATTGGAGCATCAAAGGAATGGGGATGTTGAAGTAGATTCAGAGATAGAACAAGAAATTGAAAAGGAACACGATGGTGAAGAAAGAGATCCAACAATTAGGTTGATTCCGTCTTGAGTAACATGGGTAGTGCAAAAGTTGAGGTTTCATGTTATGATGGTAGTCTGAGAGTTGATGTTCTCATTGATTGGATTGGGGAATGTGAAATATATTTTAAGAATGAAAATGTGCAAGGCCCAATTCGGGTAAGATTTTCCATTACGAAACTGAAGGGCCATGCAAAACTATTGTGGGATTAAAGTATGTAAATGTATTAAAGTGTGTAAATGGATTAAAGTATTCAATTCAATATGAAATGAGTACACATTATTTTCACATTGATGATGAAGCCTATCACATTTCCTTGAAGGTGGAAGTAAATATTGATAGGAGAACACATCTAAGAGGAAGGGGAAGAGGTTCTAAAGGAAGAGATAAAACATGGAATTTTAAAAGAAGTGAAAGAGAAGAAGAATCTACCATAGGCCAAGGTGGTAGAGGAGGAATTAATGCTGGGAAAATCATAGGAGGATTTAGAAGAGGAAAGGGTAAGTATGTGATTATTTTTTATCATTGTGCAGTAGAAGGCCACAAGAAATATGAATGCTCAGAAAAACAAGCTTCAAGGAGAAGAGGTGAATAACGGACACAAGTCACGTAGGTCTATGAGGATTCTATTGTTGGAGAGAATGTTAATGTTGTTCAACAAGAAAAGGGTGAGAACTTGATGTTTCAAAGAGTGTTACTTAAATTTGAACAAAAGGCAGTAGAAGAATCGGAACAAAGAAAAAAAAAATTAAAACCAAATGTAAAGTCCAAGGAAAATGTTTTAATTTGGTTATAGATAGGGGAAGTACATAAAAATTAGTGTCCAACGAAGTCATGGAAAATATGACAATGAAGAGGTTGTTCCATCCATTTCATTATCATGTTTCATTGTTGAAAAGAGGACAACATTTGAATATGACTCAGCAATGTTTATTAAGATTTAAAATTGGAATTCTTTAGAAGCAGGTATTTGGTTGAGATGGATATGTGCCAAATGATTCTTGGAATACCATGGCTATTTGAATGACAAGTTAACCATGATGGAAAGGAAAACACATATGATTTCAAGAAATATGGACAACGATATCAATTAACCCAACGATGGAAAATGCAATGGAAGAAACAAGAAATTGTGTTGGTATAAGCAATAGTATCAAGAAAAGCATACTATGTTCTGCCAAATAATTTTTTCCAAGAAGAAGGAAGAGCGACATTTTGTTTAGAAATGATTCCAAAAGAAGTAAAGAATGGAGAGGAGCCAAATTTTGTACCTGCAGAAATAAAGTCTTTGTTGGATGAATTTAAGGAAATTGTTGTTGATGATTTACCAAAGAGATTACCTCCGATGAGAAGTATTTCTCATCAAATTGATTTAATTCCTAGATAAATCTTACCTAACAAGAAACCTTATAGGATGACTCTTGTAGAGATTGAAGAGGTGAACAAAAAAGTACATGAGGTGAGTTTAAGCCCATGTGAAGTTCCAACAATATTGAACCCAAAGAAAACAAGAGAGTGGAAGATGTGCATAGATTCACGAGCCATAAATCAAATCACCATCAAGTACAAGTTTCCTTTTTTGAAATATTGATCAATACTAAGAGGGGGTGTGAATCAATATTACTTGTTTTTCAATAATTTAATAAATTAAAATTATTAATCACAAAAGTTGATCAAGAATGTGTATTGAAACATAAATTAATTATAACAAACATACAAAGTACAAGTTAGAATTGTGTGAAACACACCAATATATATTCTTTTGAGAACCAAATCAAGGAGACATCAATCCCCTGTTTTAAGCACCAACTCTAGGAAGCACCAACTCCCTATTTTCGAGTACCGATTATTGGAATACTCAGAGGGTGGGGGGGTCTGAATCAATATTACCCTTTTCAACAATTAGAAATTACTTTTATATTTTTTAAATTACCACAATAGATCAACAATGGACTTGTATGTAAAATCAATTATATAAGTATAATTAATAAGAATTGCAAGGTTTTATGAAGAATAGTGAAGGACACCAATCCTTTTTAGACCACCAACCCTAGGAATCACCAACTCCCTTGTATTTACGGAACCAACCCTAGGAAGCACCAACTCCCTTATCTTTAGGAAACCAACCGAGGAAGCACCAAATCCCTTGTCTTTAGGGCACCAACCCCATGAAGCACCAATTCTCTTGTCTTTAGGGAACCAATCCGAGGAAGCACTAACTCCCTTAACTTGTACTTTACTTAGTAAAGGATATGAATTCTTTTGTGCTCCTCCCTTCCACCTTCAATTCATAAGAATCATCAATTCTTCTTCTTCGACTCTGCTTTTGTTTTGATCTTCTGATCTGGACTACAGAGACACCTTCTTCTCACCACTCTTTCTTGTTTATATAGTCTTCCGATGGTGTGGACTATGAAGAATTGTGTCCATTGTTTTGGACCATTGCACCTCTTCATTTAAATTAACAATAATAACATTTTTTTTCTCTATTATCATTCAAACATTATGGTGAAGGATTTTCAATTTGGTGAGAGTGATTTTCATAAATCGATCACAATTATGGATCAAATTTTTTTTAACTAGATCCCATGCCTTTCTATTTCCTTATTAAGATTTTGTTGTGTCCCCAGTTCTTCAATAGATCATATTTGATCTTTTCGATTAGTTATCCAATTCATTGGATGTATGTGATCACTTAATATCAATCAGGGCAAAATCTAGATCCTATCTGGTTCAATGTTCCCTCTTGACCGAGATAAAATTCTTACTCTGTGTGTTAATTTTTTCACAGAAACACTTTCGAACCTCTATTCCATATGACCACATGTGGTGACCAACTAATAAGAAAAACAAGTGCTTAATCATTTATCAAGATCAACGTTCACATTTAATTGTACCTTGATATGGATGACTGCCATTTACTTCGGAACTTCATCCTTCAAGACTTCTAGTCTTTGCAATCATTCAATCCTCTCAGAGTACATTTCACCGAAGTATATCAGATGGTCGATATTCATTCTTCCATTATATGGACGATCATGCATTGTTTATAGGTTTCAAAAAAATCACCGACCATGACTTAACCTGTAGTTGAGTGGACGGTTCTCATTTACTGAGGGATTTCAGAGCTTCGAGACTCTGGATTTTGTAGCGTCCCAACTACTCCAGAGAAAATACCACTGGAGTTCTCATTGGCACTTCCCTTCTCTAATAACCTTCACAAGTCCAGGGGCTAGGATCATGGGATTTATTAATTTAAGCGTTGTTCCTAGCGCTTCATAGATTATGTGTTCATAAATCATGATGGGGGGTTGGAACATAGTCCTCTGGACTTCGACCTTCAAGTGATTTTTCCTTTACAAGCATCAATATTACGAAGTTTGAACTCCCTGAAGTGGTTACCTCTCACAATGGTTTATTCGATGGTTAACATAATTCCCGGAACCAAATCAATGGTCTAGCTTCAATCCTTATACTATCCTTCCACTGGATTAATCCAATGGCTATGACTTAGTCAAATGTTGATATGGATGGCAAGGATCATTTCGAAGTTAAAATTGCACGAGGGGTAATTATTATTCCAACCCTTAAACCATCAACCGCATGTCCATGCATCATACACACATCATTTCCTATCTTGGAAGGGTAGTTTCCTAAACTGCTTTGGTTGTCTTTCGAAATATCTTATACTTGTTGATTTGTATCTCGGATCGATGATTGTGAGTGGCTCATGTCCTCGTCCTTTACCTGCTCTTTATCAATGGTCGAGAATGACTTCGGCCTTCAGTGCTTCGAGTAGTTTCTAGTGGTATAAACTAGTTTTCCCCGAAGGACATACTCTTGTATTGACGTAGCTTGCTAACGTCACTACTAATGTGGAACTGGGTGAGTGGCTACCATGTGTTACTTAGATTTGTGACTTACTATATCTAAAATTCTAACCGTACCTTGACACTTGTCACCATATGAATGCACCATGTGTCTTTGTCGACGTGGTATTGATGACCTATACTATGATGATGTGGGATCTCAATGTGTGTGCCACGTGTCTTACTCCATGACTTTGGAGCTCCGGTCTTTAGGTAAACTTACATGTTCTAAACCATTTTTTGTTGAAGTGGTCAGCATCAAATTTGACCACAATTGGACTTGCCTATCTTGATCCAACAATCATCATGCATTGTCCATATCTGATTGCCCTCATTTACTTTGATAATTTTGGGCTCTGATCCTTGGGTAATTTTACCTGTTCTAGACTCCTTCTCGTCGCAGTAGTCAACATTGGAGTTGACCATGTTCTTTCTTGGCATGCTCTGAATAGATAAATGATTGAGGGTATTTCCTAATCCGACGGTCGATGGGAGTTCGTGAATCCGGGCCTTCGGCCTTCGGTTAAATTTACCTATTCTTGACTCCTTTTCATTGGAGTAGTTAGCGCCGAAGTTGACTGCTGCTACACAAACTTGATCTGATGGTTGAGGTTTATTTATCTCGATATGATGGTTGGGATTCAATTTCTCCCAGCTTCTAGATTCATCTCGATCTAACGGTCCTTGATTGTCCTGAATGTTCGACAGACGGCCATGATTCTCCTCTTATTTGCACAAGTTTCCTCTATGATCCGACGGTCGAAATGTTTCTCGAAAACTACATCAATGAACATAATTCCAACTAACCTCGTTGTCTTTATACTTTGATTTCAACTGAACCAATATCGTTGATATGCACCTTTGGTTAGTGATCAATGATTGTCATATCTCCCAACTATAACATAGTTTCCTCACGATTCTGAGGGTGTTCTCTAGTTGATCTGTTGAGATTTCGATCCCAATAGCACTTCCTTAAGCTACTCATTTTCTTGAGATTTCCTACATGCTCTGATCTCGTGAAATATAATACACTACCTCTCTTGATATTTAGGTAGATTATGTTGCACCTCACACTATGTCTTTTGCGCAACTTACTACGTTATTTCTCCTGAGATTTTATTATCTCAAAGACATATAATGATAATATCATATTGATATTCTTGACATCAATGCCAACATAATACTATGTCCAATCATTGATCATATTGTCCCTCTTTGACATCAATGCCAACACCATAATTCCATGTCCAACATTCTCCCCCTTTGATATTGATGGAAACAAAGTAAAACCCATTTTCCAATCTTAACTGGATTTTACTGATCATTCTCCCCTTTTGAGAGCAATGAAAAAAGGGATGTTTCCTTTTAGGGTGATACTCCCCATGAGGTGATGCCCACCCTATCTATGAATCTCTCCCCCTGGAATCATGCTTCTACAACCAATCATGGGAAGAAGAATAACTCCCCATGTCTTCTCATAACAAATCTTCTTTAGAAACGATTTCTCATAACTTCACTGAAATAAAACATAACCAAAAATGTTCCTGGGTAGATGAAGACCTGCAACAAACCATGTTAGATCCTGCATAGAGTTATACCATAAAACCATGTTTCTTTTTATGAAGCTAGTTATAGATTCATTCATTTGTAATCCAAGATCCTATTCATTTTTTTGTGCTTCACTACTCATAGGTGTATCCACAGGAACAATCTTAAGTCTTCTCTAATTCCTCCTTCCTTTCTTTTATTTATTTATTGATATATATTTTTTTTGAGGATGAGTTTCAGTATATCATCAAAATAACATTGAAAAACTTATGATATCATCATCACTCAATTCTTCTAGTTGGTCTAGTATTGACGATTCATCATCATCATCACTATTTTGTGCACCATAAGCTTCTTTATCCTTGTTTTGATAATTTTCTTTTTTCATTTTCCATTTGTTGGNAAGGATTTGAGACAAAGAATAGAGGAATTGGAGCATCAAAGGAATGGGGATGTTGAAGTAGATTCAGAGATAGAACAAGAAATTGAAAAGGAACACGATGGTGAAGAAAGAGATCCAACAATTAGGTTGATTCCGTCTTGAGTAACATGGGTAGTGCAAAAGTTGAGGTTTCATGTTATGATGGTAGTCTGAGAGTTGATGTTCTCATTGATTGGATTGGGGAATGTGAAATATATTTTAAGAATGAAAATGTGCAAGGCCCAATTCGGGTAAGATTTTCCATTACGAAACTGAAGGGCCATGCAAAACTATTGTGGGATTAAAGTATGTAAATGTATTAAAGTGTGTAAATGGATTAAAGTATTCAATTCAATATGAAATGAGTACACATTATTTTCACATTGATGATGAAGCCTATCACATTTCCTTGAAGGTGGAAGTAAATATTGATAGGAGAACACATCTAAGAGGAAGGGGAAGAGGTTCTAAAGGAAGAGATAAAACATGGAATTTTAAAAGAAGTGAAAGAGAAGAAGAATCTACCATAGGCCAAGGTGGTAGAGGAGGAATTAATGCTGGGAAAATCATAGGAGGATTTAGAAGAGGAAAGGGTAAGTATGTGATTATTTTTTATCATTGTGCAGTAGAAGGCCACAAGAAATATGAATGCTCAGAAAAACAAGCTTCAAGGAGAAGAGGTGAATAACGGACACAAGTCACGTAGGTCTATGAGGATTCTATTGTTGGAGAGAATGTTAATGTTGTTCAACAAGAAAAGGGTGAGAACTTGATGTTTCAAAGAGTGTTACTTAAATTTGAACAAAAGGCAGTAGAAGAATCGGAACAAAGAAAAAAAAAATTAAAACCAAATGTAAAGTCCAAGGAAAATGTTTTAATTTGGTTATAGATAGGGGAAGTACATAAAAATTAGTGTCCAACGAAGTCATGGAAAATATGACAATGAAGAGGTTGTTCCATCCATTTCATTATCATGTTTCATTGTTGAAAAGAGGACAACATTTGAATATGACTCAGCAATGTTTATTAAGATTTAAAATTGGAATTCTTTAGAAGCAGGTATTTGGTTGAGATGGATATGTGCCAAATGATTCTTGGAATACCATGGCTATTTGAATGACAAGTTAACCATGATGGAAAGGAAAACACATATGATTTCAAGAAATATGGACAACGATATCAATTAACCCAACGATGGAAAATGCAATGGAAGAAACAAGAAATTGTGTTGGTATAAGCAATAGTATCAAGAAAAGCATACTATGTTCTGCCAAATAATTTTTTCCAAGAAGAAGGAAGAGCGACATTTTGTTTAGAAATGATTCCAAAAGAAGTAAAGAATGGAGAGGAGCCAAATTTTGTACCTGCAGAAATAAAGTCTTTGTTGGATGAATTTAAGGAAATTGTTGTTGATGATTTACCAAAGAGATTACCTCCGATGAGAAGTATTTCTCATCAAATTGATTTAATTCCTAGATAAATCTTACCTAACAAGAAACCTTATAGGATGACTCTTGTAGAGATTGAAGAGGTGAACAAAAAAGTACATGAGGTGAGTTTAAGCCCATGTGAAGTTCCAACAATATTGAACCCAAAGAAAACAAGAGAGTGGAAGATGTGCATAGATTCACGAGCCATAAATCAAATCACCATCAAGTACAAGTTTCCTTTTTTGAAATATTGATCAATACTAAGAGGGGGTGTGAATCAATATTACTTGTTTTTCAATAATTTAATAAATTAAAATTATTAATCACAAAAGTTGATCAAGAATGTGTATTGAAACATAAATTAATTATAACAAACATACAAAGTACAAGTTAGAATTGTGTGAAACACACCAATATATATTCTTTTGAGAACCAAATCAAGGAGACATCAATCCCCTGTTTTAAGCACCAACTCTAGGAAGCACCAACTCCCTATTTTCGAGTACCGATTATTGGAATACTCAGAGGGTGGGGGGGTCTGAATCAATATTACCCTTTTCAACAATTAGAAATTACTTTTATATTTTTTAAATTACCACAATAGATCAACAATGGACTTGTATGTAAAATCAATTATATAAGTATAATTAATAAGAATTGCAAGGTTTTATGAAGAATAGTGAAGGACACCAATCCTTTTTAGACCACCAACCCTAGGAATCACCAACTCCCTTGTATTTACGGAACCAACCCTAGGAAGCACCAACTCCCTTATCTTTAGGAAACCAACCGAGGAAGCACCAAATCCCTTGTCTTTAGGGCACCAACCCCATGAAGCACCAATTCTCTTGTCTTTAGGGAACCAATCCGAGGAAGCACTAACTCCCTTAACTTGTACTTTACTTAGTAAAGGATATGAATTCTTTTGTGCTCCTCCCTTCCACCTTCAATTCATAAGAATCATCAATTCTTCTTCTTCGACTCTGCTTTTGTTTTGATCTTCTGATCTGGACTACAGAGACACCTTCTTCTCACCACTCTTTCTTGTTTATATAGTCTTCCGATGGTGTGGACTATGAAGAATTGTGTCCATTGTTTTGGACCATTGCACCTCTTCATTTAAATTAACAATAATAACATTTTTTTTCTCTATTATCATTCAAACATTATGGTGAAGGATTTTCAATTTGGTGAGAGTGATTTTCATAAATCGATCACAATTATGGATCAAATTTTTTTTAACTAGATCCCATGCCTTTCTATTTCCTTATTAAGATTTTGTTGTGTCCCCAGTTCTTCAATAGATCATATTTGATCTTTTCGATTAGTTATCCAATTCATTGGATGTATGTGATCACTTAATATCAATCAGGGCAAAATCTAGATCCTATCTGGTTCAATGTTCCCTCTTGACCGAGATAAAATTCTTACTCTGTGTGTTAATTTTTTCACAGAAACACTTTCGAACCTCTATTCCATATGACCACATGTGGTGACCAACTAATAAGAAAAACAATTTCTTAATCATTTATCAAGATCAACGTTCACATTTAATTGTACCTTGATATGGATGACTTCCATTTACATCGGAACTTCATCCTTCAATACTTCTAGTCTTTGCAATCATTCAATCCTCTCAGAGTACATTTCACTGAAGTATATCAGATGGTCGATATTCATTCTTCCATTATATGGACGATCATGCATTGTTTTTAGGTTTCAAAAAAATCAGCGACCATGACTTAACCTGTAGTTGAGTGGACGGTTCTCATTTACTGAGGGATTTCAGAGCTTCGAGACTCTGGATTTTGTAGCATCCCAACTCCTCCAGAAAAAATACCACTGGAGTTCTCATTAGCACTTCCCTTCTTTAATAAACTTCACAAGTCCAAGGGCTAGGATCATGGGATTTATTAATTTAAGCGTTGTTCCTAACGCTTCATAGCTTATGTGTTCATAAATCATGATGGGGGGTTGGAACATAGTCCTCTGGACTTCGGCCTTCAAGTGATTTTTCCTTTACAAGCATCAATATTCCGAAGTTTGAACTTCCTGAAGTGGTTACCTCTCACAATGGTTTATTCGATGGTTAACATAATTCGCGGAACCAAATCAATGGTCTAGCTTCAATCCTTATACTATCCTTCCACTGGATTAATCCAATGGCTATGACTTAGTCAAATGTTGATATGGATGGAAAGGATCATTTCGAAGTTAAACTTGCACGAGGGGTAATTATTATTCCAACCCTTAAACCATCAACCGCATGTCCATGCATCATACACACATCATTTCCTATCTTGGAAGGGTAGTTTCCTAAACCGCTTTGGTTGTCTTTCGAAATATCTTATACTTGTTGATTTGTATCTCGGATCGATGATTGTGAGTGACTCATGTCCTCGTCCTTTACCTGCTCTTTATCAATGGTCGAGAATGACTTCGGCCTTCAACGCTTCGAGTAGTTTCTAGTGGTATAAGATAGTTTTCCCCGAAGGACATACTCCTGTATTGACGTAGCTTGCTAACGTCTCTACTAATGTGGAACTCGGTGAGTGGCTACCATGTGTTACTTAGATTTGTGACTTACTATATCTAAAATTCTAACCGTACCTTGACACTTGTCACCATATGAATGCACCACGTGTCTTTGTCGACGTGGTATTGATGACCTATACTATGATGATGTGGGATCTCAATGTGTGTGCCACGTGTCTTACTCCATGACTTCGGAGCTCCGGTCTTTAGGTAAACTTACATGTTCTAAACCATTTTTCGCTGAAGTGGTCAGCATCAAATTTGACCACAATTGGACTTGCCTATCCTGATCCAACAATCATCATGCATTGTCCATATCTGATGGCCCTCATTTACTTTGAGAATTTGGGGCTCTGATCCTTGGGTAATTTTACTTGTTCTAGACTCCTTCCCATCGCAGTAGTCAACATTGGAGTTGACCATGTTCTTTCTTGGCATGCTCTGAATAGATAAATGATTGAGGGTATTTCCTAATCCGACGGTCGATGGGAGTTCGTGAATCCGGGCCTTCGGCCTTCGGTTAAATTTACCTATTCTTGACTCCTTTTCATTGGAGTAGTTAGCGCCGAAGTTGACTGCTGCTACACAAACTTGATCTGATGGTTGAGGTTTATTTATCTCGATATGATGGTTGGGATTCAATTTCTCCCAGCTTCTAGATTCATCTCGATCTAACGGTCCTTGATTGTCCTGAATGTTCGACAGACGGCCATGATTCTCCTCTTATTTGCACAAGTTTCCTCTATGATCCGACGGTCGAAATGTTTCTCGAAAACTACATCAATGAACATAATTCCAACTAACCTCGTTGTCTTTATACTTTGATTTCAACTGAACCAATATCGTTGATATGCACCTTTGGTTAGTGATCAATGATTGTCATATCTCCCAACTATAACATAGTTTCCTCACGATTCTGAGGGTGTTCTCTAGTTGATCTGTTGAGATTTCGATCCCAATAGCACTTCCTTAAGCTACTCATTTTCTTGAGATTTCCTACATGCTCTGATCTCGTGAAATATAATACACTACCTCTCTTGATATTTAGGTAGATTATGTTGCACCTCACACTATGTCTTTTGCGCAACTTACTACGTTATTTCTCCTGAGATTTTATTATCTCAAAGACATATAATGATAATATCATATTGATATTCTTGACATCAATGCCAACATAATACTATGTCCAATCATTGATCATATTGTCCCTCTTTGACATCAATGCCAACACCATAATTCCATGTCCAACATTCTCCCCCTTTGATATTGATGGAAACAAAGTAAAACCCATTTTCCAATCTTAACTGGATTTTACTGATCATTCTCCCCTTTTGAGAGCAATGAAAAAAGGGATGTTTCCTTTTAGGGTGATACTCCCCATGAGGTGATGCCCACCCTATCTATGAATCTCTCCCCCTGGAATCATGCTTCTACAACCAATCATGGGAAGAAGAATAACTCCCCATGTCTTCTCATAACAAATCTTCTTTAGAAACGATTTCTCATAACTTCACTGAAATAAAACATAACCAAAAATGTTCCTGGGTAGATGAAGACCTGCAACAAACCATGTTAGATCCTGCATAGAGTTATACCATAAAACCATGTTTCTTTTTATGAAGCTAGTTATAGATTCATTCATTTGTAATCCAAGATCCTATTCATTTTTTTGTGCTTCACTACTCATAGGTGTATCCACAGGAACAATCTTAAGTCTTCTCTAATTCCTCCTTCCTTTCTTTTATTTATTTATTGATATATATTTTTTTTGAGGATGAGTTTCAGTATATCATCAAAATAACATTGAAAAACTTATGATATCATCATCACTCAATTCTTCTAGTTGGTCTAGTATTGACGATTCATCATCATCATCACTATTTTGTGCACCATAAGCTTCTTTATCCTTGTTTTGATAATTTTCTTTTTTCATTTTCCATTTGTTGG
>JZKD02S1314104.1:0-11861 GCA_000966675.3 Picea glauca
AATGATATTTGTCACAATCTATCCTCCCCTTTTATAGGAGTCCACTGAGTGAGTTTAGGCACCCCTTATAAACTCAACAATTAATTGGAATAATTTATTCCTCTTTGTGGGTTTGAAACCCCAACACAAGCCCACAAATTCCATCACCAATCCCATGAGGCCCTAGTCTCATCCCAAGGACCTTTTCATTAGAAAAAAGGTGTAATCTGGTGCCAATGGAAATTCCCACATGCATGAAACCATGGCCCCTTGTGGGAATGACTCTCAATGCTACAAAAACATCACCACTTCCTCTTAGCGAGGGAGAAATTCCATCCTCCATCAACAATAACTATATTTTTCTCTCATACGAGGTCTACTACCATAGCTACACTCCAATTCTCCTTACTGGTTGCATCTTCTATCACCAAAGAAAATCCTACTCTTCAATCCCCCTGACTGGCTGCATCCTCGGTCACCAAAGTAAATCTTGCTGTACAAAATAGGTCCTCCATGGAGGATACACTTCTCTTAGAAGCCTCCTTCTTTGAAGCCTCTTATATGACCTCCTCAACACATGAAACCTTCTTGGAAGATTCCTCTCTTCCACCTATACCTCAAGGTAAACTTCCTTTGGATGAGTGGTGCTCCCTCTAAGCCTGTTGAGTTCCCTTGAAGTCCAATTTCCTCTGAAAAGTTATGGAAGTCTGCTCTTCCCTACTGGATCCGGAGGGATAAATACCTTTTAACTCTAGCTCCCTTTGATCTTGCACCATCGATAAAGCTATATGCTCCCTCTGAACCTGCACTATTGGTGGAGCTACCTGCTTCACCATTGGTGGAGTTACCTTCTCCTCCTCATCTGTCTCTCTGCTACTGTTGGTCATAGAATGAATAGGTTGGACCCTCATCCTATATAGGTTTCCCTCTCTAAATCCAAGAACCACCACTGATTTGAAGATATATATTTTGGGCACAAATAACACCTGTCCATATCGAAACAATATATGGTAGACCTTCTTCTCAATCTCCGAGATTGAGAGTACACTCCTTCTGAGTTTTGACACCCATAACAAATTTGAAACCCTCAACACTTCTCCTGAATCCAACCAGAATGATACTGTACCATATCCTCATACTGCATGCTTGGTCCCCATACCAAGCTCTACACACAAATCTGAGCCAATTTATGTGAAGCTGTCAAACAAATCTTGTGCACTTGTCATATGGAAAGAGGCTTCGTTATCCACCAACCAAGTCCCTCTACTGGAAAATGTACCTGAAAGGGAGGAGACCAACAAGATCTCCCTCTGAAACATATCTTCAACCTCATCAACCTCTATTGTTGATGCCTATTGCCTTCTTCCCTTTCCCTTTTGGTGTGGACATTATGAAGCATAGTGACCATAATCATGACACTCAAAACATCTGATGTTACTAAGATCCTTCTTCTGTCTCGGTTCTGGAGATGCTTCTTTGTCAAGAGAACTTCTCCTACTTGGAGAACCTCTTCTTCTCTTCCTAGTGTGGCCTTCTAGGGCCTGGTTCTCATCACTGTTGCTCTTCACCAATCTATCTAAGCCATCCCTAGACTCTAAGCGAGTCTCATCTTGGATACAATCAATCCATAGTCTATCAAATTGTGGAAACGTATTTCATGCACAAATCCCCTGCACAAAAGGTTCCCAAGACCTGGGAATATCTCTCAATGCTACATTCACCAACTCAACATCCTGTACTCACCAATGGATTCAAGCTAATCTCAGATTTGAGTGATCTTCATACGACAACTAACAAATGTGTCCTCACTGTTCATCTTGAAAATTTTAAGTTGGTGCTTCAAATGTAGCATCCTACCTATATTCTTGTTTTGGTATAGACTCACCAAAACATTATACATTTCCTTGGCAGATGTCTTCTCATCAATGTTTGGTATCAAGTGATCCTTTATGGATTCTAGAAACACTCGCTTGACATTCACTTCTTTCTTTTGTGTGTTGTCAATTCTTGCGAATCCATAAGACTTGCAACCACACCCTCAACATACTCTTTGAGGTCATTCTCATCCAACAGAAGAAGAACCTTAGCCTTCCAAGCATGGAAGTTGGCTTCCCCTTCCAACTTGTCCTGAATCTTCAATGTGTTCACCATTGTGACCTGCCCAAAACCAGAACAAGAATCTTCCATGGCTATTCTATGTTCACCAACAAATGTGTCTCAAAGGATGACTCCCTCTCTCCTTCAAAACCTCATCTCTGATACGATGTCAATTTTCACATGCAACTCTATGTGACTAAATTCATATCTGAAAACTACTTCCTAGTGAGAAAAAAGTAAACCCTAGATGTTATCACTTAACAATTTTACGCTAAAATTATGACAAGAAATTACAACAATAGAAACATCAAGATCTGATTTAAATCATCCACACACTCGAGACAAATTATTTTATGTTCTATAATATTTTCGAATTTAGAAATTCCAAGGGAAAAACCATCCCTCCTCGATTATACAAATTCACCAAAAACCCAGGACAAAGAAACTTGTCCTATGAAAAACCAAAATCAACAAACTAAACCTCAACAAAATACCTGGAAAATCCTCTGTAAAAAAATATGTTGCAGTTTCCACTTGTATGACCTACTGATGTCAACAGTACAGACCTGCTACTTTTCCTAAAAAATCGCACTTGCGGACCTGTTCTTCCTTCCCACATGTGCATACCTGTGTACGGTCTGTCTGTACAATTCTGATCACACATGCGAGTTGTACGGCAAATTCACACATGCATTTTTAACTCTTCTCCCACATGTGTGACCTGCTGCCCCTACTTCTCCCTCACACATGTGCTCTCCTTGAATGAAAAAAAACCTTCCTTGGCTAAGAAAGAAACATAAAATCCTCCTTGAAATCCCAGGCCATATTTTCCACAATTGTAGAATTTCCCTTGCTGAAATTTCCAAGTTCCGAGCACAAGTGCACTCTCACTTATGCTAACTCCATAGTTGTTGATGTTTTGGTAGCTACAAGAGATATTACCTATTGGACAACTTTTCTTAGAGAAGAAGATTCCAAGAATTTGAAGGAAGACCATTGCACATTTGAAGAACACCTCAGAAAAGAATAAAGTGAAATAGAAGACCACATAAGAGAAGTTGGCCCATTGGAAATAATAATAAAGTGGAAATATAATTTCTAGGAATATAAGTCAGACCCAAAAATATGTCCATATTAGTATAAATACAAGTCTGGGTCAATTCATTTGTGCAACCACACAATTCTCCTTCTGCATTGTGCACTAATAAGTTGCAGTTGTAGCTGCAGTTTCACTATTTCTAGTTTCTAGTTCTCTTGGAGAGTGTGCCCCACTAGGGAAAGGAAATTCTTGATGGTTCTTGGTGATCTGTCTTGAGAGCTACCTCTGGAAGAGTTGATCTAAGGTTGTGTGGTGTTTCCAAGTTTATTCATGCCAATTTCCATAGCAGTTACAATTGCAGTTGCAATTACTAGTGTCGCTAGCTCTCTGATGCTAGTTCTAGTGATGCACCTATCTTGGTGCCAACTTTGCGGTTTTCTATATTGGTACCATATTTTTGGTGTTGATCAATTGTCTACCCTCTCTATGGTTTGACAAGAAGAAGAGATAAGTATTTGTTATCAAGGTTCTTCATTGTTGGTTTTCTCTTGAGATTAGATCTTGTTCATGGTTGTATTGGAATATTCTCTCTAAGAAAAGTTTGCTGGGTTTTTTCCTCGAGTTTGGGGTTTTCCCAGGATAAATCTTTGTGTCTTCTTGCGCTTGTTTATCTGTTTCTTATATATTTCAGTATATGATTATTGAATGTTAAAAGAAGATAAAAATTCTATGGCAAATCTAATGTTAACTAAACTAATGAAAATCTAACATGGTATCAGAGCAGGTTTCCTTCAGAATAGTCTAATCGTTGGAAGGAAGATAGTGAGATTTGCCACATTGTTGAGATTTGCCGTTGCACATGCTATTTTCAACTGCACAATTTTCTTTGTCAAGATCGTTGAGCACTTATTATAAAATCTATTGGGAAAAACTCCATATATTATCTTTCCTTTCCCTAGCACACCTACTACATCTCTCAAATTGACTTTATGTCAAAATTGAATTTTTTAGGGTTTTTAGGCTTGTTGAAATTTTCCTAGACATTGAACCTTCTGATTCAGATTTCTAACTTCTTCTTGTTGGTGTAATGTATCATATTATAATACAATATGGATGGTGCACTTGTATATAAGATGAGGGTGTTTGCAGGAGATATACACTTGGCAAGAGGACATTTATCCAAGTAGTGATAGTATATCCAAAGGGATCTTAGATCTAGTGCACTTAGAGGAAGCCCAATAGTTGGAGGCATCGATGACGATGTCTCCTACAATATAGAACAACTCAAATGGGACAACAGTAGATACACTCTAGGTTTGCATATCAGGTTTGATATTTTATACTGTTGTAGCCTAAATAAGTGTTGTAACTAGAATAATAGTCTTTAGAGTTGTATTACTGTTATTTCTATCAAATGTTTAGTAACACTTGAATATTGTTTGTATGATGACCATTAATTAAAATCTCATTGTTCAGTATTAATGATGCACTTGTTTACAAGATAAATTGATCTCCTATAGGAGACGTTCTTGGTTGTTGACCTTGTTCCAGACAGGTTATCTTGTAAATTCCATGGAGGTTACCATGGAGATGTTGTTGTTCGTGTTTCTTGTTTTGGGTAGGTTACCATGGAGAAATGATTGGTCACAACACTGGAATAGTGTTTTTATTATTTATTGTATTTTTTTTTCCAGGAAGGTGACAAGTGATAGCTTTGATAAGGAGCTACTGTGACGATTGTTCCCATTCTTGTTTTTATTCTTATTCTTATTATAAGAGTACTATTCTTGTTTGTTGTTTTCCCTTGTTGTTTCTCTTTTTCCGGGAAGGTCACAGGTAATAGATTTGAGAGGGAGCTATAATGATGGTTGTAGGAGGGAATACATTAGATGGTCTCTAGTTGAGACATGGAGTAGACTATCCATACACAAAGTTGTGTACATGACCATACACATCCCTGTAGCGAAGGAGAAGAGGAAAAAGTTAGAACCTTCTAGAGAGAAGGGAACTTTTGGGGGATACAAGGAATATCATATAAATATTGATTGCAAGGAGTATAAGGCTCCAAAGATGACCGTACATATCCCTCTAGTTCAATTGATTACTCTTCAGATCATCGAGAAGATTTAGTAGAGCTAGAAGGGCCTACCCATAATCGTTGTAGTGACCAGGAAGAGACCAACATGGTCCCATGATACTTTGTAGGATCAAATGATGATACATATATATGGAATTGATGAGCCATATCATGAGGAGGAGAAGATGGCTCCACCAATGGTGAGGCAGGTGGCCCCACCAAGTACCAACTCAGAAGGAGCTAGAGTTCAGAGGGAGTCAACCCTTAGGATCCAGTAGGGAGGATCAACCTCCATAGGACAATTCACAGGAGATCATACTTTAGAGAATATGGCTCCGAATATTATGTAGACTCAAAGGAGTCAAGCTTTAGAGGGAGCATGCAGAATCAGAGTGAGCTTGATCTCAGAGAGAGACAGTGGAGTATTCTTCCTTAGATTCAGATGGGAGAGAGAGATGTATTCCAAGACTGATAAACAAGTTCCATGAGTTGAAAAGGATAGATTGAAGCTTCATAGGCTTTGAGGAGATATGAGACCTCTTGGGAGGATTCCCTTGTTTCAATGATAGAGGAGGAATCCAGTCAGAAGGACTGGGATATGGATTTTTCCTTGGTTCCAAGACAGGAAGAGAAGTCAATGGTGACTTCCAAGTTGATCTGCAAGATCAAGCATGTTGCAAATGGTAGCATAGAGAAGTACAAAGAAATATTTGTGGCTAGAAGATTCTCCCAGAAAGAGGGAGAATATTATGACGATAATTTTTCTCCAGTATCCAGAAGAAGTGTAGATAGAGCAACCACAAGATACATGAGAAGGAGTCTCATGGTAGAATATTGAAGAAATATTTGTGCAGGAACCCAAGGCAGGATATGCCAGACAATTATTTTTGATGAGCTTGAGGATGGTTTCCCCTTGATATTGGTTGACCTATTTCTTATAGGGGATGAGAAGCTCATAGATGGGTGCAAGAGGGAACTCACTTTAGATTTCAAAATGTAGGATTTGGATTTGATGGGATTGGAGGTGTGGAAGACACCAGATGATATTTTTCTTAGCCAAGGAAAATATATAGTTGAGATCTTTCATAGATTCAGGATGATGGACTGCAAATCCATGGCCACACCGATGGTGATGAATCTGAAGCTCATGAGTGATTCATCTTCAGATTTGGTGGATCCCACGATGTACAGACAATTGATCGGATCCTTGATGTACCTGGTTAACACCAGGCTGGACATATGTTTTGTAGTGAAGCATATAGAGATCAAATACCATTACATCCAAGACATGGTGCAAAGATGAGATGTGGAGCTTCGGTACATATCCATAGATCAAAAGATAATGAACATTCTCACCAAGCCTCTTTCTAGAATGAAGTATGAGTACTTCAGAGACAAGCTTGGCGTGATGCAGAATGCCCACCCTTGTTGAGAGGAAGGTGTGTTGTTTCTCCTCCATCCAACTAACCCCTCTATCCAAGGGTTCCCTACATTAGTCTTGTGAGGTGACTAAGGGGGTAATGCACTGCTGGATACTATTATTGCCTATTCCATGCGAGGTGTTTAAGCATGAATAAAACTATTGGGAGAGGAGAAACATCACAACGTAGTCTTGGAGACTATGGCAGTGAATGTGTGTCACTGGAAAATTGTTGTGTGCTACTACAATGGTTGTGTACCACTGATGATGAATGTATGTCACTAGAAAATAGATGTGTGTTACTATGGTGGTGGTGTACCACTGGCGGTGACTATGTATCACTGGACAATAGTTGTGTGCTACTACGGTGGTTGTGTACCACTGGTGGTGATTGTGTGTCATTGGACAATAGTCATGTGCTACTAGGGTGGTTGTGTACCACTGGAGGTGATTGTGTATCACTAGACAATAGTTGTGTACTACTATAGTGGTGGTTGTGTACCACTGGTGGTGATTTTGTATCACTGGTCTGTAGTTGTGTACTACTATAGTGGTGGTTGTGTACCACTGGTGGTGATTGTGTATCACTGGACAATAGTTGTGTACTACTATAACGGTGATTTTGTACCATTGGCAGTGATTGTGTATCACTGGACAGTAGTTGTGTACTACTATGGCAATGGTTGTGTATGACTATGACAATAATTCTGTACTACTATGACTTGGAAGCATTTGTGTTCCACTGGATGTCATTGAAGTAGTTGTGTGGTACTAGTTGATTTCCATGGAGACTATCAGATTGCTTGGAAGTAGTTGTGTGCTACTGGTTGATCTCAACATAGTCATAGATACTGTGGCAGATGATTTGAGCTATCGATGGCATGGTAGTAGTTGTGTGCTACTAGTTGATTGCAGAGTAGTCAGTGGACTACTAGATGAAGACATCGTGGAAAGATACCCCCCTAGATAAGAGGGGGTGTTGATGTTTTGGTAGTTATGTGAGGTATTCCCTCCTGGAAAAATTTTCTTAGAGAAGAAGAATATTCCAAGAAATCAAAGGAATACCATTTTACAGTTGAAGAACACATCGGAAAAAAATAAAGTGAAATAAAAGACCACAAAAGAGAAGTCAACCCACAGGAAATAATAATAAAGTGGAAATATAATTTCTAGGAATATAAGTTAGCCCACAAAAATAATAAAGTAAATTTGAAGACCCATAATAAGGATTCGGCCCCAGATGGGTGCCCATATTAGTATAAATACAAGTCTGGGTCAGTTTATTTGTGCAACCACATATTTCTCCTTTTCCAATGCGAAATAGGTAGTCGCAGCTCTAGCTTCACTATTTCTGGTTTCTGGTTCTCTTGGAGAGTGCGGCCCACTGGGGAAAGGATATTATTGATGGTTCTTGGTGATATCTCTTGAGTGCTATCTATGTAATAGTTGCAGTAAGGTTGTGTGGTGCTGCCCAATTGATTTGTGCTAGTTGTCGTACCAGTTACAATTTCAATTGTAGTTACCAATTACCAGTGGTGCCGGCTCTCTTGTGTTAGTTCTAATGATGCGCTCATCTTGGTGCCAGCTCTGTGGTGTTTTATCTTGGTACCTGTTTTGTGGAGTTTATCAGTTTTCTACCCTCGCTAGGGTTTGACGAGAAGAAGAGATAAGTATTTGTTATCAAGGTTCTTCATTGTTGGTTTTCTCTTGAGATTAGAGCTTGTTCATGGTTGTATTGGAATATTCTCTTTAAGAAAGGTTGGTTGGATTTTTTCCCCGAGTTTGGGGTTTTCCTAGGATAAATCTTTGTGTCTTATTGTGTTTGTTTATATACTACTTATGTATTTCAATATATGATTATTTAATGTTAAAATAAGATAAAAATGCTATGACAAATATAATGTTAACTAAACTAATTAAAATCTAACAATAATGACACAATGAGATTTGTCACAATCTCTCATCTCCTTTTATAGGAGTCCAATGAGTGAGTTTAGGAACCCCTTATAAACTCAACAATTAATCAAAACATTTTATTCCTCTTTGTGGGTGTGAAACCCCAACACAAGCCCACAAATCCCATCACCAAGCCCATGAGTCCCTAGCCTCATCCCAAGGGCATTTTAACTGAAATGAAGGTGTAATCTAGTGCCAATGAAAATTCCCACATAACTGACACTAAGGCCCCTTGTGGGAATTCCTCTCGATGCTACAAAAACATTGAAAGCAACCCTCCAAGCTCTTCAAAATCATAGCTCCACCAAAAATTCTCTGCAAGCTAGCATTAACACTAGCAAGCCTCTGTGGCAATAAGTTTTTTATTCTCTTCTTCAACAAGTAGAACCCTGGGGTTTATCACAAAACCCTAATTCATTGCCTCAGGGTATAAACCCTAACCCTAGAAATATCCAAGAATCCTCTGAGAAAAATTAGATTTCCAAGACAAGAGAGGTGATACAATAAAAAATACACTTGAGAGAGAGACTAGTGTGCTACTCTCTTATATCTCTAACACAAGGTGATGATAAATAGATTGAATGAAAGGACTATTTCCTTCCTCTATTTATATGATAGGTAAGGGAGGACAATAATATAAAGTGGGCCTAAAACTCTACAAGTAACCTACAAAACACAAGTAGGCTCACACATGTGAAGTGTGTTATCCCCAATTCCTAGGGATAACTAAGGAGATGATGTATCGAGGCCCTCAGGTTGCAGACATGGATTACCAAGAGACAGATGACTGGAAACGCCCACATGCATAGACATAGACCCACTTCACCACCACACACCCTGGTTTCCTGACAATGGCATCGACCACATCATATTTCTTCTAGAAGACGATGGGCCTTGCTCTATGAGGTACAAGATAGGTATTGTGGTAAGTGTCACTTTAATATTTGAGGCATTTGAGTATGTTGCATTTAAAGCTCCTTTTGATTATAGAACATCCACTTGAAAATTATGCTCTTTTCCATGTTTCACCTTGGTGTTTGACATTGCGCTCTAGTAAGTGGTCACCCTTAGGGATGGGTTTTCTATTGGGAGGTTTCCTCAATGAGTCATCGTTCCATTCCTGATCATACTTACCATTTTTCAATTCACCCCTTTTTCGTCTCCTTATCTTTTGGGATTATTGGGTGTACTGACCCAATAAGGGATTATACCTCATTTCATGGGAAGAAGGGGTTGAAGGCCCAGAGGTTTGTAGCTGGAAAAAGATAAAATCCAATCATAAACCTTCTAGATGCTCGTCCAGGGATCTTGATGACAATGAAATGTCTCTCATAAGAAACTGATGGGACCCGTGAAAAATAACAATATAAAAAATGCCAACCAAGGTAGAGCATGTGTGTGAAATTTTTTTCATGCTTAGGTAGAAGTCCCACACATTGTCTTCAACTTGGGGAAGCATAGTGTGACCAAGGTAGAGTCAAGGTGAGCAATATTTTTCATGCTTATGTAGAAGCCCCACCTTGGCTTCAACCTGGAAACATCTTACAAGACAAATGATAATAAATGGGTTTGGAAAATTGATGCATTGAAAATGAAGGTGAAACACACCCTCTACAAAGGCACCCATAAATGAGACAATACAAACCCTTGTATGTCATGAACCCCATGCCCACAATTCTTTACCCCTATCCAATTCATCTTCTCCACATGCCTCAAAGGGGTTTCCACCTAGGAAACACTCCTTGACTTAAGGTATGGTTCACCCAATAGGTCACCTTGTCAACCCTCCCATACCTAAACTCAAAAAATTGCATAGGGTCTTTGATCACTTGTTTAATTTGATGAGGTATTTTTTGATGTACATGCTTAGATGGATCTTATATTAAATGTGATTTTACTTGCCATGATGCTTTTGTTAGCACATGTAAATTTTCACATGAAAATTTGTGATTTGGTCAAGATTGGTTAATAGAGGTCATATGGCCAATCATGATAAGTTAGAGTCAATATTTTCATGGTTTAGAAAATATCGTGAGCTCAAATCTATTGGAGGCACGTGGCATCATCAAGAAAATCATAACACTGCATAAGCTGCTGTGCAACTGCCTAATGCTACACAATTGGATTTTTGAGTACAACATGATATGATAGGTATGAGTGGTGAAATAATTTGGTTTCTATATTCAAAATATTCATATTCCATGAAAATGAACCCCTCGCATACTTCTCTGCTTCCCTGCAACTCTGCAAATCTCCCATCCAAGCTTATTGCACACAGGCTACAGGGGATGCTGCTCACAACACCATGCATCTTCAAATGACCTTGTTTCCACACTCTCCAACTGTTGTTTCAGATTCCTGGTTGAATTTTGAAAGGAAAACCTTTCTTATGAACCAAAAAATTCAAGCTTCACTTTAAATTCATGTCCCTTTCTACTTCGAATTGAATTTTTCTCATTTGCTACGCATCTGCAAGCACTGCGTTTTACGTTGTGTAATCAGATTAGTGTAATTTGGAGTAGTTGTATGATGTTCTTGTCAAAGTTTGGAATGGGATATATCAATTTGATAATGAGATAAACATTTACTGCATCAAATTAAAGAATTTGTCAATTAGGAAGTGAAGGGAGCTCTTCATGGAAGTTTACATATGTCAAAGATTTAAGTTGTGAGAAGCAAACATGTTTTTTGAAGGAGGGAAAGGGTTCTAGGGCACCCTACCATGAATTTGAAATTGTTGTTGCCATCAACCATCATAAAAAACCAACCCAGGTCAGAAAAAACAAGCAAAGTGAAGAAAGAGTAGTTGCTGCACAGTTGTGTTGCATTTTTGTTGTAGTTTACTGTTGCACAACAACCTTGGACAAAGCATGTTGTGTTTTTGACTGTTTTAGTAGTCAACATTAAATTAAATTTCTGACCAAATGTAAAGGAATTTTTGAAAATTGAAAGAGGGTTTTGTCAAGGACAAACCAAATAACAAAAACCTCTCTCAGTGTCTACACAACTATTACAGTTTCAGAGATACAATGTCATCTTTGAGGCCTTTTTTTTCAGAATTTCGCCAAGCTAGATTTACTGACAAAGTTCTATAATTTTTTTAAATTCGACTTGATGGACATCCAACTCAGCAAAGTTGATCCCAAATTGATTTGGATGACGAATTTTGAAGTTTTTTCTACCAAATACCATGATTTTCTCTTCAATTATCACAATTTTAGTTGGTCAAAAACCAAATCCTAGAATGTAGGATATGGACAAAATTTGCAAATATTTTATCCCTAAAGCCTTGT
>JZKD02S1314115.1:0-11254 GCA_000966675.3 Picea glauca
TTTAAATAATAAAGTTAATGGAGAAATTACTAAGTGGACAAGTGGTTAGAAGTGGGTTAACCCTAAAATAAGGAAAGTGGGTTAAGATGGTTAAAGGGTAACCCCTTGAGGAAGCTACATGGAATTATAAATAAGAGACAAGACCCTCTCATTTTAATGAAACTTTAGCTTATTGAATATCTACAAATGATTAAGGTGACCAAAGGATATCTAAGCCGAATTTTAGAGGGAAGATGAAGTAAACAAGGCCGAAATTCAAGGGAGGATAAATTCTTTTGATGATGCGTTCTAAGGTGTGTTAGTTTTAGGTCATCTCACCATGTTCGCAATAAAAATTTTCTAGAATGATTCACACCGTGAAATTGGGACGTCATTGAGGAAACATATCCAAGTAGCTGTGATAAAATTTTAAGCTTGTGGGTCGTTGTATTTTTGGAGTTACACTCTGTGGAAAATAGTGTTTGTGGCTAGTCCTGAAACTAGTATAAAACAAGTGTTTCGGGTAAAAACGTCATAACTTCTTCATAACAGATCCAAATTCAGTAAGACCAGATTTATTTGTTAGAGTATAGTCTATGGTATCCTATGTACCATTTTTAGATCAACAAAACAAATATTCCATGCGGGGCATGCTATACAAGTTCTTTCTCTAAAATAATCTAGAATTCAACAAGGTGTGCCACTTTTTATATAACTCCTTTTCTGGGAGGTTCTAAGAAGTGAAACCTGGAAGGATTGCATAAAAGACACTGAAGAACATTGTGTACTATTTTCAGATCTTTATTCATTACAGGTACATAGTTATGATTATTTCAAGTTAAGGTTGTTGACTAATCCAAAATTAGTCATGTGAGACTAAAGTAAAGATTGATGAAAATGCTAGTCTGTTGTTGTTAAAGTTAAGGAAGGTTTGTAGGTATGTGATAATATACACCAATTATATTACAAAGTTACAAATGTGATTTGGATGATGAAATTGATGAGGGATTTTGATTGAGGTACATGTTGGGTACATGGTTGAGACAAGAAGTTGATGAGTTGGCACATACATGAGGTATATAGTTGATGATGTTGGTACATCTTGATGAGTCATAGTTTATGTGCATTTGATGCATGATTAGTACATATTTGGTGCATGATTGATGCAATCATTGATGGTACAGGTTGAGGTACAATTTGGTGCATGGTTGACGAACGTGTTTATGGTATAGGTTGATTACATGTTGTTTATGGTACATGTTGATTACATGTTGTTTGGTACAGGTTATTACAAGTTTTTTGGTGCAGGTTTATTGGTACAAGTTTACAACATTATATCTCACAATGATAGTGTGATAGTGGTTCCATCATTCTACTTATATTTCAAGGCGGCTAGATGGGGCAAGGATAAGTGGTTGTATCCACCTTCTGATTGTAGCCAGAGAACATAGGGGATTGTAGTCTCCTTCTAGTTGTAGCTAGAGAATTGGGGAGTTGGATCCTCTCTTAGGTTGTATCCTGAGAAAATAGGGGGTTGGAGCCTCCTTCCAGTTGTAGCTGGAAAACAAAGGAAGTTGGTGCTTCCAATGAATGTAATCCTTAAAGTCACATAAGAAAAAATATTCAGTGGTTTTCTCCCGCTTTGGGTTTCCATGTAAAAATACCGGTGTACTGTGTATGTGTATGATTTCTCATTTGTTCCTTATTTATTTACTCTGTAGCTATTCGATGATAATGCTACGTTGATATAACACTCACATTTTTTGATTAAAAAGTATTGAATTGCATTATTACTAATTCACCCCCCCTCTCAGTAATCCAACACCTATAAATAATAAAGGTATGGAACTTGCACCCAATATTCTTCAATATTCTCTCTAACATTCCTCCAAATTGAACTCCCTAAAGTGTCCCTGAAAAGGAGTTATAGCGAAAATGACAGACCTTGTTGAATTCATACCTATTCTGGAGAGCGAACTTGTAGAGCATGCCACACACTAAATATTTGATATTTGGTTCTGAAACTCACACAAAGCATGCTATGGACTGTAATATTTCCAATTAAATTAGTCTTATAGAATTTGGATCCTCTATGAAGAAGTTATATATGTGTTAGCACAAAAAAATGTATTTTCAAATTTGGTCCTTTCACTGTAAAAATTCCATGATGCTGTGAAATCTACCATATCAACACCAAACTTTGAAATATTTTCATAGCATCAGATAGCCAATTGATCTAGTTGGCTATTGGTGGCCACCCACCTATTCCAAATGGCTTCTCTTGTTTGTTTTTAGTTCAACACGCTTTTTTGTAATTCTTTGTAATAGTGGGTTCTACACTTCCGGGGATGTCTAAAGCCCTACACATCTTTGAGGTGGATATTGGTGGCCACTAACCTAATCCAACTGGATTATTTTGTATGTTCATCTTCTAGTATTTCCAAGGTCGTTTTGGAGGCTTAAACAATGTTTTTTTTGGCTTGCCACAGTCAACATATAACATAGTTAGAGTTTGATGACGAAATGTGTAGTTCTCTGAAATACCTTTCCAAAGGGCTATCACACACCTAAAACAGAGGTCGTATGCAAAATTTATGACCCTGAGAAGTTGAGGTACCAACCTACCCATAGGGGCCCGCATGAATTTTGATGTTTCACCTCCTAGGGTTAGGTTTTTGGATGTCTAGGATTTTGGTATTCATGAGTAATATCAAAAAGGCCTCTGGAGTCTCATTGTAATTCATTCTGCTCAAACGGATGCGCATAGCAGACACATCTCTTCTCAAATATAGCTACCACCATTCGAGCAAGTGTTTTCGTCCTGCAATTTTATAGTTTCAGTCTATTTCATTATTCAATAGAAGATATTGTTCACTAGATATTTGTGTTATTATTCATATCTCTATGTTTATTGTATTCAATATGTTAATCAATTCGTTCTGCTCCTAAATCTGGGTCAGTGGTATCATAGTGGTCTACTCTTCATTTATTTTTCTTCGTGCATGTCCCCGACAAGATCTGGGTATAAGAAGTTGGGACTTGAACCAATCGATCCATTGCAATATCGATCGGGCTTAGCCCGAAAAAAACCCATGGGGAATGAAAAGAAATAAGATGGAGTAGGAGATCCTATTAAAATGTTGCTCGAGGAAGCCTTCGCACAACAAAGGAATGAAATGATGGACAACTTCACATAGATCCTTCGACAACTTCCCACAGGAGAAGAATCTTCATCAAGCAGCCATGGAACCCCCTTCAAGGTATAGGTAAATTTTGATATTCCATTATTTGAAGGACTGATAGATGCATATGTTTTAGATAAATGGTTGAATCTGTTCGAAGGGTATTTTTCAGTCCACAATTTTCCCTATAGGGAAAATATCACTTTTTCACTCCTCAAGGTTGTTCCCCATGTTAAAGACTGGTGGGATATTTACTCTGAGAAAAGGTCCGTAGAGGAATCTATAATGTTTGTGGTGGCCCCTACATGGGATTCCTTTTGGGATTTCATTAAATAAAATTATTACCCTATTGGAAGCTATGAGGACCAGTACACTAGATGGGCCATCCTACATCAAGAAAGGGACTAGACAATACCAGATTTCACCAATATTTTCCATACTCTACGCACCAAATTGGGTATCAAAGACTCTGAGAATCATCTGGTGCTCAAATACCGCGGTTGTTTGCATAGATACATTAAAAAAAAAATGGATTTTTTGGACATCACCTCCTTGGGCACAACTTATATATGAACGGTCAAGATTGAGTAGAAATTTAAGCAAAAAAGGCGAGAGTTTGGATCTGCAAACCCCTCACAGTCGAAGCATGGAAAAGGTAGCCCCAACCCACATAGCAAGGGACCAAGTTGAGATGGTCGCCCTTAGGATAACCAGTCCAAGCTGCAACATAATAAGGGCAATGAGAAGACGAAGAAGGACACGAGAAAATGGTGTGAGTACCATAAAATCCCTTGGCACAACACCGAAGAATGTCGCTCTAAGCAGTCATTCATGGTCGAATTGAAGGCTTCTGAGTTAGAGGTCGATTTTGATTCTGAATCAAATCCTAAAGAAGGGAAGCGGATTATCGATGTTGAATCCAATTCCATTGCCACTACCACCAAATTCTAGCCAAGAAAACTAAAAGAACTAGAGGAAGGAGAACACCTCTTTCACTAGCAGAAGTGGGTAAAGGGGGCTCTGCTTCATTTCCTTGTCGATAGAGGGAGTCAGAAGAACCCGATTTCAACAGAGGTTATCAAGCGACTAGACCTGCCAATGACACCACACCCATATCCCTACACCATCAGCTGGCTTCGCTAAGGAAGAGATCTTCGTGTCAGCCAACAATGTTGTCAGCCCTACGACATCAAGCCTTTCAAAGATGAGGTACTATGTAATATTTCTCCCATTGAAGTTTGTGATGTTATTTTAGGGCAACCATATTTGTGGAAGCGTCATGTTGTGTATGAGTCTAGACCCCGCAATGTTATTATTACTTTGGGTAGACAATTGTACAGGATTCCAGAGGTAGTGCCTCCTACTGCTATTTCTTTAATCTCTGCTAAGCAATGTAGTAAGGTCATCTCACAAAATGAGAAGTTTGTCTTCTTTGTGATCCATGCTCATAGTAAGACGAAGGTTTCCACCACAAATGTGGTCTCTACATAGAGCCTCTCTTTGCAACTCAACAACCAAACTTCTACTTCTTCCCCCTTCTTAATTTCTCTATTGAAAGTGGGTGGTTTGGCTTTCTTAAACTCTTTAGGGTCATGGCTCTTGGAATGTTTCCTCTTCTTTCTTTTCCTTTGGGAATGTGAACTATTCTTTCTACTAGAAGATTCCTTGGAGTTGTCAGTTTCCTTTCTAGAGGATTCTTCCATTGAGTGTCTCTTGGTTCCATGTTGGGCCTTCTTTAAGGTGCTCCTCCTTGTGTGGCCACTTTCAGGACCATGATTTTGTATCTTAGGTGGACTTTGAGTTTTCTTATAATGACGTATGTCCACATGACTGGTTGTTGGTCCATGTTGGAGTTGACTTTGTATATCTGATAGGATTTGCAGTAGGATTGCGTTAATTTCAGTTTTCTTTTCATGTTCTTTTATTAGCCTTTCATTGTCAGCCTTACAACTTCGTAATTCTTCCATGAGGCTTCTTATGGTTTCATCCAAATCTGGAGGAGTTTCCATTTCCCTCCTCTCATCTGATTATTCTTCTCTATTGTGGGAGCTTTCCCCCAACTCATGGTGTGTCACCATACTTTACGTTGTAGTTTCCTTCTATCCACAGACTGCTTGAGTGTTGATAGAACATTTTTTGCTAGTTAATTATCTAGTAGTTTATGAACATCACACAGTTCAGATGTTCAAAACATATAACAACAACAGAAAGTTTCATTCCTCTCTTCAGCAATGATTTAGATAAATTTCTTATGAATAGGGTAAGATAGGGTGTTACCCCTTAAAATTTCTCTAACAATATTTTTACGTGACTTGTTCATGAGCCCAAGCAGGCCAAGTGTTGTTTCCCGCTTTGATACCACTTTGTAACACACCTAACCCAGGTACTCCACTAGCTTTTAGGCCAAGAGAGAATGTGTCGGGGGGATGACATGAAACTAGGGCAAAGATGACAAGTGGCCCCATCAATGGGTGACACATGTCACGTTCTAATGGGAACATAGGGTTTGTAAAAAGAATGAATAAAGGTGACATGTGGCATGCCAATCATGGGTCCACGTCACTCCAGAATGACAACCTCTTGGAGTGTCTAGCTTCTCCTTCCTGTAAAATCGCCTGAATCTCCTAAGCCCCAATTCCCGCCAACAACTTCCCAACACCCCTTCTATCCTACGATCAAGATAGGTCCACGTAGATGCATATATCTACGACCTCCGTTGCTTCATGAATTCGACATTCGAGGGTTTGGCCATCTAGTTTTCTTTTTACTCCCAGAGTGGTCAATGATGGGTTGAACATGGTCTATATCTAATGTTTAGGAGGGATCCCGAATTATCCTTAGATCAACGGCCCTCTTCGCTTTGTGACTTCAACGTTCAGGGGTTCTACATGTTTAGCACTCCCTTTTTCCCGGAGTGGTCAATGCTAGACTAACCGTGGCATAGATCCAATGACCATGTGACATCCCAAAGCGTCTCCAGATCTATGACTCTCGTCACTTCGTGATTTCGGCGTTCGGTGGTTCCTACCTATTTAACACCCCCTTTAATCCAGAGTGATTAATGGTAGACTGAACACGGCGAAAATCCAATTGCTAGGAAAGACCCCGAGGATCCTCATATCTACGGATCATGTTACTGCGCAATCGGTAAGTGGGTCAGTGTTTAACGATGGTACATATCCCACAGTCATGGTTAGGGAAACTACGATATGTCGGTCAACCTCGTTGGTAACCGAACCAACAGGTTGCCTTCGATTGGTTTTGGAGGTTGTAAAGTTATAACATCCCGTAGCTCCGAACTCCCGGAGTTTCGAAGCCAGAATAGCTTTGCTCCTTTCGGGCCTGGAAAAGGGTTCCAAGGTCTTAGTCATATGGATCTTTTAACAAGTCTCGGGGTTGCATGCTCAACTCTTTGCTATGATTTGGTTAGAGCCGTGGACATGGGCCCTTAGTCACACCGATGAAAGGTTTGGAGGAAGCACCCTCCTTCCACAAAGCTCGAACTTAGTGAGCTAGGAAGGTGAATTGAGGGGTCGACATGACTGACGTGCTCCAGGAAAGTCCACACCGAATCTTATATTGAAAAATCATTCCTTGGGAAATTTGCCCTAAGGGTTTTGCAACAAGTACAGAAATAGTAAACGTATTCTTAAATTCATCTGAAAAACCATGTCTATTAGTTCCCATGCTGGTAAGTAGAGGCAAAAAGAAACCATGCAAATATAGAGGCTCACAAAAAATAGTAAGCATTTCTAATGATAAATCAAACAATGTAAATTTTATTCATAGCCACAAAATTTCAACCATCATTTCCATTGTAGTACACAGAGTATAAGAATACTTATCAAGAAACTAGATCATGAAGCAACTTGCTGAGAGGGGTGCTCGTTTCCACCCAACCGTAGGCACAACAACTCCTGAACAGATTTACTACTAGCCACCCCCTAGCTAGATCATGATGCCTTGAGGGAGACTCTTCCTGCTTGTTCAACGAAAGTCAGGGATGAAGGCCACTCTCCTCCTCCGACAAGAACTTGGCAATTGGTTTTCTTTTCACCAAGCGAGGGAGCCTGTAATGAGTGCTTCTTCAGTCACTCATTTTTCTATAGCCCCATTTATCATCTTGGACTAAAAACACTGCCAACAACTTCTTGCACCTAAAGAAAACTTTTTGTTTAGTTCTCCTCAAAACTAGAGAGTTGCACACACTCTCTTCTCTTTTGAAAGAATGGTCTCTTGACTCATCCTCTTCGCGATTCCTTTCTGCCCATGAATTCCATTCTTTTCTTTCCTTCCTCAACAAGATTGCATGGGTCTGATTCCCTAGTTCATGGTCAGGTTAGGAAGTCCCTTAGATGGGTACTCTTCCCATCTCCTCATTAATTCTTGAGGTCTTTCCAACTACGAGCCTGACTAGTGACTTATTTATCGGTTAGAAGACTATTCTGGGTCTAAGTAATTAAATCCAGTAAGGTATTGGGCTGGTGGGAGTCATCTAAACCATTTCTTGTTCCCCTCACCATCTCTCTCATAGCATCATGATCTACCTTAGCAATCCCCTTTAGAAGATATGAAACACTATCTATTTTTAATTAATAACAAAAATACATACATTACCTTTTATAACAAAAAGGTTCATCATTTCCAACATCCACACATATTCAGTCTACCCATAGTCTTTTGGCAAGTTATAGTAATATTTACAAGCTGGGGGAAACATGGGTGTTATTTTCCCCATATTGGGTTTCCACGTAAATCATTGTGTTAGATTGTGTGATTGTTGTTCTACACAAGATTACAATATCTACACAAAACAAAACCACCGATGTAACTCCAATCCTAATATCTTTCAATTGGGATCTGCACTTATTCCTAGTATCTCTCTAAAGCCTTGAAATCTGCTAACAAGACAGTTTCAATTACATTACATCACAAGTAATCAAAACAAACTCTTCCTATGTGGCTTAATCTAGAGTCTTCTAGAACAATTTACAAACTTTTAAGAAAATATGTTTAATTTAGCAAATGGAGCCCAAGACCCCCTAAGGTATTTACAAAAATGTTGACTTGGGAGATATGCTCTTGCATTAGTGGCTCCTTGCACTCTTTGCACTATGCACCATGTTCCTTTTAAATGCTTAGTGTCACCTTAGTTCAACTCAATTCCATGAAATTAATAGCCAATCACACCTTCACAATGGCCATCCATATATCATCAACATGTTGAAGATCATAATCATGAAAAACACTATTAACTACTATCAACATAACAAGTAGGCCTAGAATTTCAATTCCTCCTTGTATATCAATTTTTTTTTATAACAGTTGTAAATTTTTAATGCCCTTCATTTTAAGTTTTATACAAATTCATAGTGTTCTTTGCCACTTTCTTTCATATGTGACAATTTTAAGAGAAAATCAGGGATGAAGGATAAACACACTACACACAAGTTAATTCAATGTATTAAGTCCATAAATGACACGAGTGTATAGCCCATGCTTACAATGCATTTAACAAAAAAACAACCTTACAATCTGTAAGTTGTATTTGTCATTCAAAACTTTATTAGAGGTTATATTTAATTTGAACCAGCCATGCCAATTAGGTCATTTGGCTATTTATGGGTAGTGATGGCAGTGGGCACCAAATAAAAACTTGGTATGTCTCCCTGTAACATATGTTAACATGATTAAGAAAAAAACAATGAAAAGATTAATAAGATTGGGTGGAACACTCCTACACTGTAATGTATAATCACGAGGACCAACTAACAAATCACGTGTTCCGCAAAAATAATATAAAAAACATGTCCCAACGAATAATTAGCGATGGCAATAGGTAGGGAGACAACATGGAAAATTTTGGCTGTGGGAATCACTGTGTGGACGGGATACGTGCTTTGTTTAGACTATCTTTCTTTTCTTTTGGTTGACCCACTCCCCCCCATGCTGTGAACAAATAATTTGGTCATCACGCGAGGGCCATTGACACAAGTGTTTAGTCTACACAAATAGGTAGGTACACATTTTGATTTCTTTCACGTGGGGGTCATTGACACAAGTGTTTAGTCTACACAAATAGGTATGTACACATTTTGGTTGCTTAGTCTCCAAGTGGGATCCTCTTGTAAAATTCTCACTAAGTTAGTCACATGGAAAATTTCAATCACATATTCAGATATTTTTAATGATGATTTTAAAGATGATGTTTAATTTAATAATTTGGGATTTTTTTTTTAATTATAATTTTTTATTTTTATAGGAAGAAAAGAGATCTATATTTTTTAAAGGCCTTGTTTAAACATTGGACTTTTTGAACTTTTTCAACACCCTAAGAAAACCTTAAGGGAACTTGAATTATACAGATTCAATCACTCAAATCTAGAGTTCCAATCATTTTTGGTGGGAATTTAGGAAAAAATTGATCGAAAAATATGCCCATAAAAAACACCAAAATGTAGAACGTTTAGACTAAGATTTTTGTAAGTCTTAGAGGAGTATTTTATAAAAGTTGGAAAGATGGTCCATTATATTTCAAATATATATTTTGAAAATATTGCAAATCAATGGTGGAGGGGAATAACTCTAATGGTTGGGAGGTAGGTCTCTCACTCTCTTCACTCGAATTCAAATCCCCAATGAGTCTATTTGATCCCAGATCTAGCTCAAGTCACTCTAAACATTTTGTTCTTGTCTCGATGAAAAATAGTCCTTGATTCTATTTGATTTTCTTCATTTTAACCTCTTACCACACCCTTGAAGAAGGTTCCAAGTGACTAAAGATAAACAAAAAAATCATAAGGTGACTAAAGATAAACAAAAAAATCAGAAGGTTTGGATTCGCAAGAGAAAACAAATATCCATTGTTTGAAGGTTGTGTCAATTTCTTATTGAAATTAAAATTTTCATATTCTTTTCTTTTATTCATCCCATTGATAGGTGATTTATTTTTAACTTCCCTTTGCAAAGGAAAATTACAAGGTGAGTAACTACAGATAAACAAAAAAATCAGAAGGTTTGGATTCGTAGGAGAAAACAAATATCCATTGTTTGAAACTTGTGTCAATTCCTTATCAAAATTAAAATTTTCATATTCTTTTCTTTTATTCATCCCCTTAATAGGGGATTTATTTGTAACTACCCTTTGCAAGAGATCTATGTCATCTTCTTTGTCTTCATTCATCGCTCGTGGGAAAAAAATGTTCTCCATCTTTGAAACTCTAGAGTTTTGAGTTATGTCATTATTATTTTCTACATTATACAAATCTAATGGTGCATATTCTTGCCATCTTTTATTCTTTATATCCTTTACTCTTTGTTGAAGAAGAGCATGCACGAGAACAAGAATCGAAATACTATAGTTGTTGACAAAACTAACATCAAAATCTCATATTCTTATAATCAAGAATCTAAACCTAACAAAAATTATTTCATTAATATAATAATACATTTAATTAATATAATATATAAATATCAATTTAATATATAATAAAAAATGTATAAATTAAAGTATTAATTGATTGATAAATGTATTAAAGTATTAATGTATAAATGTAACATATTAATTGATTGATACATTGATAATGTAATGTATTAATGTATTTAGTACTTTATTACATTAATGTATAATGTATTAATTATTAAATTAATGTAAATATAATACATTAAAGTATTAATGTATAATAAATTAATATATTAAAGTATAATACATTAATATTTCTCTCTGCTGTTTTGAAAGGGAATAATATTTCTCTATTGTTTTGAAAGGAAATAATATTTCTCCGCGATTTTGAACGGGAATACTACTTCTCTGCGGTTTTGAAATTAATATTTCTCCGCGGTTTTGAATGGGAATACTACTTCTCTACGGTTTTGAAATTAATATTTCTCCATGGTTTGGAATAGGCATACTAGATTTATGTAGTTTTGAAATTATATCTCTGCGGTTTTGAACGAGAATAGTACATTTTTTTTTTCTAAGATTATATATCTAGGGTTTTCAACGCCAATAATACTATTTTTTTTAAAGGAGATGTTTTATTTCTAAGATTATATATCTAGGGTTTTGAACAGGAATAACACTGGACTTCTCT
>JZKD02S1314126.1:0-11861 GCA_000966675.3 Picea glauca
TCTACCTTTTTTAGCAATAGCCATCAATTCTATCCATTTTGGTTGACCATCATTTGAAATATTGTCTTTTTTATTTTATTTTTAACTCTATGTCCATCCATTTTGGTGCCTTCAACTCATCCAAATTTCTTTCTCATTCTTTAACTTCATTATATGTTGGTGGATAGTCGATTTTATGCCCTTCCTCTTTTTCCAAGTTAGCATGATTTATTAATTTTGAAACAAGCTTTACTTCTTTTAGGACTTCTAGGTGATCTTTCCTCCATCTGAAGCTCTTTCGTGGAAACATTTCATTTTCCATTTCAATTCTTTCATCTTTTTGAATTTTTTTCTTTTGTTCTTGGAATGTTATTTTGTTACAAGTCGATGTTGAACCTATGTCAACCTTTGAATTTCCCTTGTCTAATGTACTCCTAGTGGTCAATTTTTCTATGAATTGTTGTATTTATCACACCACTTCTTCTAACTCTACCTCCACTAGCACAAAGGATAAATCCTTCTCTTAAATGCTTCCCACTGCATGTATCTCCTCAAACCAGTTCAATTTTGTACCACTTATAAGGTAAATATACAAGGTGTTCAGGAACAAATGTAGCTAAGTTATTTCATCATGGTACCCCAATACTCCTCCATTCTTTTCTATAATCCAAAATGTGCATTTTTGGGTCGAAGCTAGGTTTGAATTTTCTTATCTATGTTGTTGTTTTTAACTTATTTCCTCTAAATATTTCATTAAAGTATGTTGTAGCATTAGTCCAAGTCTATAGTTGATGGGCATGAGTACCCACTAATGAGTATCTTGTTCTCTTAACGATTGCACCAAAATTTGAAGTCAGACCTGCTCTCCAACAGTCTTGGATACCTCATCTACATGTATAGTGGGAGATTATCTCTCTTTAAACCTTAGTTAGGGGAATGTAGTCAACTCCAAGTCTATGGGTATTAGGTTGAGATATTGTCTAATTTTTTCTCATAGATAATCAATGTTTCTTTTACTGAGAAGCAAGTTCTAAGACTATCCCTAGGTATAAAATCAGTGGTCCAATAATATCTTGTTCTCTATTTGTAGTTCTCCATCTACCATTCATATAATTCAGTATCAAATATTTGACCCACTAATAGGGATGATCCTAGGTGTAATTCACATATCGAATTGGGTTCGACATTTTCTTCCCCTCCTTGAATTACTTGATATAGTTTCCTTTTGTTTCTTTCCTTGTCGTAAGGTTCTAACCAAGGATTTCCTTCCTTGGGATATAGGGGTATAAGAATCCTTTTTCCATTTCCTTCAATTTTATTCTATCTTTATTTAGGGGTATTGTCACCTTCATTATTTTCCCTATATTATTCCAACTAATCCCATGTATGTTATGGTGCCCTCAACTAGGTCAATGACTTCAAATTCAACCATGGTTGTTATTTCCATTATATTTGTTTCTACACCCTTTAGTAACCCAATGGGTTCAACAAATGTTTTGTCTACTAGATTTAGGAAGTTACTTGACCTAACTAGGTTAGTTCTACCCATTTTGATCCATGTGTCATTTGGTAGAATATTCACTTGAGAACCAAAGTCAAACATGACTCGATTGATTGTAAATTCTTCAATATCCAAGTTGACGATCCAATGTTCTTGATTTATTTGGCACAATTTTTTAATATATTTATGTCCTTGACTGTGTTCATTAATTAAATCAATCTACCTATTGATTCTTCTTCATTCAAGAAATATAAAGTTCTTTCATCATAACATATTTCACTTTTTGGTGGCTTATGGGCTTTAGGTATTGAAACTCTTATTCTTCATCCATGCTTTTGAACATACTCGTGACTTCATTAATAATATCTCTCTATATTTTTTGATTTGGGTACATTCCTTTATCTTTCTTTTTGGGCTTAATTTAAAAGGTTCTTTATAGTAGTGCATCTTCCCCCTTTCTTGATCCTAGCCTAGTGACCACATTTAGGTTCCTGGAGTTTAGTTCTTCATGTTTTGATGTTATTTATAGAATATTAACATTCCTTTTATTCATTATCTTCTCTAGAATTATTAGGCAATATTCCAAGGAATGGTTTCCTACTCAACACTTAGTATATAATTTTAGATTTGTTATATCCTTCAAGGGGCATTTGGGACTTAAGTGATCTTCTCTATAACATACAAATCAATATTTTCTAGAATATACACCCCATCCTCCATGTCAACCACCAAGAACTCTATATCAACTAAACTAACCTCCATAACAACCTCTTGTTTGATAACGTCCATCACTCCTTCCTCCTTGTGGAGCCTATTTTGGATCTCCAATTTGTGCATGGAATACAACTTCGTATTTATGCTTATTCCTAACATCTTTCTAGAATTTTGATGTATTATGGGTAGGCTCTTTGAAAAATGGCACACCATTTATGCTTAGCATTCTTTAAATTGCGTGGGAGATCCTTTTTAGTGTGGTTTGTTAAGCATTCACAAATTTCACAATAACACTCTACTTGAACTGTTATGACATCTTGGTGTATGTTAGTTGATTCTTTGTACTTGCAATCTTATTTTTTATGACCCTTGTTCATGCATATTGTGAAACATAAGTTTGATCTTCTCATTGAGAGGTCACACGATGATCTCTGCATCATTTCTAATTTTTTTTCCAATCTCTTATGAATTGTCGAGGTCACCTAGTCATCATTGGATTCAATATGTTGAGATTTCTTAAGCGCCTCTTAACAAGATTTAATTTATTGCATTCTCAAGGGTGCCCTAATTTTATAGAGAAAGAAAATGGCAAACCATTGCATGACCAAGTCCTTGTTGATTGTATAAGGGTTATGACAAAGTACATCCTTGAATCTCTTATCATAATCTCTAACCAAATCATTTGGCATTTGATTGATTCCTTTTAGTTTCTATGCAACACAATTCTTAACATATTGAGTTTTAAAAAATGATAGGAAATTACTCCTAATTTCATCCTTTGTTGTATTATTATTTTATGTAAAGTTCATGAACCAAGTTGACACTCTCTTTCTTAGTGCACTTGAAAATTGTGTCATTCTCTTTCTCCAATCTATAACGTCCATTTCATCCCAAAAATTTTCACATATAAATCAATGCCTCATTGGCTCTCCATCACCATTATATAGAGGGAGGTGTTTAACATTGATGTGTGCCATATGTTGACTCAAAATATCATCACCTATTATGAAATATTGCAAAGTATTGTGAAGCCTATGATTATAATTATTATATAGCTAACAAGTGGGGTCCCCAAGAATTCAGTGAAAATTGTTGGTTTCTAATCTTTTCCTTTGCATGAAACACTTCAACTTATGACATCTTGAAGAAATGGTTCATAGTTATTTTGCTACGCATATGCTTGGTGTTAAGAAGATTTACTTGCATGGATATGGAAAAGTTAGCACCATAACAAGTTATGAAGGTATGTGCAAGTAATCAATACATTAATAAGTGCACAAGTTTGGTTGTTGAGCCTCATAGCATGATGAACCATGCCAAATCATGATTCTTTCATCTACTATATTATGCAAACATGTCAAGTACAAGTTATATGGTTTGATAATTGGTAAAGTTTTTGGTTTAATGATGAGTTTAATATGTTCTAACACTCATAGAACTTGATACATGAGCATCACAAAGAGCATCATATATACCATATTATTTTGGTGCATGGTGTAAAGTGTTTTAAAATCTGGGTTTTATGACTAAGGCATCAGATTAAAAGGGACACCTTATATGGAGTTTGGGTTAATGGGATCAATATGGTTCTCAACTCATACACATAATCCATATGAGTCGGATTGGTTTTATATGTTAATACACGGTGTTAAATTGTTTTGGTTATGATTGGAATACCATGTTGAAGCAACTCAAGTGAAACCTTACATACAAAGCACTCAACACATGATGTATGCCACTTGTGTTATAGTTGATATAAGTGACAACTAGTGCATAAGTTGTAGTTGGAATTCAACAAAGGTTTCACATTTGATATAATAGTGAAGATCTTAATACATATTGAATGTAGTATGGGATGCATGAATGATTACTTATTTCAAGGTTTCAATTTATGTGGCAGCAAGTTCAATGGGCATTCAATTTGAAATAGTGTAAATTCACATGTTGTGAGGGTTATGTATGTTATACAGTTTGATGAGTTGGCATGCATATGTAATGTTTTGATGGGTTGGTGACATGATTGAGTTGGCCATGAATTGAAGGCACCAAGATATGGGAATTTTGATCCAGATGGATATCGATGGCCACCCACTTTTTCCACTGGCTCAAAGAACAATTTTCCATTTTGGTAGTTTTTTACAGTTTTTCGAGTCCCAAACTTCCCGGGCCATTCTGAGGCCCTAAACGACGGGTTTTTGGACTTTTTTGGGGGAAAGAGTTTCTAATAGCATATCCTAACCCCAACGCAAGTTTTACTTCTTGGATAGACCTTTTCGATGAGGTATCGAACACCCCAAATAGAGATCGTATGAAAAAGTTACGCCCTTGGGAAGTTGACGTATCAACTACCCTCATCGGGGCCCACAAACCTTTTGGATTTTCATCTTCTGGGGTTAGGGTTTTGGATTTTATTTATTTTAAAAATTCCTTTAGAGCCTTATTGTAAAGATAATCTTCTTGCGAATGAGCGTAGCCGTCACATATCTTCTCATAAATAAGTTGCCACCATTCTAGTGAGTTCATTCACTCTGTATTTTACAGTTTTGTACATTTCGCTCATTAATATAAATTGTGTATTATTGTATCTCTGTGTTTATTGTTATATCTCTTCTATATCTCATTTATATTCTTGTATCTTTGTTACATCTCTATGTATTTCCTTATTATATTTCCACCTTCATTTTGTTCTCAAAATAATCTGGATCAATGGTATCAGAGCAGGCTGCTCCTTGTCGTTTCTTAGTGCATGTCCCCGATGAGGTCAAGGTATAGAGAGTTGGGTATCGAGCTATTTTCTCTCGAGGAAACATGATCTCTCTATCCCAAGCAACCTCCCATGGAGGAAGAAAAGAGAGATGCAGGAGAAGAAGATCCCATCAAGTTGTTGCTCGCGGAAGCCCTCGTGCAACAAAGGAACGAGATGTTGGAAATTTTTTCCAAAATCCTTCAATGATTTTCGACAGTAACATGCGCATCTTTGTCAAGAAGTCACTTTGGAGATGATACCCCATTCAAGGTACAAGTTAATTTTGATATTCCCTTATTTGAATATTAGATCGATGCAAATGTTTTGGAAAAATGGTTAAATTTTCTAGAAGGTTATTTCTCTGTTCACAAATTTTCCGATACAAAAAATATCACCTTTGCACTCCTTAAGGCTCTCCTCCATGTCCAAAATTGGTGGGAAACTTACTGGGAGAAAAATTCCATAGAGGATTCTGGAATACTTGGGGCTGAGCGCACTTGGGATTTTTTATGGATGCGGTCAAGGAGAAATATTACACTGTGGGAAAATATGATGACTAGTACATGAGATGGACCACGCTACATCAAAAGCGGGACCAAACAGTTCCATAGTTCATAGATATCTTCCATAACTTTCAAACCAAGATGGGTATCAAAGAATCTGAGCGACATTTGGTTCTGAAATACTGTGGGGCTCTACACAGGTACATCCAAACTGAAATGGAATTTTTGGACATCTCATCTCTAGGATTCGCTTATCGATATGCTGTCAAAATCAATAATAAATTTAAGCAATAGAACAAGTGGGAATTTGGGTTTGCAAATCTATAACAACCAAATTATGTTATGAGCAAACCTAACTCACAGAAAAATCAACCTCAAGACAACCAGTCCAAGCCACAGGAAAAGAAGAGCAACGAGAAGATGAAGGACACTGGGAAGTGGTGTGATTTCCATAAAATCCCCTGGCAGAACACCGATGAATGTCACTCAAAATAATCATCGGTGGCCAAGATCAAAGAAAAAGAGCTGAACCCGAATTCAAAATTTGATTCAGAAAATAATGGAAGGAGACAGATCACCGATGCAAACCCCACTGTCAGCGTCACAACCACAACAATCTAACCAGAAGCACTAGCATATCCTAAAGAGGGGGAGCACCTCTTCAATTCACAGATGTGGGTAAAGGGGACCCCATTGCATTTCATTGTTGATAGCGGAAGCCAAAAGAACCTAATCTCAGAAGAGGTTGTCAAATAGTTGGAATTGCCAACAACACCACACCTGTAGCCATACAACATCGGGTGGCTTCGCCAGGGACAAGATATTCATGTCATCCAACAGTGTCGCATGTCCTATGACATCAAGCCCTTCAAGGATGAGGTATTGTGCAATGTTTCCCTGTTGTATTTCTGTGATGTTCTTTTGGGCCAACCATAGATGTGGAAGCTCCATGTTGTTTATGAGTCTCGACCTCATAGTGTCATTTTTACTTTGGGGGATCACCTCTATAGGATACTAGAGGTAGTTTTGACTACTATTTCAAAAAAATAGTGCAACAAAGTCGTCTCTCATACAACAAAGTTTAGCTTCTTCACGATTCAGGAAGAATGTGAACAGAAGGAAACTGTGACCACTACAGCCTCGGTCTAAGCCCCTTCTATCCAGCAGAAGCAGGTCGATAATATTGAAGCAAAGCACAAAGATTCCTTCCACACACCATCATCTCATGCAGTCAAACTAGTTAAAAAGGTCCAACCCCTCCAACATAAAGTTTATGACAACCATCCACAAGCCAAACAACACAACTTCTCCAGTAAGGAAAGCAACTCACCAAGGTTCAAATTCAACAAATGCTTCCCTATCTCCCATGAGAAATCAATGCAATGGAGACCATTTCTTAATAAGGAGGGAGGATTGATCTAGATGGATATCGGTGGCCACCCACCTATTCCACTGGCTCAAAGAACAATTTTCCATTTTGGCAATTTTTTACAATTTTTTGAGTCCCAAACTTCTGGGGCCGTTTTGAGGCCCTAAACGACGTTTTTTTGGAATTTTGGGGGGTTATGGGTTGTCTATGGACTTCTTGGATAGACCTTTCTGATGAGGTATTGAACACCCCAAACAAAGATCATATGCAAAAGTTACGCCTTTGGGAAGTTGACGTATCAATTACCACCATCGGGGCCCGCAAACCTTTTGGATTTTCATCTTTTGGGGTTAGGGTTTTGGATTTTATTTATTTTAAAAAGGCCTTTAGAGCCTCATTGTAAACATCATATTCTTGCGAATGAGTGTAGCCGTCACATATCTTCTCAGAGATAAGCTGCCACCATTCTAGCTAGTTCATTCACTTTGTATTTTATAGTTCTGTACATTTCACTCATTAATAGAAATTGTGTATTATTGTACCTATGTGTTTATTGTTATATATATTTTATATTTGTGTATCTCTATTACATATATGTGTATTTCCTTGTTATATTTCTTCCTTCATTTCATTCTCAAAATAATCCGGATCAAATTTACTCCACAGTCCTGCACACTATCACTCCCTTTCTTCCATGTTTTTGGGTCATTTTCTTTGTTGGAGGTGGAGAAAAGAATCTCCGAGCTCCGCTTGTTAAGACCCTCGCTCATGGTGGTTTCCATAACTAATTTTCCCCTCAACTTTGGTTTAAAAGAATCATTGTACAAGGTAGGAGCCAACAGTTTGTTTTACATCTTCTACAATGAATTTGTCTTTATGAATGTTTAGATATGGCTCAAGCTAGCATGGCCATGTGTATGAATGTTTTCTTTTCCCCTACTTTGTCATTTATTGAAGAAAAAAAAACAAGGAAAAATGACTATTCATCAATGTTTGAATATGGGTTTTGTCATGCAACTTTCACTTTACCACTTTCCATATCAGTTTTTAAAGAAAATGAGTTTTCTTTTTTCTCCTAGCTTGCATGCATTAAAGGAATATGTGAGCTTAGATTCTTATCATATTTTATGGTCCTCTGGACATTTTGCGCATAAACCAATTTGATTTTGTAAATGGAGATTATGAGTTCATATTCACGAAAGTATTTAAACTCATTATAGACTTGCGATTTTAATGGTTCCTGTTGGGTAATAGGAAATGGGTCTTGGTTGTGGTTTTAATAGGTGAATCAAAAAGTCCAAATTCCTTATTTGAACTCACCATTTACATTTGTATTATGAAAGGAAATGATGGGTTTCGAACCCAAGTCAAAGTGTTGTTATTTTTCAATTGGTTTCTACCATATTTTGGGATTTGAATGCTGGGTCAAGTTCAACATGATATTCAAACCAGTCTTGTGTCAACATTGGATTTATCCAGACTCGTATCATTTTTTGGTTCACAGTTCGAGCCACTGTTCTCAAATGAGAGACATTTTAAGTTGGATGTATGCTTGGAGAAGTTTAAACTCAAAACAAATTCTGGCAATGGAATTAGAGTCCTTTAGGTGGCATTCACACTTTTAGTTTTCTCCTTCATTTTGGATGAATTCATTGTGTGATTCCCGAATCCATTGGTTTAAAAACAATAGGGTAATAAGTTATACCCTATCTGTGAAATGGTGCCCACAGGTTCAAACTTGGGTTATTTGAGTTATAATCTATCCTCACTTTAACATAAATGGCCATGGCATAATATTACACACATGTTGGTATGATACTTAACACGAGGCTCTTTCATTCAGTTTAAGAAAAAGTTTGAAAATAAATGAAAAGTAACTAATTTGAGGCAAGCATTTTACAGGTCAAAGTATTGCATGCATATAGTATATACCCAATATGACTGGCTGCAATGGTGACTTCGTAAACAATTTTCTTTGAAAAATGATTTTTTTTTATTGGGTTAAGAACAAAGTTCGAATATGGTTGGAGTGTGAAGTAACCATACTGGAGCCCATGTCCTATATTACTTAGTTTATGTTGAGGAATTTACTAAGAAATTACTTTGATTTAAAATAATGAATTCAAGATATAAAATGATCATGGCATACTTGAGATTAATTTTATCCATTCATTCGTTGGTCATAGTTAGAGGAGGAAGAATATTTCCTTCTGAAGATATGGCATAATTATGTTCAACTAGTATGATATGTTTGATTAAAATGATGTTTGTTTTGGATGTTATAAGAAAAACAATTAATTGATTTATTTGGATGATTATATATGCTTCATTTCCCATTCATAAATACCATTTTTCATAAGTTATTTTTCCTTATCCTTAGTCGCTAAAATTCTATTTCTCATTTTTTTTCCTTTTCCTATATAATTAAAGAAAGTGGAAATGTGAAGGATACATAGTCGAAGTATGTTGTTAACATGATGAAACAAAGACAAATTTGAATGATAAATTATACTATGTGGGTTGTTTGGTTGCAATATAAAGTTATAGATGAAAGAGATGTGGTATTGAATAGTCTTTCGTTTTATACACTTCTATGGTTCATACTTTTAAAAGGAAACAATTTATATGCATTAAGATTGTAAAATTGAATAAAGGAAGTCATATGTTTTTCAAAATATTATTATATAGATATATTTTCCCTCATCAGTTTCATTTTACATAAGTCATTCCCCCAAATTCCTTTCATTCAATTCCTTTTTCCACTTCTATCATGTCTATATAATTAAATAATATGCATAAGCAACGATACAACTTAATGTAATCAGTATGATAAAAAAGGCAGATGTTACGAGGAAAATCTCTCTATGGCATGGGGTAAACCAAAACAGACGGAATGCCATGCATAAATCAACTCTAATCCCAAGTATACTATATAAATGAAATGCTAACAAGACAAGGCCAAGAGCCTACCTCATCCGGACGTTCGATGAAGACCACCATTGAGCACACAACTCAAAGATTTATACATGCAAATTGTCCTCAACAACCAAAATATGCAAGCATATGATGATAATATATAATGTTAGGATATAGATTTGCATAATCCATTAACATACATGACAAATACACCCATGTAATAATAATTCAAATATTTGCAAGATATCAATTGGACAAGAAAATAGTATTTCTATTAAAATAATAAGCAGAAGCATATAGGTGAAAAACTTATGTAACGACACATATCAGAACCGAGAAAATAAATCCCTCCAGCTAGGCCTCCACCACTTCAATCCGCCACCAAAGGAAAGATCATATAAATGAGACAATGAGGTTCTCCATCACAAAGAAGGAAGATCTTGGGGGTTGAACAAGGAGTTTAGACTTTCAAGGACAAAGGGATGTAGACTCAATATGAAGTGAAATTCCTCCAGAGTGTCTTTGCTCTCAAAGTTGAATTGTTGAATCTCCTCAAGGATTGGATATGGCTCAATTTATAGCCTTGAAATGAAACTTAAGGGCCAATTCAGAGCGTTTCCAGTATATGGAAGGTCAAGGATCATGGATCTCTTGACATGGCATGGAAACCTGACATAATTTTTAATTTTGAGCACCAAACCCGATGTATGTGGGTTGTAGTAGAGCAACCTATGTATACACTTGTTGTCTAACTGATAGGGTGCATACATGTGGAAAAATATGCTTTTTGGGCTATGGAAGGTACAAAAGTGGACTTCAATTCTGCATAGGGAAATGGAAAGGCCATCCAAAAAATTTGCATAGGGTGAGGAAAAATTTGTTGTAACAGATGCCCCCTAATGTATGAGGTTAGAGGAGTATCTGTGATTCCAGAAATACATTATAATTCCTAGAAGTGGAGTAATGGAGACTCAACTGGAAGTGCTAGTTACTCATGAGAATATTACAATACATAATGAATTTGTACACATGGCTTCCAATCTGAATTACACTACAGATCCATGTGGAAATATATCAAATAGTTGTTCATGGCCATGAATAGGGAATAAAAAGTAGACATATGCCATAGGCTGTCATAGTCATGAACAGGGCATAGTGGAATCCAGTCTCAAAATAAATTTGAAGATATCTGTATACAATGGAGTACAATTTGATCTCCCATGATCATTGATGTCATATAGGTACCGGTCCAATGAAGAAAACAATAGTTTAAGAAAGTTTCTACTGTAAGTTGGGGGTCTTCTACACTATCTGCCAAAGGTGAAATTCTACATCATGTGAATAGAGGGGTTGAGGTCGAACATAATGATACTTCGTTTGATTACCAGTCATTAGGGTATACCGTTAACAAATGTGAGACAACCTACCAATAATGAAAGTAGGTATCAAGGCATCGAGCACATTCTTACAAGTGTGAATAAGGGTGTTGAGGTCGAACACTTGAAGAACCCCTCGATCATGAGACATTGATGTATTTCCAACTGTCGATGGAGGGACAACCTTCCATTGATGACTACAAGCCTCTAGGTACTCATAAGACTCTAGGTCTCATTTCCAAAATAGATGATATGAAGTCTATGGAAAGAGACCCGCTGAAAGGAGAGAATTAGGGAATATCTCATCAATTAACACAAGGTACAAAGCAATAGCTTGATGATTAGGAGGAGCTCATATGAATAGGATGTTCATGAATCAATGAACCTGTGCATCTCCTACATGCACCAAATGCAAGTAGTGCATGGAAGAGACCCTATGAATAACAACCAATAAGGAAGACTACTGACAAAGGCAAAAAAACCACCAATAAGGATAATGGCATCCAAGACACTACACAAATCTTAATGTGTGAATATATTTCTTACCATCAAACACAAGGGAAACCCCCCAGTCAACGACTAATGAGGAGATGTCAACTGTTGGGTTCAAGGTTACCTACCCATGATGAAAGTAAGACCAAGGTGCATGGTAGGTGTTGCGTCTCTTTTGTCACTTGAGTGAGAAAATTAGAGATGCTTACAAGCCCAGTTGGGTTATCTAGACAAGACAACAATAAAGGAAAGGGTTAGAAATATA
>JZKD02S1314137.1:0-11861 GCA_000966675.3 Picea glauca
TGGTTTCATGTGCTTGTCTATGTTTAACTCGATTTGCATAGATTAATTTTCTTTGCCTAATCCATTAGAGTAGAAGGAAGTTGCTTGTTTCTTGGTGTTCATTACAGGTATTGATTTACGCCAGGAGTTGGATCAAGCTTTCATATAGGCGTAGCTAGGAAAAATGTCGTAAACAAATTACATCCTACTTTACCTTCTCCTCTCTTTTTCGATAAGAAAAATGAGTTTATAGGAATGGTAGTGTTCAAATGATTGTTTCTTTCTTGGTATGAGGGTTAGTAATCCAAGGGAAAGTTCACCTGTCCGTAGGGGAATATTTTTGTAACAGAAATTGGCAACTCCACTAGGGAAAATATTTTTAGTTTGTTCTTTCCTTGGTTCATCCATGTCCTTTTTCTATCCTTAGATCCTATTTGTCGACTTAATCTATCTTTACATGTCTTTTTTCTTTGATAAGTTGTCTCACAGATCCTCTCACTGAATTTTCCTAAGTTACTAAACTTTTGAGACTTTTTCTCAAACTTTCCCTAGAACTAGCACCCCTCTGCAATTCAAGTCAGAGCATTGTTACTTGATAAACACTCCCCTAGAATCTACTAGGGAGTGCTACAACACTCTGGTGCTTTGGTTACCAGAGCACCAATTTTCCTTTCTTTGGGAAATTTCAGGCTTTCTTGCTTGTTGGGTATAGTCTTTGGATCTCTTTCTCTAACTCAGATCTTATTCTTTCTGATTTTGTCCTCTATTTGACTCAAACTTGCTACCTTTCATTCTTTTTAGTATTTATTGAATTTGTGTTTCCTTATTGCAAAATTGATTGTTTTTTTCCCAAAATTGGTTTCTTTTTGCCACTCTTCTCGATTATCTGATTGATTGGAGGTTTTCATAGGGAAGATGATTGATCAAAAATATATTGTTTTCTTTATACTTGATCCCTTACTCAATTCTTAAAGACTATAAAGCGTGGCTTTTGGATTTTTAGTGTTTTTCTTTGAGTGAATAGTTTGGTAGTTTTTTTTCTTTCGGTCTCTTCGTTACTACTGAGAGTGTTTGTGTTTGTGTGTTATTTGCTTCTTACTTTTTTAAATCACAATAGTGAATCTTTTTCATTATTAGTGAAAGAACGAAGCATTAGAAAAACATCTTAGTTTGCACTCGCAATAAAACAAAGAAGTATTTGTATGCATTGGTTTTGGATATTTAAAAGGTCTTCTTTATATTTTGGAAATTGGCTGAATTCTTGTTTAAGAACAAAATAGCATAAAATTTTGCATTCTTGAGTGTTTGTTAGTGACAAAAAAAAAACTATTCTCCTTCATGTAGATATAAGTTCATTGAAAAGAAAGTTTGCATAGCATTATTTTTACCTTTTTTGGAGTCGAGTCTCAAACATCATCAGTTTCACTATCATTCACCCTTGTGTAACAAACAACCATGAAAATAAACGCTAATTAAAATTGAACTAGAAACTTTTGTTTTCTTGGATCTTTACACCAACAATAGACTAGGAATAGAGCTTTGGAATAGGCTGTGAGAATAACTCTCCAAATCATTCAAGACAAACTTAGAATATTGTGATAGGGAGAGAAAATCCAACCTTTGTATAAGCATATTTGGGATCCCCCTCTCACACAGGGGTTAAACACGAGGTCGTGTGAGGGAGAGAAACAATGATTATCCCTCTGAGGCTTAACCAATAATAGTAGTATGATCGTATATTGGGGGTTCTTCTTGAGGATCAATTGTTTTCATTTGGTCTCGGACCTTCATGAATTATGAATCCTTTTGAGGTCCTCTGGAGTTTACCAGTACATTTGTCCTCAGTTCTCTTGAAGAGTTTCAAACTTGATGTCCTGCCCATAAGTTCGGACTCAACTGTCGACTGTACCTTCCTAGAGGCTATCTGTGAGTTGGTGTACTTAGCGGCCATAATATTTAGGGTCTTTACACAAGGTGACGGTGAAGGGAAGTCTTTGATGTACCTGGAACATACATTGGTCAAACTCACTCAGGCTCCTTGGAGGGTAACCCACGAGTAAAACCGTGAGGAAACTTGCACCAAGGTGTAAGTATGTTAAGCAAGCCACCAATGTAACTAGTCCAGTCTCTAATATATTATCCCCTTCTCAATTTTATCACATGATGTTGGATTTCATCACCAACTAGTATGTTTATTGAGAGAAGACATTGTTTTGCTTGTTGGTTTTCTAGATTTCTTAGTGAGTGTTGTTTTTTTACTTTAGTTGTCCTTAAAATTGGTACTGCGGCCAATAAAGGTCTTCGTAGATCACGTAGGATGCAAGGTTTTCCTCTAAAAGGCTACAAACCCTTACCTCCTAACTCACATGAAGACACTTACCATGAAGAGGTCGAAAACCATTCAGATGTTGGGAGTGTTGCCACTCCTTTGCTAGAAAATCCTGAGAGAGATTTAGTTGCGGTTCAGGAAGATTCCACCCTTCCTGTAAACCCAAATTTTGAAATTCCTCACGATCCACTCCTTAGGTAACATTGTAGTATAATATTACCCTAGCCTACCATCATGACCATATGATCAACTAGACATGGAACCAATACAACCAACTTTCAACGAAGAATACACTACCCCTGCCTGCTCTACTGAGATGGTAAATCCACAACAAACTCTCATTCTACCTATATGGATAACTCCATCAGATCAATATATTTATGAAAAATTTAATTTTTTCCAACCAATATTTGACCCTCCACATGCATCTACCACTATCGGTGCAAATGCAAGACCGCCAGGTCAGCCTATTGACCATCCCATCAATCAAACAATCAATCCTGCTACCACTTCCAAATAGGTTAAAAGTGAAATAGGAGTCGTGTTGCCTAATAATTTTCAAAGTACCCTAATGGTTACACATACCATTCCTCTTCAAGAACCAACTTTATATACTCCATAAGACCTTGTTGGGACACCTTCACATCAAAGGATGCAAACCCCTGCCACACAACAAAACCCAACTGGGAGACAAATCCCTACTCGGGGGAAACCCCAAAATTCCTATCAGGAGGAAACCATCCTTCGACACACAAATTTTGATTGGGGGGAAAATCCATTTTATTGGTCAAATCCCAGTTTCTACCCAACCGATGGCAGGGGGACAATTCCAACCTTCATTTACTGGAAACTCATTACAAACATGGGGACTATCCCAGGGAGGAATTTGTCATCAACCACATTAGGGAGGATCATCGAACCCCAACCCGCAGGGAGGAATATTAAATCCCAATACTTTTGGATTACATTATGGACAACCCTTCCCAGGGGTCTCGAATCCCACTTGGGCTCCTCAAGGACAACCATATTTTCCTCTCCAAGGGAAACTTCCTTACCCTCCTCAAGTTCAACCTAGTTATCATCCCCAAGGGAAAACTAGTTTTCTTCCTCAAAATAATCAACCTAACTATCCTCCCCTGAGTTACATTAGTTATCCTCCCCAGGTCCAAATGGGTTTCCCTTCTCCTTTTATGAAAATTCCTCAACAAGTTAATCCTACTTTTGCTGGTCAAAATCAACAACATATGGGAGGACCTTTTGGATACAACTATCCATCACAACCAATTTACGGTCTTACTAGTGTTCCTATGCCACACCAGTATCATCCTCAAGACAATTGACAGTTACCATTCTTAGCCACTTTAGATCTATTCGATCTGTCGAGATTAAACATCGATACCATATTATACTCCCCTTTTTGGCCAATAATTCCTGCCAAATTACCTTTTGATATTCCAAATTTTGACAAAAAACTTGGTGAAGACCATAATAATAACGTTATGACTTTTCATATGTGGTGTTCATCAAATTCACCGATGGATGATTCTATCCATTTATGTCTTTTACAGTGTACACTTACGGGTTAAGTGGCTAAATGGTACATTGAGTTACAACGCAAAACTCTTCAAGATTTTAATTCACTTTCTATGGCTTTTCTCACCCACTTCCAATTACCTATCCGCTACGAAACCGGCACAAAAATTTTGACCTCCCTTCGTTAGACTAATTCCATACATATTTTTGATCACATTCATGAATGGAGACGACGACGATGGTTGATCAAAGCAACCATTCCTTTCATCCTGGCATTTCACGTGATGAACAACGTCGCATTAGACACCATTGAAAGCACTACCTTATCATTGGAAACACCTTCTACCTTCGTGGCATTGATATTGTTTTACGACATTGTTTAACTCATGAAGAGGCTGAACAACTTTTAAATGACTGTCACTTTGGATCTTGTAGAAGTCATCTTTTTGGGATGGCTACAACCCAGAAAAATTTGTGTGTTGGGTATTTTTTTCCCTCCATATTCAATTGCAATGAGGTCATTAAAAAATTCCCACCCTGTCAGATATTTCAGAACAAAGCACGTACCCACCCCACTCCACTTCATCCCATTGTCACCATCATCCCCTTTGCCAAATGGGGCATTGATTTCATGCAATGTAATCCTACCCTAGTCAGGGGGCACGGTTATATTATCGTTGTTGTCGATTATTTTACTAAATGGGTTGAGGCTATGCCTACATTCCTTAATGATGGACGAACTGCAACACATTTTGTGTTCAATCATATAATCGCTCAATTCAGTGTCCCACAAGATATTGTAACTGATCACAGATCCCATTTTTAGAACCAAATGATGGGAGAATTGTGCACCAAGTTAGGTTTTCTCCATGAAAATTTATCTCCTTACTATCCTCAAGAAAGTGGACAAGTTGAAGCCATCAACAAAGCCCTGAAAACCATTCTTCAATGCATGGTGGGAGTGAACAAAACCTCTTGGCATTTGCATCTCTTCCCTACACTCTGGGCTTATCAAACTTCAGTTAAAACTGCCACTAGATTTACACCCTTCTAGTTGGTATATGGTCTAGAAGTGGTATTACCGATTGAATGTGAGATTCCCTCTTTGAAACTCACTATAGAACTCCTACCCCATACTTCTGCTAAAGAGGAACAATTTTTATATCTAACCAAGATGGATGAAACTCGTCGCAATGTTTCTCTCATCAAAGAGACATATAAAAAATGCATCAAAGTTTAATATGATAAGTCCATCCAACCTCACACTTTTGCAGAAGGAGATATGGTCCTACTCTATGATCAAGATCATGACAAAGTTGGGGCAGGAAAATTAGAACCCATGTGGCACGATCCATACATCATAAAACGTGTGTTACACAGGGGCACCTATGAGTTAGTGGATTACAATGTATTATCTCTCGGTGAGCCCCAAAATGGGATTTACCTCAAGAAGTACTTTGCAAAGAATATCTCGCATGTGTGCTTTGTACATTATTGTACAATATGATTTTGATATGGTGTGTCTTTACTTTTGCGTGCATGATTTTTTCCCCAACTGCTTATACTTGTCTTTGTAATTGAATGCACGGATGAAATTATCCTATCCCGTCTATTTTGGGCTTGCGGATGGCGCTAGTCGACATACCCAGAATATCGCTTGTGTAGCTTGGGTCATTTCCCACTCTAGTGAGTTAGTGAGTTTAGGAGGAATTTTCCTCAGATCTGTGACCAATAACATTGCAGGATACCATGTTGTCATTGGAATTTTAACCAAAGATTATTCTCTAGGTATATCTCAATTGATTATCAACCTTTATTCTCAACTCATGGTCCTTCAACTAAACCGTGAATACATTGTTCGTAATCCAATTTTTCTACGTCTCCATCTAAGGGTTTGTCATCTCGAAAGATCTTTTGAATTTCTAGAATATGGACATATATCAAGAGAACTTAATACTATTACATATTCATTAGTAAATTATATATTAGATTGGTACATTGCACACATATAAATATTTGGGACATAAAAGAATATAAATAAAAACATCACATAAAACAAAAAATACAATATAAGTAGCCACCACAAAACTCGTTTATATATAAGATTGATAGAAAAAAAAAATTCAAAACAAATCGCCCAAAAAGTACATAGTAAGGAAAAACATGGGTATTTATGCCCACAGAATCATCATAAAAGACTAAAAGTGTCTAGAGACTCTACTCATCCCCATGCACCACATTGTGCTCGACATAGCACACGACTACTCTCGCCACTCGTAGTACCAAATGACTCAGACCCTCAGGTACCCCAATTGTATGTCTCTGGAGATTTAAGGGTACATCTCATATCCTCGTAGAAGGAACGCCCATGGTAAAATCACAGAGGTTCCTCTCCACCTCTTGGATTCCTCCTACTCCAACGTCATGCTATCTCGTCGCCTGAGCATCTCCGTGACGTCTTAATGATGGAATATTTGACGAATGTGATGCACCTATGTCTACATGATGAAAACAAATGACTTAGATCCCACTTCATACAACAAAAAACATATAAAATACAAAAATACCGTTACAAGGTTACAATCTTTCGTACCTAATACATCCCACTATGTACCCTCAGGAAGCACTAAATATGCATTACCCCTGAATTGCACCCCATCATATGGGAAATCCTCTATCACCACAAGCTACCTACTCCACCATGCAAAGAAGTCAGCAGTAAATCAAAAGGCCGAGGGTTCATTCCCAAACCCTTCTGGAAATGCTAGTCCACCGCTCCATACGGGGCTTAGTCCTGGGGTGTGCTATCAATGCAACTTGCGGTTTCATATGTGGAACTCGCTCTAGGAAAAATGAAACTAAGAAGGATCCATACCCAAACTGTTTCTACCTACCCATTTGACATTTGGAGATATGCTCCGTAATGTTCCTTAAAAACCATGTGCTCAAGTTAAATAGCCTAGGATCAAGGCACTGAATGGAATAAGATATATGGGACTTGGAAGCAAGATGGGCACTAGTACTTCCTGCCAATTTTGTGATAGAAAAGAGGATGGATCAAAGAGATAATTCCATCATGTATTTAATGACAATCCTCCATCCTACCAAGCATGACTCTGGTATACAATATTGGGCAACATATGCCTCTGTCAACTATGGGGTACACTGATGTCCAGACACAAGAATAGGTGATCCTCTCTTCGAGAGCCCCGTCAGGAAATACATGTCATCCATGTCAATATCAAGCATTTTTCACCCAATCTGGAATGCTTGCTCATCATTATCCCACAACATGATCAAATACTCAAGTAAAAGAACCTATCTTCTCATATTTTGCAGCTTGAAGTATTTTAGCAAGCCAAAATTTTGCAGAGTTTCCCTTACTTGAGGATCTTGTAGGGAAGTCATGTCATCAAATTCATGCTCTCTTTCTTTCCACTCAATCATTATTGCCTATGTACAAAACTTGAAAATTGACAAAATAATCACATTAGCTAAATTTTCGAAGAAAATAATTGCCCTTTTCTAGCCTAAAAATTTTAAAAAATTAATTTTTGCCCCTAGCGCTCCTCAAAAGGAAAGAACATAGTGCTAGCGCTCCCCAAAGGCACACACTAGGTCATTGAAATATCGATCGGCACTCCCCCGATAACTTCAAGGAACGTCGATCCACTCCGATGCTCTAGGGATTTCCAAGGAGCCCAAGCTCTTAAATTAAAGGCTGAAATTGGATAAAAATACATGTAAATGAATGAGAAAAGTCAGAGAACCAACCTGATCTGGATGAAGTCACAAACAGTCGCTCGCAACTCTCACAATCAACGCCCAAAAATCACTTCAAAAGAGGAAAAAACTCAAAGTCAAAAGGAGGATGGTAAAACAAAAGGTGAAAATGACTTTTTGCCCCAATTTCATTTTTAATATGTCTAAATTTAGTCATTTTTTCCTCCTTTTCACATTTTATAAAGTTTATTTTTTTAGTTTCTTGTCATTTTTAAAGAAACTGCTAATATATTTTTCCTAGAACAACTTCATTATCCAGGAATTTAAGAAGCAGAGGTTTTTTTATGACCTTGTGACACTATTGAGAAAACTTTGTCATACTTCACATTCATCAAATTATGAAGAGACATCAGTTGGGCGGTAAGTTATCACTTTTTCGATCTCAATAGACTAACTACGAAAAAGGAACACTCTAGTCAGTCTTGACTAGAAGAGTTCTTCGTCATATCGTTTTATACTTTTTCAGACATTGGAGACTAAAAATCATGAAAAAAGACAATTCTAGAGTTTTCTTTAAGTTATTTTCAAACTCCCTAAACATGAAAAACAATCGATTTTTCCTTCTATGGACTCATAAAATTACACACTGAAGGACCCATCTGGGAATGAACCCTTACTTCTTCTAGTTTGTTAAATGAAGGAAGAGGAACTTACCGAAGGTGAGTTATATCAAGCATGTGCTATCCTCCTCGAGATTGTTAAATAAAAAAGAGGTACTCATCTATCTGGATGGGGGAAAATATTGAAGGAAGTGGGTCAAGTTTCTTGAAATCTTTTTTGGCAGCTCTTGTGGTCGCCCTTGAATGCAACACTTATTTTTACTTTTTTCCATACACTTGGATAATCCATTAAACCTCCACACTGAACCAATCCTATGAGTCTTTCTATTCCTTTGGCCCATCCGAAGAATGCGTCAACACTCGCTACATCATGTTTTGGTCCACTTTGAGTTTATGCTACCAAGTCTTATATCGTGCCTCGGTGTTCAAGGGAAGTTTCCGCCTCAAAATTCAACCATCCATAAAGTTACCAGTTCCCATACCCGTGTCAGTCTGTTCTCATATACTATATATTATCACCTTCCTATGAAAATTTTTGTGTCGACTGATGGGGGATACATCAATTCTCTCCTTCGACGAGTATTTTCTTGTCGACTTCAACAAATTATCCAGGAAATAGACTTAGGAACACATCAGTACCTTGGGACCTACATGCCTCAATGGCAGGCCTCCTCGCATTCAACAGTGGGTATTTATCAATGACCCCTAATCGGCTAATTCCACGAATGTTCAACTTCAACTCATTTTTCACATTCATTGGATTGTACTTTAAAAATACCTTCAAAATCATCTACATCAATGGTGATTTATCTCACACTTGTTAATGATATACCTCAATGACCGGTAATCAAGTGTTTTTTGTCATGTGTGACATCAAATAATCTATTCACATGGATAGAATCGTATTGTTATAGGATCGGGACGAAGACCCTGGGTTGAGTATTCATCTGCATATACACTGTACCCAGGTTTCGATGGAGATTATTCGACCGATATACATGCTTGAACATAGATCCACTTTGTATTGGTTTGTGGCTATGTTCTTATCACATTGTCGCTCCACTGTGTATTCTTTAGTGGCCACGATCAAGTCAAGTCATAGAGAGATGGATCCACATTGTAACCTTGGTGGCCATCTCTGTAGTCAATATTATTATGGATCCGCAGTGTATTTATTGGCGGCCATACTTTGAGTCACTTGTAGTCTGAGCATAGGTATTCCTACCTTAGGAATGGAACACATATTAACATTGTTTGATGGTTGTCTGCATCTTCTACCAGGCTCCCCAATTCCATACCTTTGGTTCGAAGAATATACAAAGTGTTTCGGCCATCAGCAATCATCTTCTGACTTCATACTTTGGGGGGAAATATGTTACACCTCAAAATTTCTCACTTATATAGTGTCACATTCTCATTGTCATAACTATCGTAAGTGTCGCACTTTTGTCGCAAGTATCGTAAGTGTCACATTCTCTTTTCGTAAGTGTCGCATCGTAAACAACACCATGAAAACACTTGATACAAACCATAAAACATGTTAGAAGAAGTGATGCAGACCCTCGACCCTCAGGCCAAAGTCCGCTACCGGATCGATCTTCCTTCACTGAGCCTAAGTAGATCTTTGGGCTCCTGCTCAGAAACCCATAAACAAATTCGATCCATAGGTCCTTCTCCTCCAAACGGCCTCCAAGATATGACTGCGACCTTTTCCCAAAAAAGGATTTTGGGTATCACGATTTCGTGAACCCAGGTGTCGAGTTCCTTGGCTTCTCGAACCTTCGAATGCCAAAATGCCGAAATGGCGAATTTCTGACCTATGTGACCACTTTCCCCCTTAAACGCACATATCTTTCGGAACTTCGAGGTTTCCAACACCGAAATACCCTGATTCCTTATCTTCGGGACTTCCGAAATCCCGAACCCCAGTATGCCAAAATACCGAAATCTTGAGACCGCAACCCCACTCTAACAATACGTCGCGTTTCGCAACTTTGGGAGTTTCACCGTCAAGTTGCCTGACTCTTTGTCCTCGGGACTTTTGAAATCCTAAACCCCGGTATGCCAAAATATAATCCTATCTCTTGACCCATCAATACTCCTCGAACACTTTCGGGAATTCGCATTTCAGAACTTCGCGAAACTCGACACAACAATTCTTTGTCCTCTTGTACTTTCGGTATCCGAAATACCGAAGTACCAGAATCCCGAAACTCCGGTCCTCCTTCTCCTAAATGAGATCTATGGCTCAAAGCCTCCCTTGATCCAATGGCTCAGATCCTTTCGGTATTCTTTATGGGTCAAGAGTTCCGAACTCTTACCTCTTGTTTTCCCAGTAACCGAATTACCGAAATCCTCTTTTCGGGGATTTCCTCGAAACCTCAACTATATGCACTTTTCGGGACTTCGGGATTCGCGATTTCGCGAATCTTCCGCGACAAATGTTTTCTCCTTCGACCTCCTGGTATCTAAAATCCCGATAGGTTCGGATCTCTACCACATGTTCTCCTACAAGTGGACGGCCCCGATGCTTTTGGGATTTCACGTACCGGAAGTTTGAAACTCTCGGTACCAAAATCTCTGCGTCCTCTACCTTCCGAACTCCGAATAGCTAAAATGTTGAAGTTCTGCTCCAAAGGAAAGTCGCGTTTCACAACTTCATGGTTTTCACTGTGAAGTGCCCCGGTCTCTTGTCATCGGGATTCCCGAAATGCCGAACCCCAAATCTCAAAAATGTCAAAATGATCTAGCGGCTCCTCTCCTTTGCATATGAGGATTATCCCTCGTGTAGCACCTCCTGGATCTGATGTCTATCAGCTATCCATGAAAGATCTGACAGTAGTTGTAGCTCCTCCCTGAGCTTACGCTTTCTTCCTTCTCCTGGACGATTTTCCAAGTTCCAAAGGTCTCGACCTTTGCTTCCTTCTCTTCTACTACGAAGCCTACACTCATAGCTTCTAGCTGAGTTCTTGAAGACGCTTTCCCTCCTAAGCTTTGTCGACTGTGAAACCTTAAAGAGTTTCTTGACCTTTTACTCCTTTCTTCTATTGCTCTGTGTGAAAAGGCATGGTTCCTCCTTAGCTTCAGGACTTAGAATAAGTCCACCCTCGCACACTCCTTGTGCTACAGAGTATTTCGCTAAACTCAGATCCAAAGTATTTCTTGTAAAGAAATGCTTCATGCCCTCTTGGAATTCTTTGGCTCGATGCACACCTTGCAGAGCCTTTCTCCACAGAGTGTTCAGCAGCTCTGTGAGTGTCTTCTCTTTGACACTTCCCTTTCCTCAGAACTCAAGATGGAGTTCTTTGGTGCACTCTTTGCACTCGCTCAATGCCCTCCTGGCAGAGTTTTACAGAACCTTCAGTAGCTTTGTTTTTTTTTTGTGCCTTCCTTTGCACAGTTCCTCGTCCTCCAAGGTGTTTGAAACATTGATGCTCCGCCTTGAATCTGTGAATCTTTCTGGTGTGCACTCCTTGCACATTATTTCTGACTCCGCAGAGCTCAGATGTGCACTCCTCGTGCTGGCTACAGAACTTCCATTGTTCTGTTGTGCACTCCTTGCACGACCTAAAGAACCCAGACAGAAATCACAACTCAATTATATATACAATAAGATCTATCTATAACATGTGTCTATAGTATACAGGTCACACTCAAATGCACAAACATACACAGAC
>JZKD02S1314148.1:0-11861 GCA_000966675.3 Picea glauca
GCTATGTCCAGAAGAAACCATGTGCTCGTCGTCCCCAGCAGATGAAGCCCGTGGCGCCTTGCGAATTCTCTGGAAAACAGCCCGAATTGTTCATTTCCGGCGGCCTTTGTCGGTTCGGGCGCCTGTTCCTCAATGTCGACCTGCAAAACCTTGGCCATGTCGGAAGCGGCCTTCTTCGTGTTCTTGGCCACGAGTGCCGTGTACCGGGCCGTCTCCGGCATCTTCATACGCCAGTAATAAGTCAGCAACGCTGGGATGGCTCCGAACATGAGGATTATTCTCCACACAAAGTCCGCCTGCGGGGCTGTGGAGAACCCCGGGTTTTCTTCGAACGTGGGGCGAGGGTACGCCCGGTCGAACGCCGTGGACACGATGATGGCCACCGCACCTCCGCTCAAGATACCGAAGCCCTGCATAGCGAACACCGCGGCAATGAAAGCCCCACGGGTTTTCTTGTTCGCGTACTCTGACATTATCGTGGCTGACAACGGATAGTCCCCGCCGACGCCAAAGCCCAGCCAGAACCTGAAAAAGCAGAGCGTTGTCATCACTGATTTGGCTGTATGGCCGAACGAAAGCCCGCTGGCTAGGGCGCCGCCTACCATGGTCATGAGCGTCATCCCGTACACTTTCTTGCGCCCGAGTTTGTCCCCGAGCCAACCGAAGAACAGCTGGCCTGCAAACGTTCCGCACAGGGCCACGCCGTTCACAGCTGCTGACACGTTAGGCGGCAACGATCCAGGCCTGCCTGTGGACGGATCGTAGTAATAAAGTCTCCCCAGCAGCTTTGTGACGGTAGTAATACAGAACAGATCATAAGCATCTGTGAAGAAACCCATGCCAGAGATTACGATTGCTGTGAAATGATACCATTGCGTTTTGGCCTTGTCCAGTGCATTTAACACCTCCAGTTGCTCTGCCTTCGCCATTATCGAGCTTCAAATGGGATCCCCAATCCTAAATCACATTCACCACACAATCAATCCCATATTCCCCCAAAAAAACCCAACCTAACACATGGATATGGATCTTTAACCGAAAAACCCAACCCGGATCTTCGGCAAAGTACCCACTTCCCATATACTTCAGCAAAGGTACACATCAAAACCATGAAATCTCATAACAAAAACCCAACAAAAATAATTCTTCTGAATTCTCTGAACAGTCATCTTTGGGCGTGAAACTAATTGCGTAGGGTCGACATCATTTTCTATAAAGAAATCACGGCTCAATTTTTTAAAGAAACCACCCAATTCCAATTGTTGGTCCGAGCAGGATCGAAACTCACGGACAGATTATAAGTATAATGATTGCAAGAACTGCCTACCCAATTCCAATTTTTGGGTCGAAGCAGGATCGAAACTCACAGACAGATTATCAAGTATAATCATTGCAAGAACAGGTAGAGTCGAGCCGATTATTAAGCATAATCATGACAAGAACCTGGGCCAGTTGCGGTAAAGTCGCACCGATCTACGGCTCGACCACAGCCCAATTACCGAATACCCAGGGCCGACAGTACAACAACTATTTCGAGTTCTGAGCATATTACAGCAGGCCATGACAAGAAAACAGAATGAATAACCCAAATGAAAGTAAAAGCAAAATCCGATATGGGCTTTATACTCACTGCATATGAAGTTCCGGTCCACGAATTCCCTGTGATTTTAGAATCTGAATGGAATTATCTCAAATGCCATTGCATCTTTTCTCGAAGCCCAGCTTTCCAGTAATCAAAATCACGCGGTGGATGAAAACCTGATTGCACACGTTCTGATCTCGAAAGCTGCAAAGAGTAGTTCTGTCTGCAGATCTTCATGTTAGCAATGGTATTTATAATGCCAGGCGTCGGTGTTATTTTTTGCCACCTGGGAGAATAAAAAAATATTCCAATTGAAATTTTGAACAGATTCCTTGCCAAACAACTGTTGATTGGTTTTCGTTTTCCACTTGACCAAGTTGTAGTTCAGCAATAACTAGCTCGCTGAGCGAGCAGTTTTCAATGCTGTGACTGTTGGTGTATATATTAAAAGATCATGTTGATATATGGGTTAGAGGGTTAGTTTAGTTAGTCAAACCAGTATTTGATATGTGGATAAGAAATCCAGAAGTCATTATTGATCGGCTTCAAAATACCAAAAACGTCAAAATGATTTAACTATGTAGATTTCCTGTCTTAATAACTATAATTTATGGCTTCAGCCTTCAAGGAACAGGTAGGGGGCACATCAGTGAAGTTGATGACACCTGGACAATGTTAATTGAGGGAGTAAATGGACACTCAAATTACAAATTCCAATACTCCAGCCTGGGTCTTCTTTGTTTCAGCATCCAACTTGCTCTGTGAGTGTGATTTTCAAGTTTTCTACTGGTCATGGCTGGAGCTTTGAGATTGGATCTACTCAGCATAAAATTTATGACGTGAAATTTACACAATATACAAAATATTTTGACATTCATGATTTTGAGTAAAACCTAAAATAACATGCATGAAAATAATTTAATCGTCATCAATTTTTCTTTTGACAAACTAAGTAAATTTGAAATTCCAGACCTAGCTCTGAGTTCCACTCTCTTGATTCGTCAGGACGAGAACCTCCGTAATTCCAGGTATCAAACTTTGTTACTGACAAAGACTGAGAAATGAAAGCTATGCATGATTCTGTCGCATACTTTAGACGTGGGTTGGAAAAATAAAGGTCGGTTATGTTTTGTTTAGTTAGAAGTAAGCTTTTATATATTATTCCATACGTTTACTTCAAGTAAGTACAATAGATTTAGAAGGCAAGTTCAGAAGTCAATATCAAATATGCACAAATCAACATTCATTACAAAAGCAATAGGTAAGTGAAAATGTAAGGCGATATAGTTGCTTATAAAAATAAAGTTTAAAATATTTAAATTAAAAATATATTTAAATGTATTATGTTCAACATTAATAGTCAAAGCAATTTAATTTTTTATTTATATTTTTTCTTTTGATTTGATAAAAGAAACTATTAGATGCAAAATTGTTATTTCAGTAATTGGAAGCTGTAATTTTAAACCAGTACAGAAAAAGAAACTTCCTAAATATTTAACATTACAATTTTAAAGAATCTTTTTAAATATTCAAAATTAGAATTTAAATGAATTTTTCTAAATATTCAAAATTACCATTTGAATCGTTTTTTTTCTGACGGATTCCAACAAATATAGAACCATTCTTTTTCTGGCGGATTCCAACAATTATGGGAAATATTGAATGGTAGTCTTGAGATTCTTGATAAGGCAAAGGGAAGAATAGAGAATTTTTTTTTTGGGATATGTTGATTATGCATTAAAATGTGATTGCAAAGTCATTTGTTGTTGTTTTTTTTTCTTGTTTCTAGATTTAAAAAAATAATAATAATAAATATATTATGGAATTGATAATGAGATGTATATGTATGTTGAAAAAGAAGTAATGTGTTTATGGATTACATTATAAGTATATTATGGACAAAGTCATTTGTTGTTGTTTTTTTTTCTTGTTTCTAGATTTAAAAAAAAAATAATAATAAATATATTATGGAATTGATAATGAGATGTATATGTATGTTGAAAAAGAAGTAATGTGTTTATGGATCACATTATAAGTATATTATGGAATTCATAATGAGATGTATATGCATGTTTAAAAAGGAAGTAACCTGTTTATGAATAACATTATCTTTACCGTAGAAGTTTGCAAAGTTGTCATTTAGATTTTTAAAGATTCATTTTTAAAAATAAACATGGATAAGATTATTGTGAATATAAAAACAAATTTGTCAAGTTGTCAATTAGATTTTTAAAGATTTTTTAAAACATCATTTTTAAAAAGATGACTTTTTGATATTAATTTTTTTTAAAACATTTTTAATTTATATATATATTTTTAATATTTTATATATATATATATATATATTTGTGTGAATTGTCATTTATTATTTAAATCATTTCAATGCATGGAAGATAACTCACCCTTGTGTGTTTGTTTTCATTTGGTAGAGATCTTTGATTGGAGACTCAATATAGTGCAAAAAGCCCCTTGTTGGCTTAGTTTTCCTTTTTAATGATTGAATGGGATGCCGCTTTCTAGAGACTCAACGCCTTTGGTGAGAGGATCCCCATTAGCCTAGAAAAAATTATTAATATTATTACTATTTTCAGCTAGCTGCGATCCCTCTCGTTAGTCACTCAATGGACTACATTGAGTTTTTGGTGAGAGGCCCTCCGTGCCAATGATGTTGTTTCAAAAAATCGTTTTTTTAATGTACGTTTATGTAAAGTTTTTAGTATTCTCATAATATATATTTTTATGATATTTTGTAAAATATCAATTTGTTTTAAAGTGTGATTTTTATGTACATATTTACTTTGAGTTTTTGAAAACTATCTATTTTTAAAATTTTAATGAAAAAATATATTAATTTACAAAATCATTTATATTACTCTTTTGAAAATTAACTATTTGAATTGTGTGTAACTTTTAATAAAAAATCAACATCATTTTACAAAATCACTTCAAAAATTTTCTCTATATTTTTAATTTGTTTTTATTTTTTTCATGCCATTTTTTTAGATATTTTTTATAATTTTCCTTATTCTTAAAAGTTGATATTAAATATATTAAAAATTATAATTTTCCTTATTTTTGAAATTTGATATTAAATATATTAAAAAATTATATTATGAAAATAGTTAACAAATAACAAATATCTTTTCAAATTATAGAAAATGTGTATTCAATCACAAAGATGACTTTTATTAGGACATGATTGGTGGTAGTGGTCCTAAACAAAGTACATTAAATTGGTGTGAAGATTAGATTTCGGAATAACCGAGGTGGTTTAGAGAGATGGTTGGAAAGTTGTGCTTGCACTTTTTCCATTCGGGTTCAAATCCTCGATGAAGCATGGCCCCTTGTCCTCTCATGGATGTCTCGGTCCTTGTTAAGTCATAAGTTTCTTGCTAGGCATTGACTTGCGGTGTATATATCCTACCCTCCTTTAAATTTGAACCTGTAGAAAATATGCTCTCAAAATATACTACTATACAATAAATATTTACAATACAATAATTAAGGAACACTATTTATTAAACATTGTTGACCCCACACACATATATGGTATTTATGATGTATTAAATGTCGATTTTATCATAATTCTATCCTAATCACACATAAAGAAGGAAAATAAGATCTCACATGGCTACATAATGTCAAATGGTAATATCTGCAAATTAAAAGTTGTGTTCGAAAAAAAAAAATGATGCTGTAAAAGATTGCTCACTATTTATTGAACATTGTTGACCCCACACACATATATGGTATTTATGATGTATTAAATGTTGATTTTATCATAATTCTATCCTAATCATACATAAAGAAGGAAAATAAGATCTCACATGGCTACATAATGTCAAATGGTAATATCTGCAAATTAAAAGTTGTGTTCGAAAAAAAAAATCGATGTTGTAAAAGATTGCTCACAAGGTCAAATGGTAATATGTGCAAGTTAAAAGTTTTGTTCTTATTGGGAAAAAAAAATTATGTTGTAAAAGATTGCACACATGTTGGGCAACACTCATATTTTAAGGGAAGATGTGCTAGGCACATGATTGGTGGAAGAAATTTGCAAGAGTTTGAACTCAAAGATTAATGTATCTGCTAAGTGGTGTGTAGTTAAATGTTCAAGGAGTAACAATGTTGAATATTAAAAGCATATATTAATATTGAATATTTCTTACACTCATAAGCATGTAGTGGTGTACTTTGGCATGGGGAGCGATAATTATGCCATGTCTCAATGGTGGCCATATAAAGGTGATTAATGAGCACTTGGTTTTCTCATAAAAACTCCACATTATACAATGGAAAATAAGCATGAGTTGGTGAAGTGGAATAATATATTTTAGCTTGAGACGATTGCTCTTAGAGATCCACATTTTGTAAGAAAATGATGATAAATTATGCTGGGGTATCTATGGAAATAATGGTGGCCACTTTTAATGTGTTTAGATTTCAATAATATATTCCTTTGACATAATCAAGTGAATCTTTTAACTATAAGATTTCTTGTTTAACTAGGTGTAATTAGTGTTTAGTGGAGAGGTAGTGCTATCTATGACTAGCACAATCAAAAGATGGCATGTCTAGTGATACACAACCTAATAAGGTGTGAGACTTTCCTCGAAAATGATGACAATGCCTAAGATCTCATAAGATTGCTCCGAATCCAATAAATTAATCATTTTAATTGAAAGAAAGAGATGAAGGCTAAAAGTGCTTGGAGGGTCCAAGGGAAAAAATATGGCATGTAGTCAATGATGGCTTGAGGGACCATCTTGGTTTAACCATGCGGGAGCAGTGCATGATATAGTGTGATATAGAGAAACTCAATGGTATGTTTAAGATCAAGTATGTGCAAGGTGGATGGGGTGGTTAGTGTATGAATGATGGATACATTAATTAACTAATGATGTTGGGTGTATAGGGTTATATCTATTAATGTATGGGATGAATATTTACTAGATGTGGGAGAAAACATAGGTTAATTGGGTAGATAAAATTTGGTTTGGATTGAGAACAAAATGAAAGAACATGTAATATTCATGTTGAAAGAATAAAAATACTGCATTGAAAGAGGAGTATTATAGTGAAAACAAAATATATTTATCAATCAAATGGAAAAAAAAAACATTACAATACACATAGTAATATGAAATGGCTAGAATGGTAGTAGCTTATCTCTAAAAAAATATGTGATGGATACATTTATTAGAAAAAAATCCTATAACAAGAAGATGAAACTATATTTTATAATGAATACAAACAAACCTAAGAAGAAAAACCCTAAAACACAATAACCCTAACATGATTGTGAATGAGAAGGAATACTAATCTAAATGAATATATGTTTGAGAAAAGAGGAAACTTGTCAAGATCATAATTTTTTTCTTGGTATTCCAATTTGGGTTTAGTTTAACTCATTGTAAAGAGCATTAGAAAAAATAGTTGCCTCCCTAGACCTAAGGTGTAATTGGCACCAAAAATGCATCATCCTAAATTGTTCTCCTTCTACAATGAAGCCTAACATCAAGATTGTTTCTACAATGATGTTAATGGAATATGTTAGGTGAGTATTTTTGCAGGGTGTTTGTAATACACATTGTTCTTTGCAAGTATGTATTATTTTCATATTTGGTCACTCAATATATTTTTCAATTTGCATCGTTGACTTGTCACGATATATAATTATTGTAAGGCCTAAAACAATTACAAAAAATATATAAGAATACTAATTTATTTGGAAATGTTTTGAGTAATTTTAGTAAAAGAACTTTGTACTAAAACAACTTTCTCAAAACCATAGAACTACTTTAGAAAACAAAAGCATCACAACTTGCATTGTAAATTGTGCCGCAAAATAAGTTGTTGTATGGCCCTAACAAGGTTGTAAAGCATTAGAAATGTGATGTAATGTATATTATTGAAAATGTTAGGCTTGAAGTAGTCTAAGTTGCAATATAGCCTAAATTAGACCATAACCATCATTATACTTATGCTCCCAAAATCAATCATGGACTAAATCGATAATATTGCCATAAATTCTATTATTATCGGGGTAACAGATTAAGTCATTTTAGAGCTAAACACTAGTCATAAATCTTGTTGATATTTCATCCTTCGTTAAGGTTGCGAAATGTGTCATTTTCTATGTTCGGGTTAGAATTGTTATTGGAGTCATAAAATAAAGAACATTTTCAAATATTAGAAAAAAAACATTATAGATGTAGTTATAATGCTCGCAATTATCAAAAAAATTATAAATATAGTTATAAAGATCGTCATTATTTACATTTCTATGTAACAAAATGTTATTATTTGTAATGTTATCATTCTAATTTAATTGTTGTGGTTTAGGAACCATAAACTACAAGCATTGAAATATTAATTAATGGGAGAAATTAAAAAACATCTTAAACTTGAGAATAGGATAGCCTTTACGTTCAATAAAATAAAAATTGAATCATGGAATTTGTGTTCTTGGTGTATTTATACGTGTACAATAAAGGGAGTTTGAGTTCAAACTAGTTAAAAAAAAAAGGGGGGATTATGAGTTGCAACAAAAAAAATGTGAGTGATGCATAATGTATAAGACATTCCTCCAAACATTCCTCCAAATTGAATTATTATGTTCAAAAGGTGCAATAATTTTCTCCAAATTGAGTTATTATGTTCAAAAGGTGCAATAATTTTCTTCAAATTGATAATTTTCTTCAAATTGAGTTATTATGTTCAAAAGGTGTGATAATTTCTTTCAATTGAATGATTTGATTTCAATGATGGAAAAAGTTATACAATTTGTATTAGACCCCTTGCAAGGTCACCTTTCCTCACCCTAAAATATATTTTCAAATAGGCACGTCATCAAATTGTGGTCAAAATAACATTTATATACTTTATACCTTTCATGCAATGAGTTTCCTTACATTAAATATTACGGGTTGTTTACATTGACAAGATTTTATAATTTATAGAAGGGAAATAGTGACAACCTCAACCCAATGTGAGGTTGTTACTCAAACTATTCCCCTCTCTTACTTTGGCATAAAATATTAACATGCATATGCATTTTATTTACAATTATTAAACCAAGATTATATTTTAAGAAACAAAAACAATTAAAAGAAAATACAACTTACATGTCTCCAATTTTCCTTGAGGATGTCTAGCTAGTTGGTGAAAACCAATATTCAAAATCTAACAACAACTGTAGGGGAATTAAACCCAAAGGAATTATTTCCCAAACAATAATAAATTGGTGATGCCCCCATGTAGGGCCATGACTCAATGGGTATACATAATGTCTAACTCACTTAAGGATCAATTCAAGTAAACTCTACATAAGAATCCAAGGAAATAGATGTGAAGTATTCAATTGTTTATAGATTATTGTGTGGTGGAGAGGCCTCTGGAACATGCAACACCTCCCTGTAGGAGATCTAATGTGAAAGAAATATATTCACTCTAGCTCTAGTATCTCGAAACCTCTAGCAATGGAGTTCTTTTAAAATCCCATCTTACCAACTCAAACATATTTATGAGCACGCTTCAACCTGCTCTAGTCACTCCACAATAGGTAACTAACTTCACCTTTCCTAATAACTCACCATAATAAAGAGCCCCCTCCCCCCAAAAATAAAAAGGTTCTACCCAAGAACTTACAATAAAAATGCAACATGGAAAACAAAAAAGAAGTCCTCCCATGAACTCACAAGAACAACGTAGCATAAAAAAACTAGAACAAGTTTCTCCCCAAGAACTCACAAGAACAATTCAACACAAAAAACCAAAACAAGGTTCTCCCGAAGAACTTTCAAGAACAAAAGAGCATAGAAAACCAGAAGCCCCCAAAGTTACTTTCCTCTCCTCTTATTGTGACCCCAAAAAATTTCCCACTAACTTCCCTTTAATATCCCACAAAAAGCAGTTGGAAATAATAAATATCATTTAGGGAGAAAATATGATTAGGATAATATAACAAAGGTGNTATAGTGTGATATAGAGAAACTCAATGGTATGTTTAAGATCAAGTATGTGCAAGGTGGTTGGGGTGGTTAGTGTATGAATGATGGATACATTAATTAACTAATGATGTTGGGTGTATAGGGTTATATCTATTAATGTATGGGATGAAAATTAACTAGATGTGGGAGAAAACATAGGTTAATTAGGTAGATAAAATTTGGATTGGATTGAGAACAAAATGAAAGAACATGTAATATTCATGTTGAAAGAATAAAAACACTGCATTGAAAGAGGAGTATTATAGTGAAAACAAAATATATTTATCAATCAAATGGAAAAAAAAAAAAAAAACATTACAATACACATAGTAATATGAAATGGATAGAATGGTAGTAGCTTATCTCTAAGAAGATATGTGATGGATACACTTATTAGAAAAAAATCCTATAACAAGAGGTTGAAACTATATTTTATAACAAATACAAACAAACCTAAGAAGAAAAACCCTAAAATGCAATAACCCTAACATGATTATGAATGAGAAGGAATACTAATCTAAATGAATATATGTTTGAGAAAAGGGGAAACATGTCAAGATCATAATTTTTTTCTTGGTATTCCAATTTGGGTTTAGTTTAGCTCATTGTAAAGAGTATTAGACAAAATAGTTGTCTCCCTAGACCTAAGGTGTAATTGGCACCAAAAATGCATCATCCTAAATTGTTCTCCTTCTACAATAAAGCCTAACATCAAGATTGTTTCTACAATGATGTTAATGGAATATGTTAGGTGAGTAGTACTCCAATTTGGGTTTAGTTTAGCTCATTGTAAAGAGCATTAGACAAAATAGTTGTCTCCCTAGACCTAAGGTGTAATTGGCACCAAAAATGCATCATCCTAAATTGTTCTCCTTCTACAATGAAGCCTAACATCAAGATTGTTTTTACAATGATGTTAATGGAATATGTTAGGTGAGTATTTTTGCATGGTGTTTGTAATACACATTGTTCTTTGCAAGTATGTATTATTTTCATATTTGGTCATTCAATATATTTTCCAATTTGCATCGTTGACTTGTCACGATATATAATTATTGTAAGGCCTAAAACAATTACAAAAAATATATAAGAATAATAATTTATTTGAAAATGTTTTGAGTAATTTTAGTAAAAGAACTTTGTGCTAAAACAACTGTCTCAAAACCATAGAACAACTTTAGTAAACAAAAACATCACAAGTTGCATTGTAAATTGTGCCGCAAAATAAGTTGTTGTATGGCCCTAACAAGGTTGTAAAGCATTAGAAATGTGATGTAATGTATATTATTGAAAATGTTAGGCTTGAAGTAGTCTAAGTTGCAATATAGCCTAAATTAGACCATAACCATCATTATACTTATGGTCCCAAAATCAATCATGGACTAAATCGCTAATGTTGTCATAAATTCTATTATTATCGGGGTAACAAATTAAGTCATTTTAGAGCTAAACACTAGTCACAAATCTTGTTGATATTTCATCCTTCGTTAAGGTTGCGAAATGTGTCATTTTCTATGTCTAGGTTAGAATTGTTGTTGGAGTTATAAAATAAAGAACATTTTCAAACATTATAAAAAAACATTATAAATGTAGTTATAATGCTTGGAATTATCAAAAAAATTATAAATATAGTTATAAAGATCATCATTATTTACATTTCTATGTAATAAAATGTCATTATTTGTAATGTTATCATAATTTGTGTTCTTGGTGTATTTATACGTGTACAACAAAGGGAGTTTGAGTTCAAACTAGTTAAAAAAAGGGGACTATGAGTTGCAACAAAAAAATGTGAGTGATGCATAATGTATAAGACATTTCTCCAAATTGAATTATTATGTTCAAAAGGTGCAATAATTTCCTCCAAATTGAGTTATTATGTTCAAAAGGTGTGATAATTTCTTTCTTTTGAATGATTTGATTTCAATGATGGAAAAAGTTATACAATTTGTATTAGACCCCTTGCAAGGTCACCTTTCCTCACCCTAAAATATATTTTCAAATAGGCACGTCATCAAATTGTGGTCAAAGTAACATTTATATACTTTATACCTTTCAAGTAATGAGTTTCCTTACATTAAATATTACGGGTTGTTTACATTGACAAGATTTTATAATTTATAGAAGGAAAATAGTGACAACCTCAACCCAATGTGAGGTTGTTACTCAAACTATTCCCCTCTCTAACTTTGGCATAAAATATTAACATGCATATGCATTTTATTTAAAATTATTAAACCAAGATTATATTTTAAGAAACAAAAACAATCAAAAGAAAATACAACTTA
>JZKD02S1314159.1:0-11861 GCA_000966675.3 Picea glauca
AATGAGATTGCACCAACCTTCCTACGACGACGAAGACTTGGGGGAGTGGGGAAATATTATATACGTAGTTTTGTGTACCTTGAATACTATAATGAAGGTATGGATTGAAGACTTTGGACTATGTCCATTTTGGTGGGGAGGGGGATTATTTATTTATTTTAATTTTAATTTATTTAATTTTGATTTAATTTTAATTTTAATTTTAATTTAATTTTAATTTTAATTTAATTTTGATTTTAATTTAATTTAAATTTAATTTTAATTTTAATTTTAATTTAATTTTAATTTTAATTTAATTTTAATTTGATTTTAATTTTAATTTGATTTAATTTATTATTTTTTCATTTTTATTTATTATTTTCATTTTTTAATCTTTATTAATTCCTAGTTTCACGAGGGTGGGGGAACATTTTAATATTTTATTTGTTTTAATTTTATTTTTTTAATGGGGGTAATTATATTAGTTTAATTTTAATTTTCTTTGATTTTCACATAGGATTAGGCGTAATTTTTTTTATTAATTTTGTTTATTACTTGTAATTAATGTAGAACAATGTAATTAATTTTGTTATTTTCCATTTTATTTTATTTACTTATTTTCCTATTTAAAAGAAAAAGAAGGAAAATTAACTAAAATTATACTACAAGCCATAAGTCCCATACCTACCCAGGTTCTTATATCAAATTAGATATAGGGGCTAATATAATTTAAACCACTAAGCATTGGATTCTCTTATCCATGTGGGATGTTTGTTTGCAAGTTAAGGATCAATGGCCTAGATTCACCCACATGCATGATCGACGACTGTTGAGTGACGTTTTTCAAACGAGCATAAGTTAGGATGCAGGTGTCAGAATTGATCCCATGATACCTCGTTAGAAATTTATTGGACAAAGGAATGTAGTGACAGAAGCCTCTAGGCCATAAAGGTGACAGAATATGTTAGAAAACTTAGAAAACAATAGACTATGGATTTGGGGGTAGAAATGGTTGTATTGACTTCAAGAACCATATGTGTGGCTACGGGCAACGGAATCAGGCCCGAGATAGCTCACCGGAAAGATGGAAGAGAGAAAAATAGGATGGGATAGAAAGTGTTGGTAGATACTAAGTGGAAATTATCTGAAAATTTCAAAACACAAAAGGAACTGGAATTTAGTTGAAGAATGGGCTATGTTGTGCTCCAACAGTCATATCTAAAGATACAGACAACAAAATTGGACCATAAATAGGTCAATGGAAAGATGAGGAAAAGGAGAAGAAGATCAAAAGATATTAATCAGTAGGAAAAGATCAGAAACTCCTATGATTACTCAAGGAATAGAAGATGATGCCAATAGATAGAGATACTAATGTTTGCAATTGAATGTCATTTATGAATGACCTGAGGGTGAAAATAACCACTCAGGAGCATCTTTAGCTCCCATTTGTAACCCCCACATATTCATTTTTGACAATACAAAATAAATTCAAAATGTAAGATGAAAAACGGAAGGAAAACAAAAAAAGCAATCACTAGAGTTGAAGAGTCTCTCTTGTTTTATAAAAGAGAGCTCGTTGAATGTAATAATGGAATTTTCCCCTTTGGGAATGATATATAGTATTCTTACTGCTGAATGAATAAAGAGAAAGAGGCATTTTGGAAATTTGTGGCTTTGATGAATGTATATGAGACTATTCTTTGTGCATTTATCTTCTACTTGAGTAGCATAGAATTTTGTTGTATGAACTATTTCTTCACTTTGTTCTATATGCACATGTTGTCACATGTTTCCTTATGAGTACATAAATAATGTTATGAAGGCATTGTATAACTAATTGTACATGTATCTGTATCATTGTTGTTATCACTTATCGTTAGCATACATGAATTATTTTTGGTTCTCATGATATTATCTCTCACTGTACTCATTCTTTTAGCTTTTCTCTCGAGATAGATTAGAAGTAGTTAGGATTAGATTAGTATTCTTTCAATTATATTAGTCTTAGGATTAATTAGAACTATTTGGGGGATAGTTTGGTGTCTTTCCCCCTTTTATTTTTTTAATTTTGAGTGGTAGCGAGGCCCACATACTCGTCAGAAATGCTACACCAAACGAGAGTAGCTCTAATTCGGACCTGCCATTGGGAATTATCCCTTACCTACTTGACAGGCCATTTGGACTCATCAAAACTATCACAGGTGGTGGGACTAGGACAGGGGTCAATGGTGTAACTTCTCATGGCGGTGATGTTCCATCAATGATGACAATNCACACTAGACTATGTCGGTACCCTTTTGTTGGTACCCTAAAGAGGACCCTATTCTAACAACTTTGTGCCAACAAAATGGTTTTGTTGTCGGGGCCCTATTTTTACAAGGGAACCTATAGGGAGAATGATTCCACAGATCCACAAGTCTGACATTCGACAATGGTGGGAATGTAAGTGTGATGCGTTCATACTGAAGAAAACATCAAGAAGCAATCACGCCCTAAGGAGAGATGCCATATTTGAGAAATGGTGGTGGGGAAAGGTAAATAGAGTAGGGAAGCAGTCTGAAGTGTTGTGGAAAGAAATCAGACCTGAAGGAATGGATGAAATCAAGTTAGAGGAGTTTCAGAATTTATGAAGACAAGAAATACTAGCTAGTCTAATATTGTAGGAAAGAGAAGCGCAAAAAGAAATAAGTCCCATGGAGAGAGGACTAGATGAGGAATGTTTAGAAGTAAGAGAGGACGAAGGACATCCATATCTTGTGAAAGACAAAGAAGATTTGGCCCTGAACGAAGAAGGATTTGACCTAGAGGCAGATCAGGTTGCTTCGGTACAAGAAAAAGAGACCCCCCATATAAAAGAATCCCACACAGAAGTCAGTGGAACCAACCCCAAGTCACCCATCCACCAGGTGCCTTTAATACCCTTGGTAAGCTCAGTACCTCATACTCATGAAAATTTTATTATTTCAAATTTGGTTAAGTCGTTACAACCCATGACTAGAAGCAGTGGGAGGATAGTAGGGTCTCTTGGTAAATCACAACTAGGGACATTAGGATTTATTTTGATAGGAACAAGAACATCGACAATGGTTGGAAACACAGGAGGATCGATCGCCCAATACCCAGAATTCTAGGGTAAAGGGGATGAGAATGTATAACATCATTGGTTTCTATGTGAGGCCATATGGAGGGCTAGAGGGACCTTGTATGTGAACAAGTTAGTAGAATTCCATACTACCTTGAGGGTTCATTCCCTCAAATGGTACATGAAGGCTATTGAGCCTGGGGTACAAAGACAAACCTTTACCCTTGACCAGGTGGATCAAAAATTCATTGTGGAATTCGAGATACCTTAGTCATAACATCAAGATATCTTTGAGTTGTGTGAGATTCAATAGAGAGAGGGGGAGTATGCATGGGAATACGGTCATAATTTTAAGGATGATATTGAGATATTGGCACACCTGATTCATGAATACCATCAAAGGGAATGGTACATCCAAGGGTTTATACCTTTGACACGAATCCCCTTAACGCAATAGATAATAGCCACACTGACAGAGGATTTGGAAAAATAAATGAGGATTGAAGCCATTGTAGGATACCCAGGGAGCCTGAGGATAACCAAAATTCTGGTAGATTCACACATGTCAAATCTTTAAGGACAAATAATTTTGTTCATGAAGAATATCTAGGAATTAAATCTACTCAAGACAATGTGACCTCAAGTTTGGTGTATAGGACACTACAAAGAGGGGCACTTGGAAACTGAGTGTCTGCGGATAAGGAGAATGGGCCACCCCCCTACAGGACCAACGAGAGGAGTTGTGCAGGTATCAAAAACTCTTCCATTTCGTGCAAAAATTCAATGCAATGCTTTCCCAAGCTCCCAGCCCACTCAGACAGATGAATACTGTGAAATATGTCGAACTCAAGGGCACACACCAAGACACTAACCCATCATGTAAAGTACTCACCTGCACCCAATAAAATACATTATGAATTATGTGTGTCCATGATGCATGCTACAAACCAATGTAGGGTATTATATGCACTTGCAGACAAACTAGACCAGACTGCATTCGAGAAAAACAAAACACTGCAAAGGTTGGGAAGAGGTCGGGGAAGTTGAGATGCAAGAATATTTAGAGGAGGGAGGAATGGAGGACAAGGACCATGTTGATGTTACAATTGTGATGAACAAGTACATATGGCCAGAGACTATCCTCATCTGATACAACCATGGTGTTCACACTGCAGAACTAATGCCCATGCAACAGAAGAGTGTCCATGTCTGATCACAAAATGGGACAATCGGGCTCATCAAAGAGGAGATAACTTCATAGGCTCAGAACTTAGGATAGAAGTCGAAGAGATGTTACCTAAATTCAACATCATAACTCATGGAGGAGAAAAAACTGGTGCAGATGCAGAAAATCGACCCAAGATCTAGAAAGTAGCCCCCAAGGATAACATGTATGATCCTTTGAAACAAAAACTATTTTTCAAAGATGTAATAGAAATATTTAAAGGAGAACAAGCTCCATAAATAAGAGAAAACCATCCTAAATTAAACCTTCAACCCAAGATCTCTCAAGCTCTTGCCTCACCTCCTACACCTCAAAACACTGTAAATTCAAGAAGACCCTGTGACCAGTCTCAAAATATAATCAACCTCTGGTTTCAATTATTCTCCAAGATCCTAGGATATGACTGACTTTCTGAGAAGCTGCAGTACACTTTGTACCTAATCCTGAGGGATGAGGGAACCCCAAAGACCAATATAACCACCAACATCCCTGAGAAGAATACACGGAGAGTACAAAGAAGGAAGGTGAGAACTGGAAAATAATTTAGGTTGGAAGCCCAGTTAGTAAACTTTGAAATTAAATATGTCATTGGGATCAGATGTCAACATCTTACCCAAAAAGACTTGGGAGGATATAGGGAAACCTTAGTTAGTCTATTCCCCCATCCAGTTGAGAATGGAAAATTAATACTGCATTTTTCCAGTGGGAAGATTGGAACATGTGGAAGTAGATGTTGCAGGAGTTTAAACGATAGCTAATTTTGAAGTGATTGAAATCATGGGATATGAAGACCCCTACCCTACCTTATTATGAATTGATTGGGCTTATGAAAATTATGATTTCATTGAATTAAAGAGGGACACTATGAAGTTTGAAGAAGATGGAGTAAAAGTAGTCCAGCCCTTAGATCCATACATGGGACCTAGACATATTGAGCTAGTGGATGATAACATGGAATCAGAAGTTCTTGACTAGTTATACACCATAAAAACAAGGATGAGGCCATATTACATCAACCCCACTGCAAATGGATTTGTAAGTTGGATTATATAGTCAGATGAGGAGGACTCAGAACTAGCTTTTGATAGTTGGCAGCAGGGTTCATACAAAATATTTTCAAGACATTGTGTAACTATCACGGAAACACAATGGATTGGAACCAATATGAGGGATAAAATAACATACAAGGGTACTTCTAATTTGAATAGTTTTCTCATTGTTATAGATGAAAAAATTTGTGCCAGAGCAAAGGATCTCAGTTCTGGACATAGCTTTGAAGGATACAATAGCCAAATGGTGGGCCACTCACAGAGCTTCACTTCTAGGTTGGGAGGATTCAAAGAGAGCTATTCGATACAAATTGCTCATAATCGATCAAGTAACAACAAAGACAAACATGGATTTTCATGAAGGGAAACTATTTGATGGGCATTATTCCCCAGAATGCATGTTGAGAATTGCATCAAGCAATGGAAAGTTGCATAATTACCATCTCAGTTATGGGTTCACTTATTTTTCCACTCATTAGGTGTGATTCCAAAAACCTGATACATCCATGAAGAGACCATAGGACAAATGAACTAGTGACAAACACTAGAAGACCAATTTTGTAGAGACTTTTCTTTTACGGATAGGACTCTTGAGCCTCACCTAGTCCTTCAAAGAATTTAGAAGATATTATTTACTGATGATTATGAATTCATATCAAGCCCAACAATATGTTATGATCATGCCCATTTGTTTCATTCCAATAGAGACCACAACCCTGTTAGAATATTGGTAATCTGCTGCAAAGTTCATAAAGACCTAGAAGAACCTAATGAAGTAGAATAACTACATAACCTCAATATTAAAGAAATTGTGGGAACTAGGGAAATACAAGGTAATACACCTAGTCATACAAGTATCACCGACACCCATCCTCTAAATTTGCAGAAAGTAAACATAGGGAGCAGAGAGAATCCTAATATAACTTCTATAGCGGATTACTGGGATGAGCAGACCATGAATGAAATACAGAGTCTATTGCAAGAATACAAATAGTTATTCCCAAAAACTATTTTAGAAATGAAAGGCATAAAAGGAACCATGGGAGAGATGAAGATCGAGCTAAAACCTAACTCGAAACCCATGAAGAACGGACCATACCGTCTTAATCCCAAGGTAAAAGAAAAGGTCAAAAGAGAAATAGACAAAATCCTTATGGCAGGACTAATCTTTTTGATCGAAGAAGAATAATAGGTTAGCCCTATAGTAATACAAATCAAAAAGGGTACTAAGGAAATTTGGGTCTGTGTTGACTATAGGAGTTTGAATGTCTCATGTTTACATGATCCATTTATGACACCCTTCAGTGATGAGGTATTAGATCAAGTTGTGGGGAAAGAAGGATATTCATTTACAGATGGATTCTCGGGGTATCACCAAGTCATAATTTCAGAGGATGACAAGAAGAAGGCCACTTTTATAATTGAGTGGGGGTCATTCACATATAATGTAATGTCTTTTGTCCTAAATAATTCCCCTACAGTCTTCTCCAGGATTGTTATTGCAACATTATGTGATTTCATACAGGTTCCTAGATGTCTACATGGATGACTAGACAGTATACAGTTTGTTGAAGGAGCGCGTGGGGATACTCTAGTTGATGTTTTATAGATTTCAGGAGTTACATATATCTCTAAACCTAAGGAATTTTAATTTTTGCATACTGCATGAAAACCTTCTAAGACACATTGTTTTCCGGGAAGGAGTCCTAGTAGACCTAGCTAAAGTTGCAATTATCCTAAACATACCACCAGATACAAGTGTGAAATAGTTGCACAAGATGCTTGGGCATAGAGGATACTACCTTATGTTCATCACAATATATGTTATCATTACAACAACATTGGAGAAATTACTGAAGAATTATGAAACATTTTGGTGGACGACTGAGTGTGACAAGGCATTTCATACACTCAAAGAAAAGCTTAGTACTACACCAATCCTTATATACCTCAATTGGGAAATTGAATTCCATGTACACGTGGATGCATCAGGTGTTGCGCTAGGAGCCATATTAGGACAAATGAGGGAAGGGAGTATTGATCACCCTATATACTTTTCCAGCAGAAATTGTCTCAAGCTGAACACAACTACACAACAACTGAAATGGAAGGTTTGGCTATGATTTATGCATTGCAAAATTTTTGACACTATTTACTAAGTTATCATTTTAAGTTTTTCATTGACCATTATACGTTGAAATACCTTGTAAATAAGCCTATTATTGAAGGAAGGATTTGCATGTGGCTCTTACTGTTTCAAGCGTTTTCCTTTGAGGTAATTGTCAAACCTGGAATATGTAATGTAGGATTGGATCACAGGTCAAGATTGGAATCAGGGGAACGTGGAGGAGTATTGGACGACCAAATCCCCGATGAAAACATGTTCCAGATTGAATCCATTATAGAATATATTGAAGGGATCGTTTCTTTCCTCGGTACAGGGACTTTCCCAGAGAATTATTCTGCAACCCAGAAGAGGCACCTGGTAGTCCGCACAACATATTACCAACTTATTGCAGTCCAAATCTATAAGATGGTACTTGATAGAATTATCATATGGTGTGTCCTAAACCATGAGAGGAAATATATCCTATGGGAATTCCAGAGTGGAGTTGTAGGAGGGCACGTTGGAGGGAAATCTACAACACAGAAAGTTCACCAAGTCAGATTATGGTGGGAAACATTATTCAAAGATTCTAAATTTTATGCTAGGTCTTGCGATGTTTTTCAATGAGTAGGGAATCCATCATGTAGATATAAATTACCTCTTCAGCCGGTTAGGGATCTGAAAGCCTTTGCGAAGTGGGTTGTTGACTTTATTGGACCAATTAACCCACCTGCAAGACATTCAAAGGGAAGATATATCATTACCAAAGAAAACTATCTTACATGGTGGGTTGAATAAGAAGTGATCAAGGATTGTTCAACAGATACATTGGCTAGATTTGTATTTGAAAATATTATTTCTCTATTTTTATGTCCTTGGAACCTCACGAGTTATCAAGAGAGACACTTCATTAGCATCACAATCGCAACATTGAAGACACAAGTTCTTATTCAACACCATAAGAGCAATCCTTATCATCCATAAGCTAATTGTACAATAGAGGCATTCAACAAGATTTTGGAGAGAGGGATGAGGAAGGTGTGTTGCGCAAATAGGGAGGACTAGGATGACAGAGTTCTAGCATTTTTATGGGATTATAGCACTACCACAAATAATTTGCAGAAGTACAACCTATTTCAGTTGGTCTACGGGAAGGAAGTTATGGTACCTACAAAGTTTATTACCCCTAGTCTTTATATAGTTCAGGCTACACACATGATAGATGACACATCAGTTGAAAAAAGGATTGCAGACCTATAGGAATTGGAATAAGGAAGGTTCTTCATTGATTTTCATTAGTTAGTGGAAAATATAGGAAAAATGCTTGGCACGATCGACACACTCAGACTAAGAGGTTTGCGCAAGGAGACAAGGTACTCCTCTATGACAGGCATTATCAGAAACATCCAGGAAAGTTGTGGATGCATTGGTTAGGGCCATTCCTAGTGGTTGAGATCAAACAAACTCGTGCAGTCAAGCTAGCACAACTGGATGGTGTCCTTCAACCAAGTTGGGTTAATGGCACACTCCTGAAAACCTACATTACCCACACTTAACAAGAGACATGGTTGCTCCAATCCAAGGGAGCTTGTATAGTAGGTAGACTTTGATTTTTTGTTGAGTTTTGTAGCAATGTTGAATTTTGGTTTATGTAATAACATCAGAGTGTTCTTAGGAGTGCCACTACATATCCGTCTAATTTTCATTGTTCAGTTTTTTTGTAACATGCCCATGAAGAAATGTGTTATCCAACGCGTATTCAATCTACTCAGCCATACAAGTACAACTGTTGAAAAATCTTTGTGGTCGGGGGAGAATCGAATCCGAAATTTATTAACGGCTAAGTCATAGTTACATCATTTCCATTTGTAGCATTTAGGGTAAGTGCCACAAAATGTTAGCATCACCCATCAAGTCTTAAAAGTGTTGGTCCATATGGATATTGTTGAAAATTTGGCCACAAATCTCAACCATTAAAATTTTAAGACCCTCACACTGGTAAGACCCTCACACTGACCACGTGTTGAGTAAGATGCCCATTAAATTCAGTATCCGACTAGAATATCTTACCCCATTATCAGTCCTGTCGCACATCCATGCCATATATTGTGGTGTTGTCCTATTTACTCATTCATTGATGATTCATTAATGGTATATCCCATTAACTTAGATATAATACTTCGTAATCTTGTTATGAACTCCATTTTATTCACCTACTTGTCTTCTCATATTGAGTCCATGCAACCTAGTGCATTCTGAGAAGTTGATTGCCAGCTCGTTCTCAAGACAGTGTCACTACTAGAACTCCAGTTTCAAAATTCCAAGAATATCAGGAGGATGAGGCTCTTTATCGAAAGAAGAAGTTCCATATGAGCCCTATGATCCCAAGATTGAGGTCTTGGGCGATGTTAAAGGTAAATCCGAGCAGACAAAACTCCTCGACTTGGATCTCATGGACATGACATTGTTCCCAAAAATTAACATCAACATGTTATGCAAGATGGAATATGAGCCAAAATGGGAGGTGAAGTTCCTCCCAAAGGCTAAGTTTCTGAATCAGTTCCACTCGAAAATCATGAACCTTCGGGACCTCCCAGTGTTCGGAACCACTAACAAAGTTGTGCGATGCACCAAGTTCATGATTAGCAGGGTGAATGTTATAAGTTTATGGAATGAAATATGATATCCCATTCATGCCGAAGATATTCACCCAATGATAGGATTATCTTTAGAGGGTGAAGAAATCTTCAAAGGATTTCAAGGACCGAGCAAGCATGGAAAGCAAAAACGAGAGATTAGCATGTATGAGCACTTCCATACACAGAGGGGAGGTTGCACAACAAAGACTGAACCAATCCTCCCTGATACGGTTAGACTGGAATGATACTTGATCGCTATCAAGGTCATGCACTCCTACTATAAGGGTTAATGTACACTAGATTCCCTCTTAACGAATGACTTCTATGAAAATGGTGTAGTGTTCAATTTGTGTAGTAACTTGTTGGAAGAACTCCTTGTCGCTTGCGAGGAATTTCAAGAGAAGGGAGGCACCTTCACATACAAATATATGGTTATGTATTTTGTAATGTTGAATTGGAGGTCACCCATGGGAACACAGTTAGCAGCTGCAGAAAGGATGCCTCACCAATATTTTTTAGCCTTGGCATGCAAGGGATGACTCAGAAAACATGGAGTTAAACAACGTTGTGTTCCTAAAATGGTACAATCCATTGATCGACGCCACCCAAAGTATGCATATAACACAAGAGATTCTAAATTTACATACAAGGAACATCTCATTTTCTCTGAAAATCCATTATACATTCATCTGGCCAAGGCATGCAAAGCCTTCAGAATTTCATACATGACCCCTACAATTCTATTTGGATGAGGAGATACTGGACAAGGAAATCATTTCTTGGTCAGGATTTAAACGCACCCTAAGAAAGTTGGGTGTACACTATTCATTGCCACCATAATTTTTAAAGAAGAAGAATCCAGCAGAAGAAGAAGGGTTGAGCTCTAAAAAGGTAGAACATCCCCAGAAGTCACCAATGGCCTCAGAACCAGAGGAAGAGGAAGAACACCATTTGTAGAGGATAGAGAGGCCTTTACTAGGATGTCCCAGGCTTCTAGATGAGTCCATATGCTTAGGTAAAACCATTAACAAAATTTTATCTACTGCATTCATATAGGAGGTTCTGACAAAGAATCCCAGAACTAGTGTGTCCCCAGCAGTCAACCCAGCTAAAATAATCAAGCCATAGCTTATATAGACTGTGTTATGTCACACCCGAGAAAACAATCGAGAAGCCTAGAATATTATCCATATTATCGATGACCCTGAGTCTAACCCCAATATACCTTCCACCATAGTCACTAAGAAACAATTGTCGCCACCAATTACAGATACCATAGCCCCCCTACTACCCAATTCCCCATAACCTATGCAACTTGATATACCATAAAACATTCACTTTCAAGAGAGCCAACCATCCAAAGAACCAGTACTCACAGAACTCCCATATTTTCCAATCCTAGATACATAATCTCCGAGAACAAAGAGTGACACAGAAGTCCTGAAGGGTCAGAGTGGAACCCCTTAAGTTCCACTCACAATGCAGGTAATGATGCAAAAGGAGGAAGAGTCTCTAGCACCACAGGAGACTCAGTTAGGAAAAATCATAGCCCCACTAAAATAATAGTAGGAACCTATATTGCAATATCCGCAACAATTCTCATAGATGTTACAACTCTGCCTAGAACAGGTGGAAGCTATCCCCTTACTTTTGTTATCCATGAAGAATAAACTAGCCCAATAGTTGTGAGGATCAATCCAGGGAGAAGAAGAAGTTGAGACACCATCAGAGCAATCTATGGCTAGTGGGATTCCACTTCATATCAAACTCCCGTTGG
>JZKD02S1314170.1:0-11861 GCA_000966675.3 Picea glauca
GACTTGACGAAGCTGTCGCATTCGCATCTACGATTGTAAGTACTGTTGTCGTTATTCTCATCAATATGACACGCTTGGCCTATTTCTTTCTAGTTTGTGTCTAATGTTACATGAACTTATCATTAACGGATAGATCTGTTTTCAAGTTAATATCAATAGGGTAGGAAGAAGTCGTATCTTGTTTTATCCACAGGATTCAGCGAGAAGCAAAGGATCAAAGTGCAACTAGGGGCATGCAGGGACAAACGTCGATAAAGAGGTACTTCTGTCATCCTTCCTTCTCATGTATTAGCTTAGATAGATTTGAAAGGAAGTCAGTGTCCATGTTAAGCATTTTATATCTAGAGTTAGGGTCAAGCTCTTAGAGGCGATCTACCTGTCTGCAGGGAGATTTTCCTACAACAGAAGCACTCATTTTAGATCCCCTTTCTTGGTGGAGATAAAACTGATCTTCCAAGTCCCTATGGGAGGAGGAGAGTGGCCTTTGTCCCTGGTTGTTGTTGAACATAAGGACGAATCTCTCTCAGAGCATCATGATCTAGCTACGGGGTGGCCAACAATAAATCCGTCCAGGATTTGTTGTGCCTATGGTTGGGTGGAAAAGGGCACCCCTTTCAACAGTTGCATCACTATATGGTTTCTAGATAAGTATACTTGGTTAGATCTCTGTAGTGTTTAGATCAGAGAAAATTTTATACTATGTTCTAGAACTGTGTAAGTTTAATTTATGATAAAAATGACTTGAGAAATTTAAGTAATATAAAGAGAATGTATTAGATGAATCTCTATTGATTTAAATTCTTATCTCTTGACTATTTGTGTGCTAAAATAAGATTTATGGGAGTGGATTTTTTGGTTGACTATGTTATACAGTTTGATGCATGATTGGGAATTGATGATTGAACAGTTAAAAAATATCTATAACACCTCTGAAAGAAGAGAGTGATTTTTCTACATAAAATTGCTCCATTTTAGTATGTTCTCAAATCCTATGCCGGGAAAGTTGGAGGATATCAGATTGTGTGGACTTTAGGAAATAATTCCAAATATGTGAAAACATTAAAAGTCCTTACAAATAATTATCGAGGAAAAATAATTAGGGCATAAACATGAAATTGGTCTAAATGAATTAAAATACAAAAGTTCTCAAAATTCTATTTGGGGCATAAATAAACATTAATGTTTAAATTGTGTTAGATCTCCTAAATTTGGGAAGAATCCCCTTAAATTTTGGTGGGAGGTAAATTCTAGTAGAAACACTGAATTTACTGTGGAGGTAAATATTTGTCTTAGTACTATTTTCCTTAAATTTAGTAAGAGTAGTAAAGCATAGTAATAAGGAAATAAAATTATACTCATTTACCCGTGAGAAGGGAGAGATTATAATTATATTTTAATTTCCAGGATGGAGAAATCCCCTTGGAATATAAAATTTTATTAAATCCCGTTATAAGGCCTCGAAAAATACATTTTTCCTTTCCTCATTTTTTGTAAGAGAGAATATTTTCCTTTAAATCTTCCAGGCAACAAAACATAGTAAGACTATAGAAATATATGTATATTTTTTTCCTTGGAAAAAATCATAATTCTATTCATCTGTAGAGAACTAAATTACATTTTGTAGGTGCTGAAAGCACATGCCCAGTGCTTGAGAAAAATGAGAGAAGTGTTAGTATCCAGAATTGGCCCAAAGTAAAAAACCACAAAGGATGTACCAAATAAGGAGCTATGTATAAACCCAAATGAAGGCAATAAATTCCAAGAGGCCTCAATAAAGCACAACCAATAACATGACAAAAACATAGAATGAAGAGAACCTAGATGGACCAGGCTAGAGACGCAAAAACCCCCATCAAGAACTAGATACAAAGGGACCACAAGAGAGAATGTTGCCACATAGGAGGAATACCAAAAGCCACACGCCCAAGATAGACCTCAAAGCGCTGACCCCACCATACAAAATCAACACTTCACACTTGTGAGATGGACCTCAAAGCTCTGAAATAGACCCCACCATAAAGAAGAAGAAAACTCAAGCAACCACTCCACATCACAGACCAGAAGGGGATGCATGGGATCCTGAACACCAAGACCACCGAGAAGTCCATGTCATTGCATAAAGACCTAAACAAAACAACAGTGATGGATTGGTGGGGTCCAAACCCTCATAAATATTCAAGTAAACACTTCCACGCCCACTAGAGGCCGAAGAGATAGAGGACCATAAACCCGCAGACGAAAAAAACAACTCCAAGAAATAGATCTGAAGACACAGTTAGAGAATTAAATCAGATACATTGCACAGTAAACTAGATCTGATAAGAAATCAAGCCTAAAGAAAAGGGCCACAAATACCTAGATCTGAATCTTAAGGTTATACCGAAAGAAACACCAATTAGATCCACTCCTAGGAGAGCACGTCCTCCAAACAGAAGACCGAAAAAATGTCGGATCCGCTTCAGAATGTGCGTGGCCACCACCAGAGAGGACACCACTCATCAAGCTCATGTGGAGGGGGGCATGGCTACAGGAGAATGACTACAGACCCGATCCGTGCATACTGTGGCATCCCGAGAGAAGACGTCGCAGCAGAGAAAACGACCAAGGGGATGGATTATTCATTCGCGAGGGATAACGATGAGGAGACAACGCTCATCGTGAAAAAATCCAAACACTTGAGACATAAAGTATCTGTGCAAAAACATTGTAGGGAGAAAGGTGTAAAAGGCATGGGTCTGTGGTGAGGGAAACCCTAGCCGCAAACCCCTCACTCATGACTTCTTAGTTTGTCACCAATCGAGATGGCGAGCCATTTTATTATTCTAAAAAGGGAAGATTAAAGCCCCTGGAGCATAAAATACCTGAGACAAAAGAGAATATATTTATTATTATTTTAATGTGAAACACACCAGGGAATAAACGGTGACCAAATGATTTAACCATTTCGTGGTCTTCGGAAATTCAAGAGTTCGGAGCTCCGGGGCTCTAGGATGTTTGCGTGATGGGAGTCCATGAGCCAAAGTCGTTGAATACCCGAACCATTTCTTTCCTTGAGAATGGTTACATATGTAATCAATACAATTATTAAATTATTGTATTTAATGTGATCAATTAACATAATTCAATATAAACCTCCATGCCAAACTCATTCTTCTAAAATTAGTTCTTCAAGCTATTTCGACCTATATGTTTTCAGCTCTTGTTTCACCTCAAACAATTAACAAGAGGATCAAAAACCTCCAACGAAACTTCCTCTGGCATGGTCATAAACAAGGAAAAAAATGGGCCCTAGTAGTATGGGAAAAAATATGCAAACCCACTTCTATGGGAGGATTATGCCTCCATGACAAAGGAAATCTCAACAATGTTATGGGAGAAAAAATATGGTGGCACTGGTTAAAACACCTCTAAGAATTGTGGGTGCAACTGTGGATGAAAAAATACACCCCCCAAACTCCGCAAGAACAACTCAGTAGGCTTGAAGAAAAAATCCAAGGCTCCAACATCTGGAATGCATCCTGGAGAAATCACCCACTCATCTAAAAACATGCCTTTTGGGAAGTTCAAAAAAATCACTGGGCTCACTTTTGGAAAGATGCTTGGCAACAACAACCCCACTTGCAATCACTAGAAAATATTAGCCTTTACCAAAACTAGTTTCCAGATCTCGGACGTCTCAAAGTAGCAGACCTATGGCTTGCAAGCACTGGTCACTCCCTCTGGGACAATTGGAAACTGCTTGCACATGAGCTCAACCTTCTTAAAGATATCGAAATGAAATTGTGGAAAGAAACAGTGGGAACAGGAAGATCCATATCAGTGAATAAAAGGATATTCTTCGATGGGGGCACTCCTGAATTTGAACTTTCACAATTAAGGAAGCCTATCAACTTCAGGAAAATTTTCATCAGCAGGCCAAATATCACATTTGGCATAAAATATGGAAAACCAAACTCTGGCTGAAGGTTTCAACTTTCCTTTGGATTTTGGTCCAGAATCGACTTCTAACCTAGGATAAACTCCAAAAGAGAGGATTTATTGGGCCCTCAATCTGTCACTTGTGCCAGCAACAAGAATAAATAATGAAGCATATCTTTAACCAATGTACTAGTAGTAATATAATCTAGGATCAAGCTGCAGTCATCATGAGGCAAAGAAAAAGGGATCGAACAAGTGTCGTCAATACAATTCAGAATTGGGGACTGTGTGACTTCAAAATATCACTCCTCAACAGATTATGACACCTCATCCTAGGATTCATATTTTGGTAGCTATGGAAAGAAAGAAACATACACATATTCCACTCCCAAAGCTCCACCCCTTCCAAAATCTGGTCGAGAATTGTGGACAACATCTGGGAAACCATTCAAACTCAATCTTGGTCTCTAGATGGTGTTCCTAAAGAGCCAATGGAATCCATCATTCTTTCCTCATGGAATAAGACAACATTAAAGGCCTCTATCTCTCTTTCTTCTCCCCCTACCCTTGTGGCATGAAGCCCCTCCATCCGGAGTTTTACACCCATGGTTTTCTGGAAACTAAACTTTGATGGTGCCTCGAAAGGAAATCTTGGACTGGCAGGTTTTGGGGCTGTCATAAGAGATAGCATGGGGAAGATCTGACACCTACGCGGGGGTCCACTAGGATATGACACCAATAACTCCGCAAAACTTTGAGGTCTCATCAAGGGAATTCAACTAGCCTCAGATCTCAACCTACAACCTCTAATCATTGAAGGTGACACAAAGTAATCATCACTCTGGTTACCAAAATTATCAATGGGATAGATCCAGAGAAAATAAAACCCAGTTGGTTCCTCTTGTGCCCTCTCTCACATATTCAAACCCTCCTTAGCCCTACCCTTATGCTCATTACCTCACATGTAAGACTTGACGCCAACAAAGTGGCTGACAATCTAGCTAATGTGGTAGTTACTACCCAAACTGAAATATGCATTCTCAACCCCCAAAATCATTCAGACTCACAATTGTTGAAACATTGCCAATATTTATCCTGTCAATATTACCCACCCTCGAATGAGGTGCCACCTAGAGCCCACATGCCACATGGTGTGATGGTAGTAGGGGCAGCTAAATCCCCTCACCACCAGCACCCTCCCCAATTCATTTTATATGCCCCACATTTACGCAGAGCAGAGAGGAGAGTGCTAGGACAGTCAAGAAACTCTTATGGTGGTTCACATCCGGCTTATGGGAACTGGTACGATGGCCTCCACCTGCTACACTTCGAAATTCATGGCCTCCATGTCCATCACCTCGCTAATTATTATGCAGGGATATTCTTGTTGTCTATTTGATCTCAGTCTTCTTCCCTCAGTCTCTCATTCTCCCTTGGCTAACTTGACTTGGCTCTCCCAAGATTTGACTCTTTGCATTTTGATCTGGATTTAAGAGAAGAACGAACTGATTAACAAACTAAATACAATAAAAAAAGAGATATGAAGAATAAAACAGATATCCAATGAACAATATCTTCTATTGAATAATGAAATAGGCTAAAACTGTAAAACTGCAGAACTGAAACACTTACTCGAATGGTGGTAGCTATCTATGAGAAGAGATGTGGTTGTTATGCGCATCTGTCTAAGAAGAATGAATTACAATGAGGCTCCAGAGGAATTTTTGATCTTACTCATGAATGCCAAAACCCTAGACATCCAAAAACCTAACCCTAGAAGGTGAAACGCCAAAAGTCACGTGGGCCCCTATGGGTAAGTTGGTGTAAGTTGGTACCTCAACTTCCCAGGCTTGTAAATTTTGCATACGACCTTCATTTTAGGCACGTGATAGCCCGTTGGAAAGGTATTTTAGACAAATACACATTTCATCATCAAACTCTGGCTACATCTACAGTTTGACTGTGGCGAGCCAGAAAAACATTGTTTAGGCCTCCAAAACGGCTCTGGAAGTATAGGAAGATGTGCTCACATGAAAACATACAAAATAAGCCAGTTGGATTAGGCGAGAGGCCACCAGTATCCACCTGGAGGATGTGTGGGGCTTCAAACAACCACATAAGTGTAGAACCTACAATTACAAAGAAGTACAAAAGAAAGTGTTTAAGAAAAACGGACAAGAGGAGTCAGTTGGAATAGGTGGGTGGCCACCAATATCCACCTGGATGAATCCTCCCCCTTTAGGAAGAAATGGTATCCATTGCATCAAGTTCCCCCATCAGGTGAGGAAAAAATTGTTAGATTTGGCCCCAAGTTAGCCACTTTCCTTGGTGTAGGATTTGCCCTGCGTTGAGAACCTGATAAAGCTGGATTCTTTGCTAGTGACTGCCCTTGACCTGTGTATCCACTATCTGATTAGTGGATTCTTGTTCCATGTAGTCAGGGTTGAGATCTGTTGGTTTCATATGTTCTGTGATCTTTGAGGTGTCCAATAATGGTGGAAAATATGGCCGAAGGAGGTCCACATTGAACACTGGATGCAGGCGAAGGAAGGGTGAAGTGTTGAGCTCAAAATCATTGCTACCCACAACCTTGGTGATAGTGTAAGGACCATAACAAAGTGGGTGAAGCTTCCGATGGGACCTCGTGAGATGTTCCTTCTCAAATGTAACCAGATTTGTCACCAACCTAAAATTGGTGGGGTACCCTATGTTGATTATGGTGTTGCTTATACTTAGCATTGGATTTTTGCAAAATCTCCTAGACCTATTGGCGGATGTGTTGAGTCTGCTCAATGAACCGGATGGCTTTGTCGATCACATACCGATCATGGGAAGAGTATGTATGTTTGGTGGCAAGAGGAAGTGCAACATCAATGGGTCCCAAGGGTTAGAATCCCAGACCCACCTGAAATGGGCTATGGTTGGTGGAGCTATGGAGAGCCCTGTTGTAATTGTGTTGAACATAGGGGAGACTCTCGTCCCATGTACATGGATTCTTAGAATTGTACATGCGCAGGATGCGAACAATCATCTGATTGACGAACTGTGTTTGGTCATCTATTTGGGGGTGGAAAGTAGTGGATTTTGTGAGCTTGGTGTCCAACAGTGACTAGAGTCTTGACCAAAATCTATTGAGGAACCTGTTGTCCCGGTCGGATATGATGGTCTATGGTATCCCGAAGTGGATTCACACTCGTTCGAAGAAGATATTGGTAGTATATTCTACTGTGATATTCTTATTGCAGGCTATGAGTATGTCCATCTTCAAAAACCGAACAACGACCAAAAATACGTAGTCATTTCCCTGCTTGGTCGATGGAAGGCTCGACATGTAATCCATTGATATGGATTCCCAAGGATTCTCAGAAGTAGGAAGAGGGGTGTATAAGCCTTGCTTCTTGATGGATGTCTTGGCAATGGCATAGGCAGTGCAAGATCTGATATACTTGCTGACGTCTTTTCAAAGTTTTGGACAGTAAAAATGTTTCTGAAGAATGACCACAATTTTCTCCATGCCAAAATGTCCTACCATCCGACTGTAGTGGGATTCCTAAATACTCTTTGCAAGATCGCTTGTAGGAACAAAAATATGGCCCAGGTGGCATAAGATTATGTTCTGAATGTGAAAATTGATGACAGTCGCGCCTATACCCAATAGATGATAGGTGGTGGCGAAGTCTGGATCTTGTTGATAAAGTTGGGGCCACTCAGATGCTTCATGTCCACAGGAATGGAGCACAGTGGTGAGTGAAACCACGTGAGGTCGACTGAGGCAGTCAATGACATGATTTGAGATACATGTATTAAACTTGATGTTTATATGGAACTGCTACAGGTAGGTGGACCACTTCTGATGGAAGTCGTTCGACAATTTCCCCTATGTTTGTATGATTTGCAGAGGCTTGCGATCAATGTGTATGATCGTCTCTTTTCCCATAATTTAATGTTTCTATCGAAAACAAGATTTCACAATGGAATACATTTCCTTTTCATAGGTGGGGTATTTCCGGACAGTATCTGAGAGCGTCTCACTATGGTATTCCACAGGATGACCATGCTGAGTGAGAACTGTGCCCACAACATAGTCAGATACATCAATCTCAATCTTGAACGGTTGTTGCAGATCAGGAAAGGAGAGTACTAGAGATGAGCACAAGCGATGCTTCAGATCATAGAATGCTCATTGTTGTTCCTTCCCTCACATGAACTTGGCCTTGCCACCGCCCTTGGTCACCTGGATGAGGGACCATGAAATATGGGAGAATCCCAACATGAACAGTCCGTAGAAGTTGGCTAGTCCCAAGAAGCTATGAAGCTCGGTCAGTGAGGTCGAGGTTGGCCAGTCACAGGTGACTTGGATCTTAGCTGGATCAACATGTACCCCATTCTCATCAACAATGTAGCCCAAGTATTGGACCATGTTCATGCCAAAAGATAATTTTTCCAAGTTGGCATATAGCTTGTGTTGTCACAGAGTGCTCAAAACCTGTCGAATATGCCGCATGTGCTCCTCCCACATTCTGTTGAAGATGAGGATGTCATCCAAATATACCACCACAAAGGAGTTGGTGAAGGGTCTCATTACATCATCCATCAACCTCATGAAAGTGGCTGGTGAATTTTTTAAGCCAAAGGGCATTGAATAGCCATTCGAAGAGACCTTCTTTATATTTGAAGGTTGTCTTCCATACATCAGTTGGTTCAATGGGAACCTGGTGATAGCCAGACTTTCGGTCAATCTTGTTGAATAACTTTTCCCCATTGAGTTGGTCAAGAAGTTCATCAATCCTGGGAATGGGGTATCGGTTCCTGACTGTGATTTTGTTTAAGGCTCTGTAATCAATTCAGAGTCGCCAAGTCCATCCTTCTTCTACACTAGTACAATCAGGCTTCCACAAGGGGAGGAGTTGGGTCTGATGTGCCCCTTTTAAAGAATCTCTTGGATATGATGCCTAATTTCATCGTTTTCCATCAGTGAGAGACGATAGACTGGTCCATTAGGTAGAGGGGTGTTGGGGGTTAGATCAATTGGATGCTTGACTTGGCAGTGTGTTGGTACCCCTGTAGGTGAGGAGAAGAAGTCTTTGTATTCTTCCACGATCCCATCCACTTTATTCTGCTGCAAAGAGAGGCTCTGTGTAGAGGCCATAGATGTGGAGGCGACCTTATGCTTACTGTGAGCATGGATCACAAAGAATATGAACTTCCCGGTCTGTGAGATGAACTTAATGCATTGCTTAGCAGAGATTAAAGAAATAGCAGTAGGCGACACTACCTCTGGTATCCTATACAATTGTCTACCCAAAGTAATAATAACATTGTGGGGTCTAGACTCATACACAACATGACGCTTCCAAAAACATGGTTGTCCTAAAAGAATATCACAAAATTCAATGGGAGAAATATCATGCAATACCTCATATTTGAAAGGCTTGATGTGCTAGGGAAGATGGCATTATTCGTTGACACAAAGATCTCTTCCTTGGTGAAGCCAACTTATGGTGTAGGGATGCGGGTGTGGTGTCATTGGAAGGTCCATCCGCTTGACAACCTCTGTTGAAATATGGTTCTTCTGAATATCGCTATCAACAATGAAATGAAGTAGAGCCCCCTTTACCCACATCCGTGAGTGAAATAGACATTCCCCTTCCTATGGTTCTTTTGGTTCGTTTGGTTGGACTTTGGTGGTAGCGACAATGGAACTGGGTTCAACATCAATAATATGCTTCCCTCCTTCAAGATTTGATTCAGAATTAGAATCGACCTCTGACTCGGAATCCTTTAGTTTGAACATGAGGTACTGCTTGGAGCGACATTCTTCGGTGTTGTGCCAAGGAATTTTATGGTACTCACACCATTTTCCTGTGTCCTTATTTGTATTCTCATTGCCCTTATTGTGTTGTGGCTTGGACTAGTTGTCCTGAGGGTGACCATCTCAACTTGGTCCCTTGTTGTGTGGGTTGGGGCTGCCTTTTCCCTGCTTCGGCTGGGAGGGGTTTGCAGATCCAAACTCTCGCCTTTTTTGCTTAAATTTATGCTCGATCTTAACAACGTATCTATAAGCCATGCCCAATGAGGCAATGTCCAGAAACTCCATTTTTGTTTAAATGTATCTATGCAAACAACCATAGGTATTTGAGAACTAGATGACGCTCAAATTATTTGATACCTAATTTGGTGCGTAGGGTGTGGAAAATATTGGTGAAATCTGGTACTGTATGGTCCCTTTCTTGATGCAGTGTGGTCCATCTGGTGTACTAGTTCTTGTAGCTTCCAACAGGCTATTATTGTTCTTTAATGGTGTCCTAAAAGGAATCCCATGTAGGGGCCACCACAAACATTGCATATTTCTCCATGACCTTGTGCTCGGATTAAGTATCCCACCAGTATTTAACATGGGGAACGACCTTGAGGAGTGAAAAAGTGATATTTTCCCTATCGGAAAATTGTGGAATGAGAAATACCCTTCGAGCAGATTCAACCATTTATCTATAGCATCCGCATCTATTAGTCCTTCAAATAATGGAATATCAAAATTTACTTGTACCTTGAAGGGGGTTGCATGGTCGCTTGATGAAGATTCTTCTCCTGTGGGCAGTCGTTGAAGGATCTACACAAATTTTTCCATCATTTTGTTCCTTTGTCGTGTGATGGATTCCTCAAGCAAAATTTTAATAGGATCTCCTGCTCCATCATATTTCTTTTCATCCCCCATGGGTTATTGTCGGGCTCAGGGTGACCGATCTTGTATTGGATTGATTGGTTTGAGTCCCAACTTCTTGTACCCAGATCTTGTCGGGGACATGCACGAAGAAAAATAAATGAATAAAATACCACTTTGATACCACTTATCGAGATTTAGGAGTAGAACAAATAGATTAAGATACTAAATAAAATAAACATAGAGATATGAAGAATAACACAGATATCTAGTGAACAATATCTTCTATTGAATAATGAAATAAGATGAAACTGTAAAACTACAGAACTGAAACAATTGATCAAATGTTGGTAGGTATCTCTGAGAAGAGATGTCGCTGCTATGTGCATCTATCTAAGAAGTATGGATTACAATGAGGCTCTAGAGGCCTTTTTGATATTACACATGAATGAAAAAACCGTAGACATCCAAAAACCTAACCCTAGAAGGTGAAACACCAAAATTCATGTGAGCCCCTATGGGTAAGTTGGTACCTCAACTTCCTAGGGTTGTAACTTTTGCATATGACCTCTGTGCTAGGCACATGATAGCCCGTTATTAAGGTCTTTCATAGAACTATGCATTTTGTCATCAAACTTTGACTTCGTCTACATTTTGACTATGGAAAGCTAGAAAAACAATGTTTAGGCCTCCAAAACGGCCCTGGAAGTACAACAATATGTGATGACATGAAAACATATAAAATAATCCATTTGGATTAGGCGAGAGGCCACCAATATCCACCTGGAGGATGTGTGGGGCTTTAGACATACACAAAAGTGTAGAACCTATAATTACAAAGAAGTATAGAAGAACGTGTTGAACAAAAATGGACAAGAGGAGCCAGTTGGAATAGGTGGGTGGCAACCAATATCCACCTGGATCACATTCCCTCTTGCCTATGCCTCTTCAGTTCCTCCATCATTCTCGGTTTCGACATGTCGCAAGAAAGAGGCAAGCCCAAACGTGGGTCAACCTACTATATCCAAGCAGGCAGGCACCACCACACTGGTCCAATGGCTCTCCAACCCTCCCCAAGAGGCAACCTGGCCCTTTCTCCATACTCTGATAAGAATTGGGAAATGGAAACCCAGGAAATACCTCAGTTTCTTATCCTGAAGCCCAATTACGAAGGTTTCATAGTGGAGGAGGAAATTCCTCCTCACTGGGTTGAGATTCCTCAACATTTGTAGGTTTTTGGTGATGAAAAGGTGACTCGGGAAGGTGGTGGTAATGTAAAAAC
>JZKD02S1314181.1:0-11860 GCA_000966675.3 Picea glauca
CAATTTTATGATTTACAAACCATCACAATTAGATAAATCTGTGTGCAACAATTTCTGCAAAACAATTCAATTAATGAAAAAGATAAACCTGCATTCATTGAATTGAAATAAAGTGGTTGTTGTATTTTTAAATAAGAGAGATCAGATATGGAAAACATATAAATCAAATCACATTAACATGCAATGAATCATGATAGCTAAAGTAGTCAATAATTAATTGCAAACTGATATGCAGAAAACTTGAAACAAAAGTTTGATATATTGAAAGCAAAAGTTGTTACAAGACATCAACTTTCATCTCAGTCTGAATCATAAATCCATAGTCTGGTTCTCTCCACAGTGATGATGATTCTGTTTTACGAAAAATAACAAGTATTTAAAAACTTCCCACAGGGTGAAACATCCCTATGGGAATTATCAAAACAGTTTACAAAAAATCTGGGGATAATATCCGAAGTCTCTATTTCTAACTCAAGCTAACAACTTAAAACAAAAACTACATCACAAAAGTATCTCCTAAACTGCTACAACATACCCAATTGATCATTGTAATTCATATGCACCTGAAAGAGGACAAGAATAGACAAGATTAGAGGATATTTTATTGATAAAATTGACAAAAATCTAATTTTTAAGACTAGCTACAGAATCTTACGATTCTGTAGTTGGTCTAATTTGAGCACAGAATCGTTTTAAAATCAATAGAAAACTTAAATAATTATATTCAAACTACTAAACAAATATTTAATTGCTAATTGGAAACCAAACGAATCATTCAAATCAAAACTTCTATACTAATTTCAGAGCAAACGAAATCGTGGTCAACCAAATGGTAACAGAGATACATGCACTATGTTCAACCTTTGTTATCAACAATTCAGGGTAAACATAATTGCTTAGATAATTTGAAAGCAATGAAATCATTTTCATGAACCAATTTTAACCAACACAAAATGTAACTGGTTTAAACAAATCATTCATGCAATAGTTTATGTCGCCTTAGCCATTAACAAGATCGTTTTCAAATAAAAAATGAAACTAACAGGATCATCATTTTTGCTTAATGTAAGACTGATAGAACTACCTCGAATAAATATTTAATGCATATGCAAACGATCATTTCTAATTGAGGGCATACAGTGTCATTTCTGGTTCAACCAAAAGAAATGAATCTAACCAATTTGGGGCCAACAATATCGTTATGCAAAATCGTATTTACCAAACAAATCTTGTGTATAGGTCGAATGTAATCCAAAATGAAAATATTGATTCAATACAAAACATAATCGTTCCTAGTAAATCAAAGTCAACGAGATCGTTTTGAATATATTAGAAACAAACAAAACAAATTGAAATCAAACCCAAATGATTATCCTAATTCAATCGTACAGTAATTGTTTCAAAGCAAACCAATCCAAATAAAAAACAACTCAATCGCTTATACTAATCTGAGAACAATAGAATCCCATAACCTAAATCATATCTATGTCCGAATTTAGGAAAGAAATTTCCCACTCATGATTCATAACGAAATTGTTTGGTAAAACGAGAGTAACATAATCATTTTGAATCAAAACGAACAGAGCTATTGCAAGAAAATCTAATCGGTTATATCAATTCGAAACCAACTCATAAAACAAAATTAATATTGAAATTCATACCTGGACAATCAAAAAACTACTCATTCATGATAATTTTGAATTTACAAAGGCCGATGTTGCTTCGACGTTTCTGAAGATAATTGAACTAGTTCTTTTGTGTTTCTTCTCATTGGTCCGTAGCTTGTCGTTCTACTTTGCCAACACTATCACCCATTCTTCTAATTCTTTTATCTTTGATTGCAATAGGTGAACGTCGATGTAATAACTCTCTAGCCAGGCATTACATTGGATGCATGATGTTTTCTCAGGCTTTGGAATCACATGTGAGGATTTGTTCAGATTGCTAGGGGTTTCCTTGTGCATCTTGATTCCTGGGTAGTTAGGATCGTTTTTGAGGCATGGGGGTAAGTTAGAGACATAGTCATAGGGTTTCTTAGAGCATAGGCCATGGGAATAGGGGTACTCCTCAGCTAGGAAACGCTCAATATCAGAGTTCGATTCCTCGCTCAGCACTATGGGATTTTGGTCGATGTTTTGTTTAGGTTTGTTCCAGGAAAGTCTTGATATCAATTGAGCATTTTTCTTCCCCCTTCTTTCGACAGTAGTACCATTGTTGTATTTCTTCCTCAAAGGTCTTTTGACGGCCTTAATATCATCCTTACCACATGGGTTAACCAAGGCATCAGGTAGGTCCAAGTCAAGGAAAACTGAGGGTTTGATAGGGGGTAGAAGGATATGAAGTGGCACAGCTGGTCCAACCAAAGTCTCACTGACCACAGCCTTGTCGATTTGAGCAGACTATGGATTAGCAAAGTCATTTCTAGATATAAAGGCTTGCCAATTATTGCCACTAAGGTTTAAATGGTGGACGATAATGAGTCTAATCAAGCCGTGATGAAAAAGGCTGCTATCAGCCTTCTCGCACTTGAATTTCTTATACATCTTGTAAGGACTACACAAGAAGTAATGTGGCATGTTCAAATGATAGCTCATGAAATTCATCAATAATTGGAGGTGATACAAAAATACCAAGCCATACCGACCTTCACAGGTCACAAATTATTTCACAATTACCAAAAGATCGTTCCACCTGGGTTTGAGGGTAGAAATAGGCATACCTTTATCACAGGACACAACATTTCTTGATATGAATAGCAAAGGCCATGGCACCTCATCGACTTTGGAGTTTTTAAACCACCTTTGGCCTGTAGTTGCTAGTCCTGTAGCAGAGCTTATGAATTTCTCATTGAGTTCAAGCTGTATGTCACTGATTTTAGCCCTGCACCTGTCAAAGGTGAGGGTGAATTGTTGGGCAACTGAAATATTGAAACCCTCGAACCTCTGTATAAACACCAACCAACCACTATTTTCTAAATCCTTACGGGAATGATCAAAAAACAACAAAGTTTGGCTACCATTTAGCTCTAAGTGCACCACCGGTGCCATAGACAGGAACACACGGTGAGTGAGGTGAACGGGATAGGGTTTGAACAGAGTATACGTAGGGGCATAATGCTCACAGGCTTACCCGAAAACAACAAAGTTAACCTGGGATAGGAGAAGAGCATTAATTACCGAATGTATGAAGGTGATGGAGCTAGGTCAACCCATGCAAAACAGTCATTTCCCACAGTACAATCGATGGCACATATAACGATTCAAAATTACTATTGCATATGTTAAAGACCATGCCATTCAATCAATCAATGAAATATATGGTAAGTCGATCAAACATTTTCACAAGCAATAGTTTTAAAACCAACATAATGATTTGAAATCAACACCAAGGGTTCGATCATATGAAATATGTGTTGAATGAAATGATCACACCACAACGTCAATGTGTTTTCATGAAACCAATGTGACAACGAATTCGATGAAAGAACATAGAAATCAAATCACCAATAATCAATGATTGAATCACAATCCTTAAGAAATCATCACAGCCTTACAAAAATTGAAATCATATTAACAACAAAATGCCAAATGAGTAAAGAATCTTGGAGTCTTGTCAACTATATAATCATAATTAAATTGGAAACAGAATGAACATATTGACAAGAATAATCATAGAAATCCAGTGACGATTTTAATGTGACTTCGAAAACAAAGTTTTCATGCTTGTAGTTATGAAAACGAGAACAAAGGTAAGTGTGCAAATGCGCGAAATAATATTGTTGTTTTATTCTAGGATTGCGACGAAAATCAAGGTTTGCAAAACACGGGTGTAGGTAGCTTATAAGGACAGTATAAAAATGTGAATTGGCTAACAACAATGGTGGCACACTGGTAGAAGCAGTTATCTCTACCAAAAGAACAAATTCAAATTATGATAATGAGAAAAATTATAACTCAAAAATAACAACCATAAAATCGTATAAACATCATCATTAACCAAATATTCCAGCAGTGTTTAAAGGATTAAAACTAACAACAATCTTAAGACAAGCGAGCCACGATATTAAAGATAAAATCCCCAATACTGTTGACAGAGCCATTGTTGCCAGCAGGCATCCATAGCCTTGACAGGGTTGCCATTTAACCCACTTTGATATCTGTATCCTACCAAGAAGTTCTAGATCAGAATAAAGGACATTTTAAGGTCAAGAGGTTTCATATTTACGAATTTTCATATACCCGACATTGCTTTTCTACCAGAGGGTCTGTTCAGTACCCCGACGAAGTTGTCTTGGCGTCATGCATGCATTTACCCATTGCCAACAGACCTGTTCAGCATCTCGGGGGGTTTACAAAAACTTCCCACAACTCTTTTAATGATTTATTTTGTTTTTCAAGGATATATAGTCAAACAGGGTGACGCTGAAAATTCTGATATTTTAACATATTTTTTTCAGACCTCAGCAGAATTTTTTAGAACTGTCCTTTATTAAGATCCAGAGATGGTTTATTTACAGAACCAACTTTTTAAGGTAGGGATACATCTTCTGAGTCATTCCCTTAAGGAATAGGGACAACATAAAAAGATAATAGATGATCATGACATGATTTACTCATAGATTGAAATCAATTAACTTCTTTCAAACAACAAACTTTTCCAACACAAATGTAAATTTGAGAAGTCTACAATTGATGTTTATACAATTTTTCAACAGTCATTTCAGTGAAGGAATTTTCTGTTTTCTTTGTCCGAATAGCTCAACATGTAGGTATGTGTATTTCCAAAAACAAATACTGATAAGCGCAAAGGAGAAATCAAAATCAAAATAACAAACAAAATCAAACAAAAGAAAAATATGTACATAATATACAAGGGTTGTCATCAAGAAAAATATCTTTTCAGAGCTTGGCCATTCACCGGATAGGTGTCAAGCTACCCCTCTAGATTCTGCAATCAGAAAGAGCTGGGACCCAATTTTTCAGCAATTAAAAACGGTCCAAGCCATAAGTTTTGAAATTTCGTGTGTTCTCCCTTTCCCTCATGCGGTTTGTCCCATTTCAGGACAAGGTCACCTGCTTCGAAGTTCCTATCAGAGGTAGAGTTAGAATCGAACCGACTTTTAACTACTAGTTGATGCTGATCTAACTTACGTTTATCTTGGGCTCTTACCTCTTCCAGCTTCATCAAAGCCTTAATTCGGTTTTCCAAAGGGGGACAGTCTTCTTCTTGTATTTTCTGTGATAATTGTAGTGAAGGGAGAAGAATGTGTGGTGGCAGAATTGCTTCTCTACCATAAACGAGAAAGAAGGGAGAGTTACCTATAGTAGTCTTTGGTGTTACCCTATTAGCCCAGATCGTGTTTAACAGTGCATTGTGCCAGTTTTTGTGATTTTTAGCTACCGTTCTCTTGATGATTTTAATCAAGTTCTTATTTTTTGATTCTTCCAATCCGTTGCCTTGGGGGTAATAGCTAGCAGAATACTTCAATTTAATTCACTTTTTTAAAGTGAAATCGCTCATCTCAAGAGACAAAAAATAAAAAGCATTGTCGAATACGAAACAGTCAGGGATACCAAAACAAGTAATAATATTTGAATTTAGAAAGGCGATTACCTGACTGGTATTCACAGTTCTTAATGCGGCAGCTTAAGACCACCGGGTAAAGTAATCTGTGGCTGTTATGATAAAATTATGTTGCTGAGAGGATGGCGGATTGATTGGACCTATAATATCAAGGCCCCACTGCTGAAAAGGAGAATCTACTAAAACGGGCTGCAAAGGAAAGGTTGGTTTATGTAACCTCCCTGATGCTTTTTGACAAATAGTACACTTATGACACAAGGCATGGGTGTCTCTAAAAATCATGGGCCAGTAATAACTGGCTCTCAAAACCTTATGGGCAGTGGTCTCACCACCAAAATGACAGCCAACTTCTCCTGCGTGCAACTCTAGTAAGACTTTTTCTGCTTCGTCTTTCTCAAGACAATGCATTAATACGCCATCAAAATTTTGATGAAACAGAACACCATTAATCAAATGAAAGGAGGCATAATTTAATCTCAACACTCTTCTTTTAGTGGGATCCAGGTGACGGGGGGGAGATCCATGTTCAAGACAGAATTTTATATCATCATACCAAGGATTGACAGAGTTTTGTGCACAGCAGATTGCATTTTGATTGTGTTGTCCTAGGTTTGAGCTAACGTTTTCTTCTTTTTGTCCTTCTATTGAATCATCAAATAACTTGGATAACCCTCGGCCTCTTACTATTTGATCTGGGGTAATTTCTATGTCGTACTCCTGCAAGGAGGTGACCCAGTTAGCCCTCTTTTATCCTAGTTCTTTCTGCACTAACAGGTTCCTGACGGCTGGGTACGAGACAATAATCTTCATCCTGGATTTCAAAATATAAGACCGGAAATGCTTGACTACTTTGAAAACAGCGTAGGCTTGTTGATCTACCATTGGGTAAATAAGTTCAGTGCCTTTGAAAGAAGATCTCATGAAGGCAATGGGCACTTTGTTGTTTTCAACGTTCTTTTGAGTTAAGACGACAACATAGGAGTGGTCAGAAGCAAAAGTGTAGAGCGTGAAGTCTTGGGAAAATTTTGGGCTCATAAGAGAAGGAGCATCTATTATGGCCTTTTTTATTGCATTAAAAGCTTGATTTTCTAAAGGTCCCCAATGAAATTGTGCATCTTTCTTAATTAAATTCTGTAAAGGTCTAACCATTTCGGAGAAACTGGGGACGAATCTCCTAACAAAGTTTATCTGGCCTAAGAAAGACTGCATGGACTTTTTGGATGTAGGAGGGGGAAGTTTCGAGATGACTTGAGTCCTTTCGTGGTCGATAATCATCCCTTTTCTTGACACAATAAATCCTAATCGTTTACCCTATTCTACTACAAAGATGGATTTTTTAGGATTCAAGGAAATGTCGTATTTATGACATCGTTGTAGAACGACTCTCAAATGAGCTAGATGATCGGTTTTATTTTTGAAAAATATAGTAACATCATCTAAGTAAACTACGACGGACTGATTGATTAAGCCTCAGAAAGCGATGTCCATCGCTCTTTGGAAAGTGGCACCGACATTAATCAATCCAAAGGGAATTTTCCTATAAGCATAGGTACCCCATGGGGTGTAGAAGGTAGTTTTAAGTTGGTCTGGAGGAGACATCAGGACTTGGTTGTACCCTGAGAAACCATCTAATAAAGATAGCCTCTCGGAACCAGATACCTATTGAAGGATATGTTCCATAGGTGGGACAGGGTAGTTGTCTTTATCAAACGCTCTGTTAAGGTTTCGGAAATCGACGCATAGTCAGATTTCCCCACTTTTCTTCTGGAAAGGGACAAGATTCGAAACCCATTGCATGTGCCTAACAAGGAAAATTATCTTAGCATTTAAGAGCTTATTTAATTCTTTTTTGACTGTCGGTTCGAGCTTAGGGTGCATTTTTCTCAATTTTTGTTGAAAGGGTAAAGTTTGGGGTTTCATAGGAATGACGTGTTGTATGATGTTAGGGTAGAAAGTTTTAAGGTCATCATATGTCCACGCAAAAACATATTTAAATTATTTAAACAATTTAATAAATGTAACTTTTTCTTGTTCAGAACATCCTACCCCTAAATTTATTCACTGTGGATTGTCATCAGTTCCTAAGTTTACTTTTTCATATGATAACGAGGAACTATTGGTTTTACAGTTGACCACTTTTTTGAATTTATCTTGAAGATCGTAAAATTTCTCTAATCTAACTACAGATTCAGGGATCGAATTTACCATGTCCGATGAAGATTCAAGAGTTCTCGGTTCTGGTATTACCGTGAAATCGCGCAAATTGTCGTCGTGGGTGCATTCGTCTATGACCACACCTTGAAAAGTTTCTTCCATATGCAGGAAGCTAATAATATGTTGATCGTCATCGAAGACTCTCCAGTTTGTGATGTTGTCGGGAACGGATAGCCTGAACAACAGTTCGACGGAGAATGCGTCTGGAGACAAGCCTTCTGCAGGAAAAAGTTTGGAAGCTATGTTACCTAATAGATCAGCTTTAGAATTATTCAATCTAGGAATAGAATTTATATTGAAAGTAGAAAATTTATTCATTAAATTCCATACCTCGGATTGGTAGCTTTTAAGATGCGGAGATAGACAACGAATAGAATCTCTTACCTATCTAACCACGATTTCGGAATCGCCAAAGACAGTCAAGTTTTGAATGTTCATGTCTAAATATTTTTTGAGACCTTGTAGTAAAGCCTCATATTCTGTTGTGTTATTAGTACATTCAATTTCTAACCTACATGCAATCAGAAATTTGTTACCTGAGGGGTCAATAATAATGCAGCCTGCACCAGCTCCTTCTTTGGACTTTGACCCGTCAAAATAAAGAGACAAAATTTGATTTTTATCGGGTGCATGAGACCATTGTGTGGAAGTTGTTGGCTGCACATATGCTACAATCTCAGATTGTTGTTCTAGGTTGGTGATAGCTAAAGCCTCGGCCATGAAATTTTAGAAAAAGGTATCCATCCCTTGTATTTTGGGTGAATCAGCAGAAGGTGTAAATGGTTTCGTTGGGATCATTCAAATCTGTGACCGTGAACTTAAGGTAGCGTTCGAAATTTACCTTGATTTTGTTGGGCTTTTCATTCTATAGAAGCCATAGGTGAGACCAATCTGTCGCGAAATAGCCATGTAGTTGCTCCGACCAGTCCCTGCTTAAAAACAGACCATACACTTCTGGAATATCCACAACAATAATATCAATAACTTGATGAACTTTGGGTTTAGATGATAATCTTATAAGCACATTCCTTAATTTGCCTACAACTTTAACACTGGTTCGATCAAGTTGGATGATTTTTAAGGTGGAGGGTTCAACTTCAGCGTTAATATTCTGACACACAGGCCATGGCATCACATTGGATGATTCTCCTGAGTCTACCATACAATTGTGCAAGTTTCTAAGTTAACAAAAATGGAGGTACATTTCAGCGAGTACTAAGTGTGGTAGCTTGTGGTCTTTTACTCCCAGTTTCTAAAGCTACTTTATCTACATTATTTACATTATTTACATTATTTACAGGAAGTCTTCCTTTATCATGAGAATCAAGATTATTCTTAGTAGAAGTCTTCTGAGGAACTTTGTTCTGAACAACCTTGCTACTGTTTGAATTACCATTTTTTCTATTCTCTGTGATGTTTTGTAACATTTTTTGTAACAAAAATGGAAATTTTAATAGCTCATAAACATAAATGTTGGCCCTTAACTTTTTAAGATCTTCAACTAAATCATAATCTAAGTTGGGGTTCACATGACTTTGTTTAGTCTCAACTGGTTTAGATTGCTTTGGGAGCAAAGTCGTAGTGTTTTCAGAAGAAGGTTTGCTTGTTGTCTTACTCCTAGTGTTGTAGGGATTCATTGTCTCGAAGTTAGCTTGAAAGATGTTATCCGAGAAGTGTCCAAAAATGTTTAGAGAAGACTCTTCTTCTTGAAATGTCTCTTGTTCAAAAACCTCCTCGGGAATCTCAGGAGGCATCAAGTTATCCTGGGCTTCTAGAATCGTTTGAAGGGCGTATTGGAGACTTTCAAGATTAAGGCCTTCAGTATTTGGATTAGGTCAGTTGGTGGGAAAAGGCTTCCTAAACGGGGGCTTGTAAGGCCCTTTGCTCGAAGAAGATTCTTCGGTCGTCCTTTTCAAGTCTATAACTTGATTCGATAGTTTTTGAATGACTTTAGTTAAGTTTTCTAAATCAGAGCTTTCAGGTTGTGTTTTACTTTGAGTAGGTCTAGGGAGGATTTCGATCTTCTTCTTGGAAGAAGAACTAGTGCCTGTTTCATTGCTAGTAGAGTCTTTAAGACTAAGTATGTATTTTTCAATCTGGCTGGCCTCCTCGAAGGCTTCTAACAATGTGGCTTTCTTAGATCATTTAACCCAAATAGCTATACTTTGATGCAAGGCTTTAGTATAGTATGCTATGATAAGATTCTTGGCAGGCATGGAATCTGTAGGTATTTGGTTTTTAAGTGTTAAGAATCTTTGATTAAAGTCTTTAATTTTCTCTTTTGGGTTCATTTTTAAGCTAGAAATCTCCATAACCAGGACTTCCGGTGACTTATCATCTCCGAACTTTTCCGAAAAGCATGACTCGAACTTTTCCCAAGACACGATGGTATGGGTTTATTGGGAAAAGTACCATGTAGATGCATTGCCCTCGAAAGTATAGGGGAACAACCTACATACTACATCCTCATGCTCGACATTGTGGAGTCTTATGGCTAACATATATTTTTTAATGTGATCTTTTACGATCTGTTTAGAGTCAAGGTCAAACATGGGAAGCCACTTCTTTGGATGTTTGGGTAAGGGATGTTGAGCTCCAGGTATAGCTACCGCATCCTGGTCGAGACAAGGCCTAGCAGGATTGTTCTGGTTGGCCATTGGTGTAGTCGGTGTGGAATGTTGAGAAGGGGAATTTTCTTCATCAGAGGAGTCTCCTCCCAAAGAATAAGGAGTTGATGGAGGTGGTGAGGGAGGTATTCCAAATCCTCTTACAGCAGGAGTGAGGATTGGATCTGTAGGGTTCATAGTGAGGATAGTGCCTCCGAGTTGTTCTCTGATATCAAAGAAATCTAAAAGTTGGTCCAAAGGTGGGTTTGGTTTCCTCAAACAGGCTAAGGCACTATGTGTTCTTATGAGAGATTGGCAGATAATCTCTTGTATGTCACCACCTGTAGGATTTGGGGTTGTTGGCTCAACTGTGATCAGTGGATCGTCGTTTGATGTGGTTGTTGTTTGAGGGGGAATGTTGTTGCTCGAATGACTTCGTGTCACTATAGGTGAGCGATTAGGTGGTGGAGGAGTCTTGTGACCGCCTCGTGCCATTAATAAATTTAGGCCCTCCTTCTAGCGACATTTGTTGATGGGAAAAATTGATCTTCCGCCAACTGGAAGAGTGGATCCGGTCCGAGTTTGTCTAAATAACCCAATCTGTTTGGGATAACCCACCCTGATGAGTTTAGTGGCTCCATTAGACGATCTAAGTCATAGGAAAAACAAAAGAAAACTACACTAAGGAACTAATCTAAATGAAAACAATAATTAAAGCAAACTAAATAACAAATCTAAAATACATATATACAATCTATTACCTAAATTATACAACTATAATTTTATAAAATTAAATGTTCAATTACCAACAGAATCAGATCCAACTACAAATATACAATATTTACATATTACATATTTAAGTGAAAACCTGCAAAACAATTCATTTGTAAACTGTCCTAAGACAACAAAACTATTGTTTTTTGATTTTTATGATTTTATGAGAAAGAAATAAAATGAAAATCTATCTAAGCTAAGCAACTAAAATAATAATCGTAACTAACAATCTAAAATATATATATATCTATCTAAACTACTTGAATAACACTAATAAATTAACTATCAAATAACAAATAGCAAGCTGACCTGAAGTTATGCTTCAGGTTTGTCCTGTGTACAATAGTTGATTCAGCTATTCGGTGGGAAGAAACCCACACCAGATTATCCACAAGCTTCTCGTAAACAAGAAGCAGTTGTGCTCTTCAAATATAAACGACAGGACAAACAAGACATAAAATATTACAACAATTTTATGATTTACAAACCATCAGAATTAGATAAATATGTGTGCAACAATTTGTGCAAAATAATTCAATTAATGAAAAAGATAAACCTGCATTCATTGAATTGAAATAAAGTGATTGTTGTATTTTTAAATAAGAGAGATCAGATATGGAAAACATATAAATCAAATCACATCAACATGCAATGAATCATGATAGCTAAAGTAGTCGATAATT
>JZKD02S1314192.1:0-11860 GCA_000966675.3 Picea glauca
ACTGATTAAGATTGTGAGTGGAGCATTTCTTGATAAATAAATTTCAAAAATCAATGAGGAAAAACCAAAGTGCCAACCTTGCAATCGCACTGGTCACATGGAAGATCAATGCTTTGATCTCCATCCTTGTCAACATTGTGGCAAGAAGAATCATGCAATGGACAAATGCTCCAAGCAAAGCAAACCCACAAGATTAAATATTCACTATTAGTGGATCAATCCTTGGAAATGGTCACCAATAGCCAAGTGATTATACAATTCTTACCGAAGAATTCAATCTTGAGTAAAGACGCATCTTGCAGTAGATAGTGAAATGAGTATGGTACTTTCTTGCACCTTATAGGAGATAGTACAATCATGAAATTGTCCTACACCTTAAGGGGGGGAGTACACAAATCAAATCAAGATGGTTCATGGTCAACCAAAAATCACTTTTTCTCTCTCCTTTTAGCTGAAAAAGATGGGAATTGATGATTGTTTTCAGACTTAAAGTTTCAACAACAAAAAGCAACCAATAAATTGCCAAATGGGCAACAAAACAAAATTGCCAGATTGACAACAAAGAAATCACCAAATGGGAAAAAAAATCACCAGATGGACATCAACAACGTGTGGGTGGCATACTTTTATAGAATTATGGTTCAATGTCTTATAGTTGAATCATACACAAAATACAAGATTGGGATGTTGATTTTGAGAGCAATATTGTGGAATTTTCATTCACTTGGATGGTAATTTGAAATAGCAGAGGACAATTGGATCCTTCTGTATTGTATCTTGGCATTTTATTGGGTTGTTTGGTCTTTTTAGGGATGTGTCAGATTTGTAGTTGATTCATTTCTCTTGTTTCGAACTCATCAAATTGGATTTCAACATTCATATTTGGTAGTTTTTTAAGCAGTTCTTCATTAAGGCTCAGCTGGGGAGTTTCAACATGAAGACTTGGAGATTGTACCAATATATGCACATGTTTTTCTAGTATCATTTTTCAAACTTATGATTGACGAGGGGGTGTTAGCTTCCGACTCTTATACAATCATGAATTCCTAGTTCATCACCTAATGTATTTCACATTTAAGGATATAGTTTTTATCCTAAGTGTGTTTCTAGATCATATTTTTCCTCCTCCTACCTTATCTCCCAATGAGGTGTCAATGTGAGAGCAATTGAGGTGGTTTCATTCTTTTATTATATATTTGTATCATTGAAATGATTACAATGTCGAGAATATGGCTTGAGGCCTTTTCTACCAATTTCTTGTCTCGACTCTTGTGTTCTATTTCTTAACATTTTGGCCAATTTATAGGCATATGGCCATCACCTGGGTCCATGAAAATTCAGGTTCCAAGGAAATAGGAGGTCTTGATGAAAGGCAATCTCTCCCACTATTTTATGGAGGAGGGTTTTATGCTTTTTTATTTGAAGCCAAAGAGGACACAGATCTCATTTTTAGAAATGGGCCTTACTTTTTTGGCTCAAGGGAAATGTACTTGAATAGGTAGACTACATATTTCAACCTTGAACATGGCATTCCCTTAGCTATTATGGTTTGGGTTCGGTTGCCGCATATTCCTCTCCACTGCTAGAATGAAGACACAATGCACAACATAGCTAACACTTTGGGCATATATATTGACAAAGTAAAACCAAAGGATGTCATGTTTGCTTGTGCATGGATTTTTGTTGAGGTAGATATGGAAAAGGACCTTCTTGAAGCAATCATGTTGACTGCAAACAACTAGAAGCATATTCAAGTTCTGGATTATGAGAAAATACCCTTCAAATTCAAGTATTTCCATGAATATGGCCACTTTGCATAAGATTGCAAAAAAAACCCTCAAATCATTCAACCAATCCAAGACAGTGAGGAGAAATGGAAAACAATCAAGAAATAAATGAGTGAAAAGCATGCATTTTCCCCATCGATCTTTGAACTAGACTCATATAGTCCAGGAATGTTGACCCCCTTGGGTTCAAATAAGGCAATCAAGAAAGTGATTGGAGTTGATCCCACCAACCTCCTCTTCTTGAACAAGTCGACAAGTCTCCAACTTGCTCCAAGGGAGGAGGATCTAGTTCTCAGCTAAAAAGGTATGAAGTATTATCCCAAGTCAAACCCATTCCCTTTTTCAGAAATTTTAGACTCTTCCCCTTTTATTCCAAAGGATTTTCCCGATGCTCCTTATGGTTTCGAAACTATGGCATCTCATCCTCTTATGTTAATGAAAGCAACTTATTTTACCATATAGAACATATTGATCATCCACTCGAGAAAACTCTTTATTCATATGGAATCCTCACTCAAAACAAATCTCAACAACAAGTTGAGGATAAGAATAAGGAAGAAGATGAAAAGGAAGAGAGAATGCCAAGGAAAGTACGTAGAAAATCATCTAAGGAGAAGAAAGAGGAGATATTAAACAAGGATAAAATATTGGGTACACAAATGACAATTGAAAGAACATTAGGAATAGGGACAAGAACAATAAAAAAACCTATAATATCAACCATGTTACAAGGTAGGGGTAAAAAATTATTGGGTAAATAATGGATATCATCTCTTGGAACTATAGAGGTATGGATAGTTGGTTTAAAGCATAATCAATTAGAAGTCTAATCAATTTAGAAAAACCCTCTATCCTCCTTCATGAGACTAAGCTAGAGGTGAAGGAAGAAATGAAAATAAGCAAATAGCAATGGAAAATTTGTGAAGGAGCAACAACATATTCGAGGGGTATAGTTGGAAGTATCCACACTCTTTAGAACAGCCGTATTCTGTACCTAGACTTTTCTCATTAAATGTAGCATTGGATCTTGATGAGTTTCATTCATCAACAAATAGGTTCGAGGATAAACATCATTAATGTATACATGCCTACAACTTATAAGGAAAATAAGGAGTGTTGGGAATCACTCTCAACCATATTGAATATTTAAATCACTCAAAATAGCATAATAGCAGGTGATTTTAATGTAGTCCTAAGTCAAAAAAAGAAAAGAGGAGGTAGCATAGTAAGAGATCATTTTCGAGAAAACTTGGAAGACTTAATAGGTCACTAGGAACTAATGGACATCAAACCCACCAAAGGGAAATACACTTGGCATGTTGGGAATGTGTTATATTCTTTGGAATATGTCTCGTGTTCCCTATGCTAGTGCTTTTGGTAGTTTGATGTATGCAATGCTCTGTACTAGACCAGACATTTCCTATGCACTAGGAGTTTTGAGCAAGAATATGTCAAAACCAAGGAAAGAGCATTTGATAGCTATAAAGAGAGTTTTCCAGGTATTTGCATGGCACTACATATTATGCAATTTGTTACCAAGGAATACTTGCACTATACAAAGTGTTAGAAGTACATGGCTTTGTTGATGTACACTGGGTTGGATACTTGGATCACAAAATATCTATAAGTGGTTATGTGTTTAACCTATTTGGAGGAGCAACCAATGGGATGAGAAAGAGTTAGGTTGTAGTTTCACTCTCAACTACATAAGCTAAATACATGGCAAGTACCCATGCAAGTAAGGAATAATATTTTTTTCAATGTTGTTATTCTGACACTTATGCCACCATCCTATCACATTCTCACATCTTGACCAAGCCTCATATCCTCCTTGGAAACCCATTTCATCTCTAGGTGGGTCGTTCATGCAATTCTCCTACACAATTCCTCAGAATGGATCCACACACGCTGGTCCAAGACTCTTTCCTTGTCTCTTTCTAGTTGAGGCATTCCCTCAAACATTTATTCCCATTAGTACCCACCAACGCGTTGTACACACACTTTCTTTACCTCCACCGCTTGAGAATTCCATTTCAATATCCTCCATGCTTTGAATTACTTGGTTTTTCTTTACATGAATCCAGTTTGTATTTGGATCCATCCCAAGATTTGTGACTTCATCAACATATGTTGGAACAACAAACATCTCCTTCTTAATATATTCTATCCGCACATGCCCTAGTTCTTGGATGCAATAGGTGTATGGAAAAGGTATTTCAAGATCACGCGTGACATTTACCTTCACTACAAATTTCTCACTCTAAATCACCCCTTGCCTCAACCTTGAAACCGTGGTCCCTAAGTCGTATTAGCCCTGCATGGCCATTATCGTCACTTCACGGCCTCTAGATCCTAAATCCTCCTCATGTCCCGCAAAAAAACACACTCCTCCTCTCCTTCCAGAACGTCAATCGAAACCTTACGACCTTGTACCATATGAGTATTAACCAAGGGCACAAAAATGCACAAGAGGTGAGATGAAGTGACCTTGAACCTAAGACTCAGAGGAAGCACCTAGGACATAGCCACCATTATAGTGCATCTCCCCTTTGACAGAGATTGCCTCATAAACCCTGACCTGTAGAAAGATATTTGGGATCAAATCTTTGAACACCTTCTCAAAACTTTTCCCCTCAAACTCTTCAGGCTCACTGTTGGTAGAGCCTCTCTTCGAGCCACAGACAAGCTTATCTATGAACATCTAGAGTTCCAGAAAACCCAAACTCAAACCAGGATTTGATCTCGATCTCTATTACACCATCCAGGTCCTGGGAAATCTGCGGGATCCAACCCAATCGGGTAGACAACGAACAAGTCCTCCCTTTCATGTCAACGATAGATATGGTTGTTTTACTAGGCACACAATGCACAAGAATTGACCAAAATGGTAGCACCTCCTTTGTTCACATAGATCCTTCTCTTCTCCAATGCCCACACCACTTTCTCTAAATCATAATTTTCCTCAACGTGAGTGTACTAGCATCAGAGAGATATATGTCCTTCTCCTCATGACACCAACCCCAGCAACCAACGATTGACCTCTTCAATGGCTCAACAGGCCAACATTCCTCTCCTTAGCATTTCCTTCATCAAACCACTCTTGCTAGAGAGTCCAAGTAAACCTAGCTCTGGTACCATTGTTTCAAGGTTAAAGCAAGGGGACATTCAGAATGAGAAATTTGTAGTGAAGGTAAATGTCGTGTGTGAACTTGAAATACCTTTTCCATATGCCTATTGCATCCAAGAACTAGGGCATGTGTGAATACCAAATCTCAAGAAGGAGATGTTTGTTGTTCCAACGTATGTTGACGAACTCACGAACTTTGGGATGGATCTAGATGCAAACTAGAGTCACACAAAGAAAAACCAAGTAGTTCAGAGCATGGAGCAGATCAACATGGAATTATCAAGCAGTGGATGTGAAGAAAGTGTGTGTGCAACATGTGGGTGGGTGTTAATGGGCATAAATGTTTGAGGGTAAACCTTATCATTTACTTCATCAAACCACTCTCGCTAGAGAATCTAGGTTAACCTAGCTCTAATATCACATGAAAGGAAAATAAAACACTAGAGATAAAAATAATCAACCAAAACATAGCAACAACACACAAGACACATGGTTTATCCTGGAAAACCCAAACCGAGAAAAACATCCATAGATCTATTGGTTCCTTGACCAAACCTAGACAAGTGAGCCTTCATCGCTCATGTCATGGTACCTCACAATGCAGTCTCCTAATCCTATTTAAAGACTTCATTACATGAAATACCATGGGCTCAAAACCACGGGTCACCAATACCATGTGCTTGAAACCACCATTGTTGACCTAAGAACTTTGACTCTTTCACCGAGTCAAGTTTAACCTAACAAAATCTCCCAAACCTGATGGATTTAAATCTAGTTTTATAGAGTTTGTTGGAGCACCATTAAATTTGACCTCAAAAGAATACTTCAATATGTTTAAAAATCATGCAAGATAGGTGGCATCACAAAATCGTCCCTCCTAACCCTCATCCCTAAAGACGTCAACCCCTCCTCTTCTCCATATTTTTCCCCATCTCCCTTTGTAACACCTCTTATAAAACACTAACAAAAATTATGGCCAACGGATTGAAAATATTCTACCAAAAATCATATTAGAAAACCAAGGAGGATTCATGTAATCCATTTTAGCAGAGAAAGAAAGGATAAAGGTATGATAATAAAAATGGATACATAAAATGCATTCGATAGGATTTGACATTCATTTCTCTTTGATATTATTTTCAAATTTGTTTTTCCCTTAGATTTTATAAGGTGGGTCTTCTCATGCAAATGTAATCCATGGATAGCTCCTCTAGTGAATGGGAGACCTACCTATTTTTTCAAATTTATCAGGGGTTTGCGCCAATAATGTTCTCTCTCTTCCCTTCTCTACATCATCATGGATTAATCATTAAGAAAGAAATTGGAGGCAGATACACAGTTTGGAAACCTCCTAGGAAACAATCTTATAAGGGGAGTCAAAAGTATGAAACATTCACAATTTTTTAATGATACTCTTCTCGTGGGTGGCGCTTCTACTATTATGACTGTGAGATTTAAAAAATTATTGACCCTCTTCACAAATGCGTTGGGTGGAAAAAAATCACAACAGGAGACAAATTTATGGGTGGAATATAAGTCAAATTGTGTGGTAAGATATCTCCAGAATTTTTATGTTTCCACATCATGAAACATGGACCTCCTTTAAGTACCTTGCACTTCCCATCTCCCTCTCATATCCATCAATTGAATATTCACAAGGTGTTTTAGGGATATCAAATCCAAGTCCTAGCAATGGGGTACGCATCGGATAAATCCAATTGGCGGAGTGGTGCTAATTAAATCTATTATATCAACACTGCATATATTCTAATGTTCAACCATACTAGCCCTAGTAGGTGTGATGCAACAAGTGTCTCAAGAAAATAAAATTTCTATGGCAAGGAGCTTAGAAGAACACAAAAATAATTAATTTTCTCAATTAGAAGAGGGTTCGAGCTCCAAAAGAATATGGAAGCTTGGGGATTAAGGACCTAGTACTAATGAATCTAGCATTGGGAGCCAAACTAATATGGAGATTCATTTCGGGATGGTTGTGTTGGAATTATTGTCATTGATGTTAAAGGATTAATGTCTTTGTTGTCATTAATGTGATATTACGACATTACAATACATACATAATTTCCAAGATTTATTTATATATATGTTTACAAGTATATTAAAAAATGGGTGCATGTGAAAAAGTAAAAAATGAAATGGTGGTTTCAAACCCATGGGTTTGGTTATTTTCCCATGGTATTTGGAAAAAGTAAAAAAAAAGAAAAGAGAGAGCTAATTATTTAATTAATGAGCATGTCCCTTTATGAGGGGTTATGAAAAAATATAAAAATACATAGTATTGAGAGAAATTGTGTGGGTGCAAGATGTAGTAACATTTGAAGAAGTGGATGAACAAATATTAAATCTCATTCCAAAAGGGAAGAGTTGTGAAATCAATTTCAGCTCATCTTGGCATTTTTGCAATAAACCTTTTTTGGGGATGTTTAAAACCTTGAAAATTTTCAACGACAAAGGAGAGATATCTAGGTACATGTGGTCAAAATTTCAGATGTTGATTCGTTATGCTTTCAGAGATATGCCCTGTGGAAGTTAAGGTTTCTCAATGCTCTTGAAATTAGTTTCAGATAGGTCAGCTTGGTACTTTCACTATAACTTTTTTTTTGAGATGTTTCAAACCTTGAAAATTTTCAAATAAGGAGGAGAGATCTCTAGGTACACGTGGTCAAAATTTCATATGTTGGTTCACTATACATTCAGAGATATTTCCTGTGGAAGTTAATATTCATGAATGCTCCCAAAATCAGTTTCAAATAGGTCAGTTTGGAATATTTAATATAAATTATTTTATGGGACTCTTCATACTGTGAAATTTTTACACAATAGAGGAGACATACAAAAGTACCACGGGTACAAATTTCAAATGTTAGTTCATTGAAATTTATGAGATATGCTCTGTGGAAGTTAGGGTTCTCGAATGCTCCTTAAATCAGTTTCAAACAAGTCAGTTTGACATTTTCACTATAACTTCTTTTATGCGACTCTTCATACTGTGAATTTTTGGAGAATAGAGGAGACATACAAAAATAACGCAGGTAAAAATTTCAGATGTTGGTTCATTGTACTTTCTGAGATATGATTTGTGGAAGGTAGGGTTTTTGAATGGTCCTGAGATCAGTTTCAAACAAATCAGTTTGAAATTTTTACTATAACTTATTTTCCAAGGACTCTTCAGAATGTGAAATTTTTATGGAATGAAGGAGACATATAGAAGTACCTCGGGTAAAAATTTCATAATCATATTTGAAAAATTGGAGATGCGGCATGTTGTACAAGTTCGTTCTTGGGAAAAGGCTTAAAACAACAAGCTTTGGGAAAGTTACCATTTATAAATTCAAATTTTGGTCAGATATGGTAAAGGAAGAAGTAGTGAGCCGACCTAGTAAAGGAAGAAGCAATGAGTAGACCTGGTGAAGGAAGAAGCAACAAGCAGACCTGGTGAAGAAAGAAGTAGCAAGAAGATTTGGTAAATGTTGGTGCGGTTCACACAAAGAGATTGGTTTCTCTTGCTAAATTGGTGCTTAGCAATGTAAATTGGTGTCTATGAAGATCTGTAAGAGTAGATTGGTGCTACTCAAAAAAGAGATTGGTGTCTCTTGCGAAGTTGGTGTTTTAGTAATGAGGATTGGTGTCTCTAGTGCATTGGTGTCTACAAAGATCTGTAAGAGTGGTTTGGTGCCTACCAAGATTTTTACCAGTGGGAATTGGTGTCTCCAATAAGTTCGTGCCTACAAAGAATTATAAAGAGAAGTTTTGTGGTTTTCTTTCGAAAGGGTTTCTACGTAAATAATGTATTCCATGTTTTGCAGTTAATAGATCTCATATGTGATTATTTTCATATGATTGGTGAATGTTTGGAAAAGTAAAAAAAAATGTCTTGTATTGGTTCACCCCCCCCCCCTCTTAGTATAAGTGTTTTCTCAACAATTGGTATCAGAGTGGGTTCCTTCGAAAATAGTCTAACATTTGGAAGGTAGATCTAGAGAGCACACGTGACAATGGAAACTGATACTTTGGAAAATGAATACAAATGGAAATAAATGATGGATTCAAAAGAGGAACAAAATGTCAAAACATATGTGGAATTAGATCTTGAAGAAGAACTCATTTGTGCTTTAAGTGAAATAAAGAAGCTTAAGAAAAAAAATTGAACAAAAGGAGAAGTTGTAGAAATGTGAAGAGGGGGATCATGATGCAAAAGAAAAAATGTCACAAAGCCTTGAAGAAACAAAGAATATTATTATTAGCCTAAATATTCAATTAGAAGAGGTAAAAATGACGAAATAAGTGGTGAGAATCCAACTAAAGGAAAATAAAGAAAATTGTGAGAAGTTGGAAGCTGGAATTGTTTCCTTAAGAAAGGAATTGGAGAAGTCAAATGTTCAGTTGAATAAAATCTTGAAGTTTGAAAAGAGCATTGAAATAATAGATGATATCATCAAATTCCAAAAGTCAGCACTCATTAAAATTGGTCTTGGTTATGATAAGAGTCATATGACCACCAAAGAATATTCAAAAGCTATTGATCCACCAAAGAAAGTAAATGAAGGAAAATCTAAAAGCTATGTTGATGTACTCAAAATCTTCATTAGTGATGAAGACAACATGAAGAGAGAAAATGATGTTCCATAGAAAATTGGCCTTCCTCCCAAAGACAACCAGGCTAGATTCATAATATATTTCCCGCCAAGATGGCCTCGCACAACTCGGTGCCAAAACTCTTTCTTGGTTATTTTTTTTCTTACAATCACTTTGGTCATAAAGTAATAGATTATAGAGCATATGCAAAAATAATTATGTATGGAACAAAAAAAGAAGTACTTATGGGTTCTCAAATAGAAACCATAATTCATTTGCTCCATTATTTGATCACAATGTTGTATGTTATAAGTGAAACAATTATGGGCACATAGCATGTTTTTGTAGAAGTGGCCTAGTGGAAACTTCTAAACAAAACAAGGATGAAGATACCCTTTCCAAACAAAAGAAACCCATAGGAGTTCGGAAAAGGAAGAAAGACAAATAAAAGCAAAAGGAGGAATCTATGCTTGTGCAAACCGCCCTTCATTCTCAAAACAAAATAAACAAATGGTACATTGGCATTGGATGCTCAAGCCACATGACAGAGGACAAGAAAAATTTTCGCACTTTGAAGGAAGTAAACGAAGGCATGTAACATTTGGAGATAATGCTACCCCAAGGATAGCTGGAAAATGTACTCTCAGTCTTGATAATAGAAAGACTAAAACAAATAATGTCTTGTATGTTTAAGGTTTGGAACATAATATTCTCAGTGTTATTCATATGTGCGATCAAGGACACACTCTCACATTTGATTCTCAAAGATGTGAGATAAGGAATAAAGGCTCAAGAAGATTAGTGAAAAATGCATCTAGAACCTCAAATAATGTATATATATTCAATGATATCAAGGGAGAAAAATTATATATGGGACAAATAGATGAGAGTTTGTTATGACATAGAATAATGGGCCATATGAACTTTGATAATCTAGAAAAAATTAGCATGTTATGCCAAAAATCTAGAATGACAAGGAGTGAGAGTTATGCCAAAGATTGTTAAACCCTCAAACATGCTTTGCAAATAATGTCAACATAGGAAATAAACAAGAGAAAGCTTCAAATCAAAGGAGTACTCAACAACAAAGCCATAGGAACTCGTTTATACAAATCTGTGTGGACCTACAAGAACACAAAGTCTACAAGGTTAAAATTACTTCATGCTACTCTTTGATGATTACTCTAGAATGACATGGGTTACATTTCTAAAAGAAAAATATGAAGTGTTTGATAAGTTAAAAGCATTCAAATCCTTAGTTGAAAACAAAAATGATTTGAAAATCAAGTGCTTGAGATCATACAGAGGAGGTGAGTTTATCTCAAATGAATTTGGATAATTTTGTGAGCTTCATGGAATAAAGTGACATTTTTTAGCTGCAAGAACTCCACGGAAAAATAGAGTTTTAGAAAGGAAGAACTGAACCATACAAAACATGGATAGAACAATGTTGAATAAAGCTAATCTATCAGACATGTTTTGGAGAAAAACAGTCAACACCACAGTCTACACTCTGAATAGAGGGAAAATCAGAGTCAACAACAACAAAACACCTTATGAATTATGGAAGGGTAGACCAACAACAGTTAAATACTCCAAAGTTCTACATAAAGAGAGATGATGAGGACTTGGGAAAATTTTACTCTAGAGATGATGAAGGTATCTTTCTAGGCTATTCATCAAGTAAGTCTTATCAATGTTACAATAAAGCATTGGGAAAAATTGTAGAGAGTGCCAATGTGAAAGTGGATGAAACATGGCATTAGAAGGTGATAGCACATGTTCAAACGAAAGAGTCAATCTGCAAAATATAAGGAGAAAATGAAGAAGAAGAAGAACGTCAAGCTACCAAGATACCATCTAGATTTGTCTGAAAGAATCATTCGGAAAATTTAATTCTTTGTGATAACTATACAGGAGTTTAGACTAGAAGAAGACTAACAAGTACGCTAGAACATGCAAACTTCTCTTTGGTATCTAAAATAGAGCCCAAGAACTTTACAAAACTAGAAAAGACAAGAATTGGATTAATTTCATAGAAGAAGAACTTAATCAAATTGAGAAGAGTGGGGCATGAGAACTTGTTCCAAGACCAAAAGATAAAAATGTGATTGGAACCGAGTGGGTTTTTAGGAACAATTTGAATGAAGATGAACAAGTAATAAGAAATAAAACAATATTGATGTGTAAAGGATATTATCAAGTTGAAGGTATTGATTTCGAAGAAACATTTGCCTCGGTTGCAAGACTAGAAGCTATCAGAATGTTTTTGGCATTTTTGTGTTTCAATAACTTCAAAGTCTATCAAATGGATGTCAAGTTTGTCTTTTTCAATGGAAATTTAGAGGAAAAA
>JZKD02S1314203.1:0-48066 GCA_000966675.3 Picea glauca
TGGCTTGCAATTCAACAATGGTGGAATGGCTCACTGTGTGCTTGCTCAGTGCATCAATGAGTAAGGGTAATGGATGGCCATGATGGTCAGAATGGGAAGAATCGAGAGAATCCCCAGAATGGTGAGAATTCCCCCCCATAAATCTGCATGTGTTTTGGATGACACTTGGCTCTCCAGGAGCACGTTCCCCCCACTTGGAACTTGTTCCTCTCCCTAAAGGAACTTAGGATAAATTAAAATCCTCTTTACAACTTTTAGAATAATAATTGTATATTATTCTTTTAGGATCTCAAGCTTAGCCCTTTTTCCTCTATCTCTTAGCCTCTTCCCTTGCCCAAACTAGTGGATATTAGTCCCCCGTACTCTTTCTTCGTGGTCAATATACACACAATGATGTTGTTTATATTAAAAATATGAATATTTATATGTACAAAAATGAATATTTATATGTACAAAATAGGCTTCTCGCCTTTAACATTTAGGCTCTCCAACCTAATAAGCACATAAGTCTCCTAGCTTATAACAATTGGCTCACCAACCTACAAAACATGTTACAATTCATGATTACAATCGGGGCTCGACCTTGGGATATTACAATCCCCTTTCCTTAATTTTTCACTATCCTCAGTGCAACTTGTTTATACATATACTATTCAAAAATTATTCATAAAGGCTCCATGATTTAGCTATTGGAAGCCAGTTATCCACCTGGTGCTCTACTTTTAAGCACCATTTCCAGTGTTCATACTACAGATGGAATTCAATTTCTCTATTCAATAGAGTTGCTTCAGGAAAAAATCAACTCATTGTTCCTTATTAAATGCTTCAATTAAACCTCATTGAAAGCACCGACTAGTTGTAGATCCACGATGTTCCACCTAGCCTTAGATCTCACTATTGATAAACTCTTAGTAGAATATCACCCCCGAGCAGGGGCTATGACTTCATCAGGGAAATGGCTTCCCAAGATAACCATGGACCACACTCATTATCAACATGGTCTAGGGAAAGGTACCAGAACTCAACAACACTCCAACCAATGGTCTCTCTTCCGCACATGCCTGTACAACCCAAGGTTGTATGCACCTTCATTGTCTAACAATTAATCAACTGCTCAACTTCCTTTCTAGGGATCCAACATAGGTCGGAAAGGAAGTCTCAGAGCACCATGGCTCCAAGATTTCCAACTACCCTCAAAGGTCTCCATGTACCCTTAAATCCTCATACTAGGGAACCTATCCCCACACTTCCATCCAAGGCTCCATCCTTCTCCAAGGAAACCCAAGGAGAAGTGTAGACACACCCAGATCCATCAGGGATCAACATAGTAAGATATGTTATCTCCAATCAACATCTTCCCTAGAGATACTCTTTGCAATCAACATTCCAACTTTAATCAATAACATCACATCTTCATCACACACATGCAGTTATCATGAGATAACATAAAATAATTCATTTAGGAACTCAAACTTACTTAAAATGGAATTCAACTTTTCCCCAAAACATGAAATTCTATTTCATAATTCTTCTTGGTTGTTTCCATATTAGGAATGTATCCCTCCTTATGGTTTTCCACAAGCACCGAATTACATACCATTTTTCCTGCAATGCTTCATCTTGCATACAACCAACAAATTGTTAGTATTTCCTGTACATCATAATTCAATTACAATATTTACAAAATCTTTTGTAGTGATCTTCGAATTTCCCGCACCTAGAAATTCAATCACAATTACCAAACAATTTACAAAATAGATTGATTCATCATTCTATGCATATGTATGTTCGTAATTAATATCTGTAAGTTCATTACTTTTTTTTCTAGAACAATAAATTTTTCTGTAGTCACTGATTACGTGACTACTTGACTTGCAACTTTCCTGTTGCAATGTCTAACAACTCCTGAAATGTCTTCAACTTCATGAGTTAACAACATTTCATCTATTAGTAACAATTATTTCCATGCAATAATATATATGCATGTACTTACAAAACATATTCAACAATTGCATTTAAGTATACAATTCTATCACTTACTATGCATGAGTGCAATTATCAATGCATATTTATTCAATGCACCTTGCATTGAATTACATAATGCTCTTTATCTCAGTCACGTATCTCACCATCCATAAGTTGGAATTCTGGCCAATGTCTTGACACATTCTCCACACACTTCCTATTGTCTTCCCAATTAATTGGATGCCTTCCTTTTCGACCTAAACACTACACCAAAAATATAATTATGTGGTGTTCATTAGTGTTAGCAAAATGGTTGCAATCCGAGTTTTATTGAAAGGTAGGAAGCTTTTGGTACCTGTGTGGTTCATAACCTTTCCATATACATACTTTTCCATATCCAACCATGTCCTAGTCTCATACATGACTATATTTACTGTCATTCATTCCTATAACAAGTTCTTAGGTTTTATTTCTTTGGTTATTACCCCATAACCAAATTAACATGACATTCTACTATGTTAGTGTCTGCATTCAAAAGATAAAATATTTGATAACTATAGAAAGCCTCTAGCCTTTACCACCTCTAGTGATATCTTATTCATGTTAATGCATTTAAATAATACCATATTGTGTATTATAAAATTCTATCAGAGAAATTATTACCTGAATTTCCCTTTGGAAATTATACAACATAATTTCAAAGGATAATACTTACTTGCATAGCTTACATTGAATGAATTTGATGTTACCTGACTAGTTGATAATAGTATAATCTTTCATGCTTCTTTTATCAAAGTTATAACAAACACTTCAACTTTATGTTGATTCCTTCCATATGCAACAACATCATCAACAACACTTGCAACATGAAATAATTCTTTCGTTTGGTTGTCCCAACAAGCCATAACATACTTGCTGCCACAGAAATTGCAGCAACTTCCTTATCCATGTACAACTTTTCCTTACTCATCCCATAAGTCTTCAATTCTTCCTGGATTCCTAAATCTTCTTGAGCTCTCATTGTAGTCACTGTACATGATTAGTTCTAACTTGAGCACTTTCTAGATAATCACTCTTGGTTTCCTTCACATTTCCAATCACATACTAAGCTGATATTAACCTTCATCTTTCATTAATTTCACAGATCCAACTATCCCAACTCATACTTGGATGAATTAAAATTCCAAATGAAATTGTTTTATAGACTTTGTATTCTTCAACATCCATTTACGTTTTTGAACTGAACTACTTCATCCTTTTTCTGATTGACTGCCTTAGTACTTGAGGTTTCTTGTACCTTTTCTTCTCTTTGACTACTAGTATCAAACTTGAATTTCATAGCGAATCTCTATTCATATTTTAAGGATCCACATATGCCCCCTTTTCTATTTGCATAGAATTATTTGACATTCATCCTTTTTTTTTTGAGACATTTCTTCAGCTGCATTGTTGAAATTTCTCTAATAGCTACAACCCTAGGAATTCCTTGGACTGTCCTCAGATTCCTTCATTATCCAGGCAAGGGAATTCCTTGTGATGGAAGTCTAAGACAATATGGTGTTGGTCCAACCAATCCATAGCGATTTAACATTCATATGAACCCAAAGGAAAGATGTTCCAATCTTCCTTGGTGCTCAGCCCAATCATGCCCACTAGACCTGACTTAACCAAATCAATTACTTTTCTCTTGGCTCTTGTATCCAAATGTACCAACCAAGATTTCCCATGCTTTCTTCTTGTAAATTGCAATCTTTCCACTACCTGGGAATCTATATAGCTATGACTAGCTCTCGAATCAGCTAAAAATAGTAAATGCATGGTTATTGATAATACCTTCTACTTCAATCATGTGTGATTGAAACTCTTCTTGCTTGTTTTCTAGGCTGCATAGATCCTTGGTACACTTCTGATGCAAACCCCCTCTTCCTCCCAGGTCATGCAACCTCCCGGCCTAGGATCAATCAATTTGATAGAGTCGAATTGGCTCTCAGGCTCTCGTTGAGCCCAAAAACCTTATCTGCAGGCCTTTGTTTCCTTCCTCGTGATCGAAATAGTGAACGAGGATCTTATCAAAACACACAAAATCCTTTAAGGTACCCTGTGCCAAGTTAAGGACAATCTGATGATACCCGAGGAATTTTGAGACTTCTCACTCCACTTGGTGCAGGTCCGAACTAACCTAACCTTTCAGGGACTTCTCTAAGCCTCCCATTCTTCCAATTAAGATTTTAGGCCCTAGTCCTTTTTCATTCGGTGGTGATAGCATATGACTGTGGATATGACCAGGCGCTTACTCCGCGCTTTCGAATTTCGGGCTTCGGGTGTTTTCAACTCACCACAATTCCAATCTCCCGAACTCCAAACTTGTGAAGTTCACAACTGACATTAGAGGGATCAATGATCCGCACTCTCTATCCAAATCAATGGCCACAAATAGCTTCGGGACTCTGTGCTTCAGGATTTCCAAATTCTTCAATGCAACAAACCTTTGGAGTGATAACTCTTTGGAGTGCCATATCTTTTGACATGCATCCATGACTATCAATAGTCACGATGAACTCTGATGCTTTGACCTTCAGGAGTTCTCAACCCATGCGAACCCACTTTCCTCTGAAGTGGCTATCCTTCAAAGTGAAGGATATGATGACACTTGTCCTCTACTGATCGACGACATAGATGAACTTAGGATCTTCGACCTTCGGGAGTTCTTGCTCCACCCAAATCCATCTTCCTCTGGAGCGTTGTTTCTCTAGAGTGTAGGATCTAGTTACACATGTCCCCATAGGATCAACGACCTAGATTTTCTTTGACTACCAACAACTTCATAAAATATAACCCTTTTTCATTGGCTTCCTCCGAAATGAAGGATCTTCCACCACGTGTCTCTAAATGACGGACGATTGAGATTTTCTCCGCTACTCCAGGCTTCAGAGATTTTTGAAGTACCACATTTCAAATCCTCTGGAGTTAATATCAACTGTCATGTGTCCTCCTACACCAATGTCTAGGATTTACTTCTACGCTTCGAGCCTTCGGGACTTTTTCACACTCCTCTATTGAAATCTCCTGGAGTGCTACTGTTCCATATTTCATGATCTGTTGACATGTACTTCCAGGTGCCAATGGCCAAGATATACTCCATCCTTCAGAGCTTCAGGGATTTCGTTCTCCTATGCACTCGAGCTCTAAATGCCTGAATTTCATGAAATCTGAAGGACTTCATGAATTAACCTTCATGCAAATTACCTAGATCTGAAGACTCTCTATCCTTCGTGCTCAAATCCAATGGTTGGGATCTGTATTCCTCCTCTTCACACTCCTCCTTGTTTGGACATAGATCTTTGATGGTCTAGATCAAATCTCACATCCAATATGACGACTATAGTAGAGATCCTCCCTCGTGAGCTTTGTTACTTCCTTCCGATGAAGGAACTTTGAAAATATTCAAAGGTTGTGTCCTTTGATTCGTCTGTGAGCCCAACTTCTTGGAAATCAACTGCACTTCTGAGAAAAGGATATCCCTCCCAAGCTCACGAAATTGAAGCAAGTTCATCTGCGTGCACTTGTGCTATCTCTCCTAAGATTTGAACTTTCTATGACTTCCAAAGGGTCTCAACACTTTTTTCCCTTAAAGGATTCTTTTGCCCTCCTAGCACTGTGTGTACTCCTTGCACTTGCTCTATGGACACCTAGAAGAGATTACATGGTTTTCAATACCACTAGTTGTGCCTCCTCTACACAAAATTTTCTTACTTATTTCAACGCGGTCTTCTCAATCAAGAATCCTCACGGTTCCTTCTCTAAGCTTTTTTTATTTTTTTTTGTTCTTAAAACAAGAATTCGAGTGCTAGCCCCCTTTTTCTTCGGTCCACAAATCATGTGACTGCAATTTGTGACCAAGCACTAAGCTGATAGGTACTTATCTAAAACTTTGACGCTTCAGAAGTTATGGCTTTGGATAATTTCACACCTTCTTCTCTCATTTATTTTAAACGCCAAACTAGAAAACACGTGGAGTGGGGTGGATGTACAGTCCATGGCACCTCAACAACTGACGACTGAGGTTTACTACGAAGCTCCAAATTCGTGATTTTTCAAAGTACTACTACATGGATCTGTCGAAGTGTCGGAATGAGAAATTCACAAACAAGACATCAATGGTCTGTGCCTTCTTGCTAACCAACGACCAAGATCAACTCCGAGACTCTGGATTTAGGATTTCCGAATTGTCCATACTCTCAATTATTCCAGAGTGTCAAGTCTCCATACTACTGCATCTCTTTCCGCATGACCTCTGTGATAAAAGATCGAGGTAGACTCTGGCCTTCAGGCCTTTGGGAGTCTTCATACTTAAACACTTTTTGACCAAGTTCCTCTAGAGTGCCAAGTCTCCGGACTTCATGATCTGGCGCCATGGGTCCACTGTGACCATTAGGGAACTCATTGGCATGTGGCTCAATTAGACAGGTGAGATGTGTCATGTTCTAACTGTATTTTCAATCTTTCAAGGGTTCTTAACTCACTGGCATGTGGCACACATCCCATGTGTCCACGTCATCCCAAGTGACATCAATAAGACACGTCACTTCGGGCCTTCGGGCTTTGGGACTTCATAAGATTTCTCACTAGCACACTTCAATTCTTTTGAATGTCGAACTCCTAAATACGTTGATCTGTCGACACATGCCTCCTTTAATTAACGATCTAGATCAACTTCGGAATTTGGGACTTTGAGAGTTTTCACTCTAGCACACTCCATTTCTCCCAAAGTGCCAAACTCTGAATAAGATGATATTCTGACATGTGTCTCCTCTAATGAATGGTCCAGATAAAATTCGAACTTCAGGACTTCAGGAGTTTTCGCCTTAGCACACTTTGTTTCTCTCGAATGGCGAATTCTCGAACAAGCCAATCTGTTGACACATGTATCTTTTGATGAACAATCTAGATTAACTCCGGACTTCAAGACTATGCAATTTTTCACTCTATCACACCTTATTACTCCTGAATGTCGAATTTCAACACTATTATGAGATCTATGGCTCACAGTCATTCACACGCAGATTTTTTGGTTGAGATATGTTTTTCACCACTACACCTTACCTTCTTCTCTTGGCTTGATCTAATGGTTATGATCTATCTTCGGTCGATCTAATGGTCAAGCACTTTTCCACATATCTACGATGTAGATCCCCTCTGGGAGTTCGGAGCTTCGACGCATTTTCTCCCTTTTACGACAAGTAACTTCAAACAGTCGGAGCGACGAAGTACCGAAGGACTTCACTGCTTAACCACCATGCTCCTTTTCCCCAATCTGACATTTGTGAAGGATCCTCCTTCTCCGGAACAGATCATATGGTCCAAATTATAAACTTTGTGGCCCAATACCACATTTGCAGTTGTATCCTTCCTCTGTATGTTTTCTTGAACCACTATACTTCCTGAGCTTCTGAACACAGACCATGTTTTCACACGGTGCCTTCCTAACACTTAGGAATGCTCTGAACTTCAAAGTTTGTCCCTCTCGACAACAATTAACTCAGATACCTTTGCTTCATTAACCACCTATCCAGCTCTGATACCATTTTGTAACATTCTCGACCACCCAGACCGAGCCATGCTACTCCATAAAATGCTCTGATACCATTTTTTAACGTCCCCGACCACCAACATCCCGGCCATGCCACATCATAGAAATAACAATTATGATTTGCATATATATATAAACATACAACATACAACATATTATGCTAATACATAGATTAATGCGGAATAACAATAAGCCTATACATACAACATATACAGGCAATACTCATCAATATAGCATGTACAAATACACAACATGTAAATGAACAAAGGATTGGTACTTATATTTTAATTGAAGTACACCAACTGGGTGCAGATATTCCACGAACCTCCCAGCCTTAGACCACATTTTTCATCACTCTCAGTAGTGGGTCACCCTCGAGATGGGACTAAACTCCATTAGTCAAGGGATTCCTAAGCTAGGTAGGGACAACAAGAAGTTTCACAATACAATAAGAAATATTTCCTCCAAGGATACACTTATGCCCATAGTTCATAGACTCTCATTCCCCACATGCCCGTCCCACCCCAAGAGTGTACACCTTCACTGTCACACTTTCCATCAGCTGCTACATCTCCCTTTCCGGAGCTTCAGCAACAGGTCAGATCAGGAATTATCAGAGCTCTGTAGCTACCACTAGACTCCCCCTAGGAGAACTCACTTCCTCAACACACTCTCTCACCTGGAGAGAGTTTCTCACAGGCATGACAACCTGCTTCTTCTATCCATGGGACTGAAAACCCTCTTCTTCACTCCCTCTCCTCAATACACGGGCATGGTGATGACAACAATGATAATAACGAAACAATACGCAGGAAACCTGCAGGGTACATGTGCAGCGACGATATCAACTTGGTTTTGTTGTAGTGGTTTAGGTGTCTTGCAATTCAACAATGGTAGATTGTCTCACTGCGTCCTTTCTCAGTGCATCAGTGAGTCAAGGTAATAGATGGCTAGCATGGTCAGGATGGGTAGAACTGTGAGAATTCCCAGAATGGTGAGAATGCCCCGCATAAATCTGCATGCATTTTGGATGACACTTGGCTCTCCAGGAGCACATTCCCCCCACTTGGAACTTGTTCCTCTCCCTAAAGGAACTTAGGATAAAATAATATCCTCTTTATAGATTTTAGAATAATAATTATATATTATTCTTTTAGTCTCTTAAGATTATCCCTTTTCCCTCTATCTCTTAGCCTCCCCCCTTGCCCAACCTAGTGGAGCTTAGTCCCCCACAATATTTCTTCGCAGTCGGTCTACATGAAACAATGTTGTTTATATTAATAATATGAGTATTTATATGTACAAAAAAGGCTCTTGGCCTTTCACATCTAGGCTCTCCAGCCTAATAAGCACATAAGTCTTCTATCTTATAACACTTTGCTCACCATCCTACAAAACATATTACAATTCATGATTACAACCAGGGCTCGACCTTGGGATATTACAGAATCAGTGAAGGATCACTTTATTCTGCACATTTCCAAGAAGAAATATGCCAAGGAAATGTATGATGCTTTGGTGATTCTATACCAAAAAAAGAATACAGGAAATTTGTTACATTTGAAGCACCAACTTCAAGTTGTTAGGATGTCCAATGAGGAAATGATTGTGAATTATCTTATGAATATTACAAATATCTGAGATCAGTTTGTAGTGATTTGCGAGACAATACAAGATGATGATTTGGTGAATGTAGCATTGAGAGGTCTTCCCAAGTGTTGGGAACCTTTTGTGCATGGGATTTGTGCACGAGAGATAGTGCCATGGTTTGATAGATTATTGACTAATTGTATTTAGGAGGAGACTCTATTAGAGTCCAAGGATGGTTTGAAGAGGATCCATGATGAGAAATTTTCTCTTGTCAGTCAGGCAAGGAAGGGAAAGTTCAAGAAGATTTCTAGTGGAGAGTTGACTGCTCAAGATGTAAAGAAGAAGAAGGACATGAGAAAATTCAAGTTCTTTTCATGTCACACGTTTGGAAATTATGCAGGGAAATGTACGCACATGAAGAAGAAGGAAACAAAGCAAAATTATAGGTAGCTACATCGACAAAGGATCAAGTGGACGAGTTTTGCAAGAAGTTTGAATAAACATAGTTCTTACTAGTTTCTCAGACTTCTGTGGGAATCATATCAGTTGATACATGGTTGATAGATAGTGTAGCCACATGTCATATGACATGAGCATTATAGGTGTTTGAGAGCTTCATAGATTTTAACTCATAGATGCATGTAGAATTTGGTATGGGGACCAAGCATGCACTGAAGGGATTTGGAACAGTGCAATTTCAGATGGATTCAAGAGGCACATTAAGAGTGAAAAATGTGTTATGGGTGCCAGAACTCAAGAGGAGTGTGATCTCAGTCTCAATGATTGAGAAGAAAGGACTTGACGTAGCATTTCAGAATGAAAATGCACTTATTATGCCCATAGGATATAGCTTAGAAAAATAAACTGTCTTTGGAGTTAGAGAGAGAAACTTGTATAGGATGAAGGACCAACATATGAGATCAATTGCCACCAGCAGAGTGACAAAGAATAGGGAGAAGGTAGCTCTGAAGGTTGAGCAACTCTGATGGATTTAGTATTCAGGTTCATGTGGGAAGGAGCATCCTTCGAAGTCTTTCGAGAAGGATTCATGGTACGATATGGCCATGAAGGATGCTCAAGAGAAGGAGAATTTTAGGCGCATGTTCAGAGGAAGTGAGTCTTTAGAGACATATCATACCATCATGGCAGGGATATCTTTTGTGTCATATGGAGAAACCAATTAGGTGTATTGGAGAGTAGGCATGGTAGCATATATGGTAGTCAAGATAGAGAAACATCTAGGTGGGATAAGTACCTTCCTCGCTAAGAGGGAGCGTTGATGTTTTTGGTAGCATCAGACAAGTACTTCCACATAGGCATGTGTTTTTTATATGGATGTAGTCAAAATATTCTAGTGTTGAGTTTACTTTAGTTATAAGGAATTTATTAAAGTAAAATTATATTTATTAGTGAATTGAGTCATTTAAAGACATGCTTAGCATGAAGCATGTAATATAAATCTTAAGTGTCCGTGAGAAGTAATATCAACCATATATTACTTTAGAGATTAGAAATAGATTATAACTCATGATTATAAAAGCAAGGCTAGGGTAAAGGAGAAGCCACTTTGAGAGGAACTTAATTGTGTTGAGGGATTCAACATGGTCAGGACTATTGATGAGAGGTCGAGGTCGATAGACTTGGTGAGAGACCAAGGTATGGACTTGTGTGAGATACACTTGTGAGAGTCTTGGTGAGAGACCAAGGTTGAGGATAGAAAATAAGGACTTCTTCTAGTGAGGAGTGTAGGAGAAAAGAAGGATTTTTTCTTACACTAAAGTGAGGATATCTCACTGGTTGGGTGAAGAGAGTTCATCCAAGTATTGATGAGAAGGTTGGATCACAAAGGACCATGATTCAGGATATTGATATGTGGAGAAGTACTTTCATCTATAGGTCATACTGGTCAAGGAGGAGAGAGAACAAAAGCAACCATATGTTGGTTTCATGGGACATGAGCCATAAGGAAGAGTAGATTCATACAAAGCTTGTTGTATAGGATTTTTGTACACATTTTTGGATCTCAGTAGAGACAGTCATGGATATCCACAATTCAAAGAAGGGAAAGACACAAAATTATGCAAGACAGAGAATGGAAATCCGTGGATGCATTTGGAAATGTGTTGGTACATGGTCGTACACAACCACATGAGTCTCTAGATTTGTCTGCAGTGTATAATTATCTCAGTGGGCCATTTTCCTTGTTACGGGAGCCCTGATTTGACCTTAATAAAGAATCATTGGACTTATTTTCCCTCCAGTGTTTTTCTAGAGGTTTACCAAATATTCTTGGTGTTCTTATGTGCTTGATTTAGTTTCCTTGTTTATGCTTCCGCTGCATGTTTTATTCAGTAACCTAGTTGTTCTTTAATTCAATAAATACATTTTTATTGGAATTAACTGCCTTGTGCTAGGTTAAGGGAAATTTCAACATGGTATCAGATCACACCTAGGGTTGAAATAATATCGCAACAATCAACTATTTTACCAATCACAATGGTTGAAACTAAGGAAAACCAAAACCTTCCATGTATGGATAACATGAATGTTCCATATTTGGATAAGCTAATTAATGATCCTATTGGGAATTATCTTTCTTGGGTATCTATGGAAACCAGGCTAACCTTAGACATTCCCATGTTTTAGGGTCATGGTAAATAAGATACATCTAACCACATCATAGGATTTTCATCTATGGTGTTCCTCTACCAACATCACAAAACATTCTATAAGACTTAGGTTATTCTGGTGCACCCTCACTCAGGTTTTTGGTAAATCATATAATGAATAAATGATGAACACATTCCACCTTTGAGTCCATGGAGAATGTTTTCAAATGCATTCAATTACTAGCTTATCATGATGCAAGAGTTGATATTCTCACCACTTGCCACCAAACTACCACTACTCGTATTAGTGACCATATCGTGAAGTGGCATAAAATATGTATCTTGTGTAAGATAGACCTCAAAGGCCCCATCCTTCTATATTTATTTTTTAATTATCTTATCCTTGTTATTTCCAAATACATCACCACTACCATCCCTCAAATAAAAGAAGAGACCATCCTTAAGGCTTGAAATTTTGACCTTATTTATGCATAGTTAGAGCATTTATGTAGAGTCATTCCTGATCCTACTCCGTAATCATTCATTCAAGAAACCTACACTATGTCCATCTCATGTTGGTTGATAATGTTATAGAGTATTCTTGCATTCTTCCACCTAATTTGGTCAAATTAGTCACTCCCATGTTACCATACACATGTCTTACCTTCATAGATTAGGAATCCAAAGATGTCTCACACCAACCCAAATGTTATATATGCTACGTTGCAACCTTATGATCAAGGTTAAAACTTCCTATTCAGGGCCTCACCATCCTAATATATTCAAGTTCTATATTATCCTTTTCTTTGTCCCTTTCCAGGACCCTTAACCCTCATCCCAAATCAATCTCATTCAATTATTTTCTTCCTATCCAGGTAAATATTTTTCTTGATAAAAAATGACCAATCCCCAAAAAATTGTATAATAAGGGGAAGAAGAGGAAATGTAATAAGAGTTATATGTTCGAAAAAGAAGGTATTCCAATAAAGGACAAGAACCTTCACTAACCACTCACACAACCATATCAAATATTAATACACCGATGTTGTGACATGGTAAAACCCCCATAGGGAAACATCCTCAACCCCAGCCAATGTGACCACTTGGAGAAGTTTATTAATATAAAAGAAAAAGATTACAAAGATATTTTACAAGAGAGTTTCTCACAATCGATCATCAGAAAATGATCCTCCATGTTCTTTAAATTCATATCATGGACCAATCATGTGTTAATCCATAGATCAATGTAGTCATTAAGATCGAGGAGAATATGAATCGTCAGATCACTCTATGTCGGGAAAATATCGTGACCGTCAGATTTCCCAACTACAAATGCATACAAATGCATACTAAATAAACACACTAAGAAACACACTTTTACCTAAAAACACATTAGACCAAGTAGATCTTAACTAATTCTGAATGTCTAATTATCCTAACATCCCCCTTTAAGAACAACTTGGGATAGGATTTAAGGATTTACAAAAGTGACAGAATAGGAGAAGGAAGGAGGCATTAGAGGCTATCCACCCTTAATGATAACTTCCTAAAATCCTAACATAAATCGAAGTTTGGAAAATTTTCTTATGTAAGAGACTTTGTGAAAATGTCTTCAACTTGATCTTCTATAGGGAAAAAGAACACTTCAATAACTTGATCATGAATGATATTTTTTATGAAGTTCATGTGTATATTGATGTGCTTGTTGCATTGATTTTGAACTGGTTATTTGGAGAGATTGATGGAACTTTGATTTTCGCACCAAAGGCTATTCAGATGCTGTTGTTGGAATCTAAAATATGAAAGGATCTGTCGAAGCCACAAGGATTCCTAACTTGCATTGACCACTGCTCGATACTCTATTTCTATTGAAGAAAGTGAAATAACATGTTGTTTCTTATGGGCCCAAGTGATAGGTCCTACTGAAAACATAACCTACAGTACACTTTTGATCATCAAGGTCATCGGCCGAATCTGAATCAGTGAAACCAACCAATAAAGGAGTCCCGCCTGAACTGTAATGTATCTCGAACTTAATTTTACCTCGGACATACCAAAGTATCATTTTAGTTGATTTCCAATGGATTTCATGGGGTTTTTTCATATACCAACAAACAATACCAACAATAAAGGAAAGATCAGAACATTTGTGAGTCAAGTATAAGAGGCTACCAACTAACTAAGGGTACAAAGTGGCATCAACCTTGGGAGAAGTACAGGTGGAAACAATATTTACTCCAGACTGGAAGGGATAAGGGGTTGGTTTACAATCTTCCATGTGGAAGTGATGAAGAAGGTCACAAGAATACTTAGAATGGGAAAGAAAAATTCTTTCATTGGTTTGCAAAACTTGGAGTCCAAGGAAATAGTGCAAAAATCCTAAGTTTTTCATTTCAAATTTCTTATCAAGGTAAGTTTTTACATGGTTTAAAATTTTTGAGTCACTAGTAGTAAGGATAAGGTCATCAACATAAAGAAAAAGGATTATGAGATGGCTTCCTACTATCTCTTTCTTAAGAAAGTTGTCCATAATATATTATGAGAACATTTGATGAGCTTGCTTAAGACCATAAAGAGATTTCTTAAGGCAACAAACAAGGCTAGAGTCATTCTGGACATAGCCATGAGGTTTTTCCATGTAGATTTATTCTTGCAAATCCCCATGCAAGAAGGAGGATTTAACATCCATCTTATGGACCTCCTATTTATGTGAGGCAGGAAGGGAAAGAAAAAGGCGGATGGAATTCATTTTGGCTACAGGGGAAAAGGTATCATTATAGTCAACCCCTTCAACTTGGGAAAATTCTTTAGCAACTAACTAAGCCTTGTATCTTTCAACACTTCCATCTGATGCATACTTAGTTCAATAGACCCATTTACATCTAACAATTTTTCTTCCTTTCAGAAGTGGTACAATATCCCAAGTATTGTTTTCCATTAAAGAGCGATACTCTTTATTCATTATTGTATCCCATTATGGATGACCTGAAGATTTTGAAAATGTCTCTAGATCACGAGTCTCTGAAACTTGACCCAAAAGAGAAGAGGCACATTGGAACTATGAACATGTCCAAATTCTAATCTAAAGGATCATCGACAAGATCACTAATTGCTTCTCGTGTTGAACGAACACATCTAGGAAGCAGTGGTGTTGTTTCAAGTTCAATGGACTCATTTGGAGGAAGGTGACCAGGAAGAGATGGATTTTCATCCTCATTGTCATCATCTAAAGAAGAAACCAAAATAGAAGAAGGAAAAAACTTTGAAGATGGATCACAGGATAAAGAAGGCACAATCGTCGAATTAGGCTTGCAAGCCAAAAGATTTTCATCAAATTTAACATCTCTTCTAATAATAATTTCATTACAATGTGGTTGAAGAAGTATTTAACCTTTGACATATTCTGAATAACCAATAAATATGCACTTCTCACTTTTAGGCTGCAATGCTTTCCTTTTCTCATCAGGAATGTGAGCCCATGTTATACTGATAAATACAGATAAGTGACTTACAAAAGGTTTAATTTTAATCTATGCTTCTTTTGGTGTTATATTTTTAAGATCCTTTGTGGGAGTGTGATTTACTATGTAATTTTCACATTTGATGACTTCCACCCAATATTTTAGACTTAATCCCTTAGATTGGATCATACAATTATCCATTTCTTTTAATGTGCAGTTATTTCTCTCAGCAACACCATTTTGTTGTGGTTTATATGGAACAATGTGTTGAATTTGGATGCCCTATGTAGTGAAGTAACTTGTAAAATTATTGTTCACATATTTACCTCCATTATCTATTCTTAACCTTTGAATTTGATGGCCATATTTCTTTTCTACAAGGGCCTTGTATCTTAGAAACTTGTCAAAATATCCACTCTTAAGTTTTAAGAAGTAAACCCAAGTACATTTGGAAACGTCATCAATGAAAGTCAAGAAATACTTGCACCCGAAAAAAGAAGGAGAAGAAAGTGGACCACACAATTCACTGTGAACAAGATGCAAAGGGCCTGAGGCATGCCAAGAGGCACATTTGTCAAAACTGTCCTAATGATGTTTTCTGAGAACAGAACCGACAAAATCACCATCTCTGCATGAAACAATAGGAAGACCAGTCACCATCTGTTGATTACATAGTTGCTACAATGAGTGACAATTTAGATGACCTAACCTCTCATGCCAAAGTTTTCTCAAGTCATCGCTATGAGAAAAAAAAAGTGATGGAAAAGATGATGACCCAAAGTTTTCAAACTTGTAAAACCTATTAATATCATAAAAAATTCCAGTTGCAAGAACATGTTGAGGATATTTGAGATCTTTGATTACAACTTGGTGAGGTGAAAACTCTATGGTTTTACCTTCACCTGAATGAGTAATTTGATATACTGATAGAAGGTTACAAGAAAGACTTGGAACACACAATACATTATTGAAATGATTATTATCTACCTGAATTGTTCCATATCCTACAACACTAAGATATCTATCATTACCAACAAATATTTTCTTGGTGTTACATTCATTTAGAGCGGAAAATATTGTTCTCTCCTTAGCCATATGATAAGATTCTCCAGAGTCAATAAGCCACTCATCAGAAGAAGAAATAAAAGTTGCACTGAAGGAGAAACCATAAGCAGAAAGTGCATGTCCATGATAAGAATAAGAAGAAGTAGAATCAATATTGATGTTGTGCTTCTTCATCGTTGCTTCTAAATATGTCATCTTCTTGAAACATTTTGAATCATCATGACCGTCTTTCCCACAAAAGTTACAATGTCTGTCAGTCTTGTTATTTTTATATTTTTCTCTTTTGTCACCATTAGGAGCTGAAGTTGTCTGAGTGGGTTTGGGACCCTTGTTTTTCTTGTTGTTTTGGTGAGGATGTTGCTTCTTGGGAGTATTTGGTTTATTTTTTTTCTAGGATACTAAGGCTTTGTTGGAGGTACTTGTAGTGTTGGTCACTCCAAGTTGTACAAGCTTATCTTTCTCTTTAATTAGAGCATCATAAAAGGACTCAAGAATGGGTTTTTGATAAGATTTCCCTAGAGCCTCTCTCATGGCATAAAAGGTAGATACAAACACATAATATGCACTCCCTAGTTTAGAAATAATAATATAGATGCAACGCTCTTCCTCCAGGTTTGTGTTACACTCTTCATATAAAATTCTAAGTGTTTTAAACTTAGGTAGATAGTCTTCAATGCAATAAGAATCAATTGGACTTAAAGTCAATATCTAATTTTCTAACCAATGTGCTCAAATAATATTGTGTTTAACAAACACAAATTCATGCTTTTCCCAAGCTTCGTTGGGGTCATCAATTTCTTGAAGGTGGAACCTTAAATCAGGAGAGATGGATATTTTTATCAGTCCACATGCTTTGTCATTACTATTATCCCATTTGACATTATTTTCATCATTAGTGGGTTATTTTTCCTTTCCGAAGGTAATCCGGTACAAGATTTTACTTCTTAATAAATCATCCATATGGGATTTTCATTGGAAGAAGTTGGTGCTAGTAAGAAAAATATCACTGGAACAAGCCATACCAAATGTGAAGATAATATGGATTTAAAAAATGAAAATGATGATCTAGATGGAAATATCTCAAAAGCTTAGGCTGTTTTTAAAAAAATGGCACTGAAAATGGACTTCGGATGTGAAAGTTATTCCCTTAAAAAAAAAACATAAATGGTAACTAAAGAGTCACATGGTGATACCCCTCCAAATAAACTCACTTTTACAAATAAGTTTCTTTATGAAGTGACCCAATTTTATAAAAAGAAGCATTGATCACTTTTACAATGAAGTTAATTTATAAAAGAAAGTTGCATTCAAAATAAATAACTTTAAAATAAAATATTAAAGATACTTACAATGATTCACTTTTATACTTGAAGTGAAATACACTTTACAATGGATGCATGAACTTTAAAAAAAAAAAGTAAAAAAAATGAGAGTTGAACTCAAGACCTCTTACTTAATAAGGAAAATTTTAACCAAGTGACCTAGAAAAATGTTATTTTTTTTTATAAGGAGGATTGGGGTTGTTGTTGTTGTTGTTGTGGAAAATGGCCTTGGAGAGCATGCTCATAAAAAACTGTTTTCACACAAGAAAACAAATTCTCTTTTCAATGACAACAAGGGTTATATCTCAATTATCTTACCTGGAAAATGCACATTTTCCTATCTATTTCAGATTTTTCGAGATCACAAAGGGTGCAGGGAAAAGAGAATACGCAGATCTAAAAGAGTAGAAACTCAAAAAAATACAATATAAAATCGAAATAATACTCTTCAAAAATTTAAAAAGGGTGTATTCAGGCTTTATACCTCCAGATCTGACTAAAATGGTCATATCTTGGGAAAAAAAAAACCTTTTAGAGTTAAATGAAAATCATTNTGGCTTGCAATTCAACAATGGTGGAATGGCTCACTGTGTGCTTGCTCAGTGCATCAATGAGTAAGGGTAATGGATGGCCATGATGGTCAGAATGGGAAGAATCGAGAGAATCCCCAGAATGGTGAGAATTCCCCCCCATAAATCTGCATGTGTTTTGGATGACACTTGGCTCTCCAGGAGCACGTTCCCCCCACTTGGAACTTGTTCCTCTCCCTAAAGGAACTTAGGATAAATTAAAATCCTCTTTACAACTTTTAGAATAATAATTGTATATTATTCTTTTAGGATCTCAAGCTTAGCCCTTTTTCCTCTATCTCTTAGCCTCTTCCCTTGCCCAAACTAGTGGATATTAGTCCCCCGTACTCTTTCTTCGTGGTCAATATACACACAATGATGTTGTTTATATTAAAAATATGAATATTTATATGTACAAAAATGAATATTTATATGTACAAAATAGGCTTCTCGCCTTTAACATTTAGGCTCTCCAACCTAATAAGCACATAAGTCTCCTAGCTTATAACAATTGGCTCACCAACCTACAAAACATGTTACAATTCATGATTACAATCGGGGCTCGACCTTGGGATATTACAATCCCCTTTCCTTAATTTTTCACTATCCTCAGTGCAACTTGTTTATACATATACTATTCAAAAATTATTCATAAAGGCTCCATGATTTAGCTATTGGAAGCCAGTTATCCACCTGGTGCTCTACTTTTAAGCACCATTTCCAGTGTTCATACTACAGATGGAATTCAATTTCTCTATTCAATAGAGTTGCTTCAGGAAAAAATCAACTCATTGTTCCTTATTAAATGCTTCAATTAAACCTCATTGAAAGCACCGACTAGTTGTAGATCCACGATGTTCCACCTAGCCTTAGATCTCACTATTGATAAACTCTTAGTAGAATATCACCCCCGAGCAGGGGCTATGACTTCATCAGGGAAATGGCTTCCCAAGATAACCATGGACCACACTCATTATCAACATGGTCTAGGGAAAGGTACCAGAACTCAACAACACTCCAACCAATGGTCTCTCTTCCGCACATGCCTGTACAACCCAAGGTTGTATGCACCTTCATTGTCTAACAATTAATCAACTGCTCAACTTCCTTTCTAGGGATCCAACATAGGTCGGAAAGGAAGTCTCAGAGCACCATGGCTCCAAGATTTCCAACTACCCTCAAAGGTCTCCATGTACCCTTAAATCCTCATACTAGGGAACCTATCCCCACACTTCCATCCAAGGCTCCATCCTTCTCCAAGGAAACCCAAGGAGAAGTGTAGACACACCCAGATCCATCAGGGATCAACATAGTAAGATATGTTATCTCCAATCAACATCTTCCCTAGAGATACTCTTTGCAATCAACATTCCAACTTTAATCAATAACATCACATCTTCATCACACACATGCAGTTATCATGAGATAACATAAAATAATTCATTTAGGAACTCAAACTTACTTAAAATGGAATTCAACTTTTCCCCAAAACATGAAATTCTATTTCATAATTCTTCTTGGTTGTTTCCATATTAGGAATGTATCCCTCCTTATGGTTTTCCACAAGCACCGAATTACATACCATTTTTCCTGCAATGCTTCATCTTGCATACAACCAACAAATTGTTAGTATTTCCTGTACATCATAATTCAATTACAATATTTACAAAATCTTTTGTAGTGATCTTCGAATTTCCCGCACCTAGAAATTCAATCACAATTACCAAACAATTTACAAAATAGATTGATTCATCATTCTATGCATATGTATGTTCGTAATTAATATCTGTAAGTTCATTACTTTTTTTTCTAGAACAATAAATTTTTCTGTAGTCACTGATTACGTGACTACTTGACTTGCAACTTTCCTGTTGCAATGTCTAACAACTCCTGAAATGTCTTCAACTTCATGAGTTAACAACATTTCATCTATTAGTAACAATTATTTCCATGCAATAATATATATGCATGTACTTACAAAACATATTCAACAATTGCATTTAAGTATACAATTCTATCACTTACTATGCATGAGTGCAATTATCAATGCATATTTATTCAATGCACCTTGCATTGAATTACATAATGCTCTTTATCTCAGTCACGTATCTCACCATCCATAAGTTGGAATTCTGGCCAATGTCTTGACACATTCTCCACACACTTCCTATTGTCTTCCCAATTAATTGGATGCCTTCCTTTTCGACCTAAACACTACACCAAAAATATAATTATGTGGTGTTCATTAGTGTTAGCAAAATGGTTGCAATCCGAGTTTTATTGAAAGGTAGGAAGCTTTTGGTACCTGTGTGGTTCATAACCTTTCCATATACATACTTTTCCATATCCAACCATGTCCTAGTCTCATACATGACTATATTTACTGTCATTCATTCCTATAACAAGTTCTTAGGTTTTATTTCTTTGGTTATTACCCCATAACCAAATTAACATGACATTCTACTATGTTAGTGTCTGCATTCAAAAGATAAAATATTTGATAACTATAGAAAGCCTCTAGCCTTTACCACCTCTAGTGATATCTTATTCATGTTAATGCATTTAAATAATACCATATTGTGTATTATAAAATTCTATCAGAGAAATTATTACCTGAATTTCCCTTTGGAAATTATACAACATAATTTCAAAGGATAATACTTACTTGCATAGCTTACATTGAATGAATTTGATGTTACCTGACTAGTTGATAATAGTATAATCTTTCATGCTTCTTTTATCAAAGTTATAACAAACACTTCAACTTTATGTTGATTCCTTCCATATGCAACAACATCATCAACAACACTTGCAACATGAAATAATTCTTTCGTTTGGTTGTCCCAACAAGCCATAACATACTTGCTGCCACAGAAATTGCAGCAACTTCCTTATCCATGTACAACTTTTCCTTACTCATCCCATAAGTCTTCAATTCTTCCTGGATTCCTAAATCTTCTTGAGCTCTCATTGTAGTCACTGTACATGATTAGTTCTAACTTGAGCACTTTCTAGATAATCACTCTTGGTTTCCTTCACATTTCCAATCACATACTAAGCTGATATTAACCTTCATCTTTCATTAATTTCACAGATCCAACTATCCCAACTCATACTTGGATGAATTAAAATTCCAAATGAAATTGTTTTATAGACTTTGTATTCTTCAACATCCATTTACGTTTTTGAACTGAACTACTTCATCCTTTTTCTGATTGACTGCCTTAGTACTTGAGGTTTCTTGTACCTTTTCTTCTCTTTGACTACTAGTATCAAACTTGAATTTCATAGCGAATCTCTATTCATATTTTAAGGATCCACATATGCCCCCTTTTCTATTTGCATAGAATTATTTGACATTCATCCTTTTTTTTTTGAGACATTTCTTCAGCTGCATTGTTGAAATTTCTCTAATAGCTACAACCCTAGGAATTCCTTGGACTGTCCTCAGATTCCTTCATTATCCAGGCAAGGGAATTCCTTGTGATGGAAGTCTAAGACAATATGGTGTTGGTCCAACCAATCCATAGCGATTTAACATTCATATGAACCCAAAGGAAAGATGTTCCAATCTTCCTTGGTGCTCAGCCCAATCATGCCCACTAGACCTGACTTAACCAAATCAATTACTTTTCTCTTGGCTCTTGTATCCAAATGTACCAACCAAGATTTCCCATGCTTTCTTCTTGTAAATTGCAATCTTTCCACTACCTGGGAATCTATATAGCTATGACTAGCTCTCGAATCAGCTAAAAATAGTAAATGCATGGTTATTGATAATACCTTCTACTTCAATCATGTGTGATTGAAACTCTTCTTGCTTGTTTTCTAGGCTGCATAGATCCTTGGTACACTTCTGATGCAAACCCCCTCTTCCTCCCAGGTCATGCAACCTCCCGGCCTAGGATCAATCAATTTGATAGAGTCGAATTGGCTCTCAGGCTCTCGTTGAGCCCAAAAACCTTATCTGCAGGCCTTTGTTTCCTTCCTCGTGATCGAAATAGTGAACGAGGATCTTATCAAAACACACAAAATCCTTTAAGGTACCCTGTGCCAAGTTAAGGACAATCTGATGATACCCGAGGAATTTTGAGACTTCTCACTCCACTTGGTGCAGGTCCGAACTAACCTAACCTTTCAGGGACTTCTCTAAGCCTCCCATTCTTCCAATTAAGATTTTAGGCCCTAGTCCTTTTTCATTCGGTGGTGATAGCATATGACTGTGGATATGACCAGGCGCTTACTCCGCGCTTTCGAATTTCGGGCTTCGGGTGTTTTCAACTCACCACAATTCCAATCTCCCGAACTCCAAACTTGTGAAGTTCACAACTGACATTAGAGGGATCAATGATCCGCACTCTCTATCCAAATCAATGGCCACAAATAGCTTCGGGACTCTGTGCTTCAGGATTTCCAAATTCTTCAATGCAACAAACCTTTGGAGTGATAACTCTTTGGAGTGCCATATCTTTTGACATGCATCCATGACTATCAATAGTCACGATGAACTCTGATGCTTTGACCTTCAGGAGTTCTCAACCCATGCGAACCCACTTTCCTCTGAAGTGGCTATCCTTCAAAGTGAAGGATATGATGACACTTGTCCTCTACTGATCGACGACATAGATGAACTTAGGATCTTCGACCTTCGGGAGTTCTTGCTCCACCCAAATCCATCTTCCTCTGGAGCGTTGTTTCTCTAGAGTGTAGGATCTAGTTACACATGTCCCCATAGGATCAACGACCTAGATTTTCTTTGACTACCAACAACTTCATAAAATATAACCCTTTTTCATTGGCTTCCTCCGAAATGAAGGATCTTCCACCACGTGTCTCTAAATGACGGACGATTGAGATTTTCTCCGCTACTCCAGGCTTCAGAGATTTTTGAAGTACCACATTTCAAATCCTCTGGAGTTAATATCAACTGTCATGTGTCCTCCTACACCAATGTCTAGGATTTACTTCTACGCTTCGAGCCTTCGGGACTTTTTCACACTCCTCTATTGAAATCTCCTGGAGTGCTACTGTTCCATATTTCATGATCTGTTGACATGTACTTCCAGGTGCCAATGGCCAAGATATACTCCATCCTTCAGAGCTTCAGGGATTTCGTTCTCCTATGCACTCGAGCTCTAAATGCCTGAATTTCATGAAATCTGAAGGACTTCATGAATTAACCTTCATGCAAATTACCTAGATCTGAAGACTCTCTATCCTTCGTGCTCAAATCCAATGGTTGGGATCTGTATTCCTCCTCTTCACACTCCTCCTTGTTTGGACATAGATCTTTGATGGTCTAGATCAAATCTCACATCCAATATGACGACTATAGTAGAGATCCTCCCTCGTGAGCTTTGTTACTTCCTTCCGATGAAGGAACTTTGAAAATATTCAAAGGTTGTGTCCTTTGATTCGTCTGTGAGCCCAACTTCTTGGAAATCAACTGCACTTCTGAGAAAAGGATATCCCTCCCAAGCTCACGAAATTGAAGCAAGTTCATCTGCGTGCACTTGTGCTATCTCTCCTAAGATTTGAACTTTCTATGACTTCCAAAGGGTCTCAACACTTTTTTCCCTTAAAGGATTCTTTTGCCCTCCTAGCACTGTGTGTACTCCTTGCACTTGCTCTATGGACACCTAGAAGAGATTACATGGTTTTCAATACCACTAGTTGTGCCTCCTCTACACAAAATTTTCTTACTTATTTCAACGCGGTCTTCTCAATCAAGAATCCTCACGGTTCCTTCTCTAAGCTTTTTTTATTTTTTTTTGTTCTTAAAACAAGAATTCGAGTGCTAGCCCCCTTTTTCTTCGGTCCACAAATCATGTGACTGCAATTTGTGACCAAGCACTAAGCTGATAGGTACTTATCTAAAACTTTGACGCTTCAGAAGTTATGGCTTTGGATAATTTCACACCTTCTTCTCTCATTTATTTTAAACGCCAAACTAGAAAACACGTGGAGTGGGGTGGATGTACAGTCCATGGCACCTCAACAACTGACGACTGAGGTTTACTACGAAGCTCCAAATTCGTGATTTTTCAAAGTACTACTACATGGATCTGTCGAAGTGTCGGAATGAGAAATTCACAAACAAGACATCAATGGTCTGTGCCTTCTTGCTAACCAACGACCAAGATCAACTCCGAGACTCTGGATTTAGGATTTCCGAATTGTCCATACTCTCAATTATTCCAGAGTGTCAAGTCTCCATACTACTGCATCTCTTTCCGCATGACCTCTGTGATAAAAGATCGAGGTAGACTCTGGCCTTCAGGCCTTTGGGAGTCTTCATACTTAAACACTTTTTGACCAAGTTCCTCTAGAGTGCCAAGTCTCCGGACTTCATGATCTGGCGCCATGGGTCCACTGTGACCATTAGGGAACTCATTGGCATGTGGCTCAATTAGACAGGTGAGATGTGTCATGTTCTAACTGTATTTTCAATCTTTCAAGGGTTCTTAACTCACTGGCATGTGGCACACATCCCATGTGTCCACGTCATCCCAAGTGACATCAATAAGACACGTCACTTCGGGCCTTCGGGCTTTGGGACTTCATAAGATTTCTCACTAGCACACTTCAATTCTTTTGAATGTCGAACTCCTAAATACGTTGATCTGTCGACACATGCCTCCTTTAATTAACGATCTAGATCAACTTCGGAATTTGGGACTTTGAGAGTTTTCACTCTAGCACACTCCATTTCTCCCAAAGTGCCAAACTCTGAATAAGATGATATTCTGACATGTGTCTCCTCTAATGAATGGTCCAGATAAAATTCGAACTTCAGGACTTCAGGAGTTTTCGCCTTAGCACACTTTGTTTCTCTCGAATGGCGAATTCTCGAACAAGCCAATCTGTTGACACATGTATCTTTTGATGAACAATCTAGATTAACTCCGGACTTCAAGACTATGCAATTTTTCACTCTATCACACCTTATTACTCCTGAATGTCGAATTTCAACACTATTATGAGATCTATGGCTCACAGTCATTCACACGCAGATTTTTTGGTTGAGATATGTTTTTCACCACTACACCTTACCTTCTTCTCTTGGCTTGATCTAATGGTTATGATCTATCTTCGGTCGATCTAATGGTCAAGCACTTTTCCACATATCTACGATGTAGATCCCCTCTGGGAGTTCGGAGCTTCGACGCATTTTCTCCCTTTTACGACAAGTAACTTCAAACAGTCGGAGCGACGAAGTACCGAAGGACTTCACTGCTTAACCACCATGCTCCTTTTCCCCAATCTGACATTTGTGAAGGATCCTCCTTCTCCGGAACAGATCATATGGTCCAAATTATAAACTTTGTGGCCCAATACCACATTTGCAGTTGTATCCTTCCTCTGTATGTTTTCTTGAACCACTATACTTCCTGAGCTTCTGAACACAGACCATGTTTTCACACGGTGCCTTCCTAACACTTAGGAATGCTCTGAACTTCAAAGTTTGTCCCTCTCGACAACAATTAACTCAGATACCTTTGCTTCATTAACCACCTATCCAGCTCTGATACCATTTTGTAACATTCTCGACCACCCAGACCGAGCCATGCTACTCCATAAAATGCTCTGATACCATTTTTTAACGTCCCCGACCACCAACATCCCGGCCATGCCACATCATAGAAATAACAATTATGATTTGCATATATATATAAACATACAACATACAACATATTATGCTAATACATAGATTAATGCGGAATAACAATAAGCCTATACATACAACATATACAGGCAATACTCATCAATATAGCATGTACAAATACACAACATGTAAATGAACAAAGGATTGGTACTTATATTTTAATTGAAGTACACCAACTGGGTGCAGATATTCCACGAACCTCCCAGCCTTAGACCACATTTTTCATCACTCTCAGTAGTGGGTCACCCTCGAGATGGGACTAAACTCCATTAGTCAAGGGATTCCTAAGCTAGGTAGGGACAACAAGAAGTTTCACAATACAATAAGAAATATTTCCTCCAAGGATACACTTATGCCCATAGTTCATAGACTCTCATTCCCCACATGCCCGTCCCACCCCAAGAGTGTACACCTTCACTGTCACACTTTCCATCAGCTGCTACATCTCCCTTTCCGGAGCTTCAGCAACAGGTCAGATCAGGAATTATCAGAGCTCTGTAGCTACCACTAGACTCCCCCTAGGAGAACTCACTTCCTCAACACACTCTCTCACCTGGAGAGAGTTTCTCACAGGCATGACAACCTGCTTCTTCTATCCATGGGACTGAAAACCCTCTTCTTCACTCCCTCTCCTCAATACACGGGCATGGTGATGACAACAATGATAATAACGAAACAATACGCAGGAAACCTGCAGGGTACATGTGCAGCGACGATATCAACTTGGTTTTGTTGTAGTGGTTTAGGTGTCTTGCAATTCAACAATGGTAGATTGTCTCACTGCGTCCTTTCTCAGTGCATCAGTGAGTCGGGGTAACAGATGGCTAGCATGGTCAGGATGGGTAGAACTGTGAGAATTCTCAGAATGGTGAGAATGCCCCGCATAAATTTGCATGCGTTTTGGATGACACTTGGCTCTCCAGAAGCACAGTCCCCCCACTTGGAACTTGTTCCTCTCCCTAAAGGAACTTAGGATAAAATAATATCCTCTTTATAGATTTTAGAATAATAATTATATATTATTCTTTTAGTCTCTTAAGCTTATCCCTTTTCCCTCTATCTCTTAGCCTCCCCCCTTGCCCAACCTAGTGGAGCTTAGTCCCCCACAATATTTCTTCGTGGTCGGTCTACATGAAACAATGTTGTTTATATTAATAATATGAGTATTTATATGTACAAAAAAGGCTCTTGGCCTTTCACGTCTAGGCTCTCCAGCCTAATAAGCACATAAGTCTTCTATCTTATAACACTTTGCTCACCATCCTACAAAACATATTACAATTCATGATTACAACTAGGGCTCGACCTTGGGATATTACAGAATCAGTGAAGGATCACTTTATTCTGCACATTTCCAAGAAGAAATATGCCAAGGAAATGTATGATGCTTTGGTGATTCTATACCAAAAAAAGAATACAGGAAATTTGTTACATTTGAAGCACCAACTTCAAGTTGTTAGGATGTCCAATGAGGAAATGATTGTGAATTATCTTATGAATATTACAAATATCTGAGATCAGTTTGTAGTGATTTGCGAGACAATACAAGATGATGATTTGGTGAATGTAGCATTGAGAGGTCTTCCCAAGTGTTGGGAACCTTTTGTGCATGGGATTTGTGCACGAGAGATAGTGCCATGGTTTGATAGATTATTGACTAATTGTATTTAGGAGGAGACTCTATTAGAGTCCAAGGATGGTTTGAAGAGGATCCATGATGAGAAATTTTCTCTTGTCAGTCAGGCAAGGAAGGGAAAGTTCAAGAAGATTTCTAGTGGAGAGTTGACTGCTCAAGATGTAAAGAAGAAGAAGGACATGAGAAAATTCAAGTTCTTTTCATGTCACACGTTTGGAAATTATGCAGGGAAATGTACGCACATGAAGAAGAAGGAAACAAAGCAAAATTATAGGTAGCTACATCGACAAAGGATCAAGTGGACGAGTTTTGCAAGAAGTTTGAATAAACATAGTTCTTACTAGTTTCTCAGACTTCTGTGGGAATCATATCAGTTGATACATGGTTGATAGATAGTGTAGCCACATGTCATATGACATGAGCATTATAGGTGTTTGAGAGCTTCATAGATTTTAACTCATAGATGCATGTAGAATTTGGTATGGGGACCAAGCATGCACTGAAGGGATTTGGAACAGTGCAATTTCAGATGGATTCAAGAGGCACATTAAGAGTGAAAAATGTGTTATGGGTGCCAGAACTCAAGAGGAGTGTGATCTCAGTCTCAATGATTGAGAAGAAAGGACTTGACGTAGCATTTCAGAATGAAAATGCACTTATTATGCCCATAGGATATAGCTTAGAAAAATAAACTGTCTTTGGAGTTAGAGAGAGAAACTTGTATAGGATGAAGGACCAACATATGAGATCAATTGCCACCAGCAGAGTGACAAAGAATAGGGAGAAGGTAGCTCTGAAGGTTGAGCAACTCTGATGGATTTAGTATTCAGGTTCATGTGGGAAGGAGCATCCTTCGAAGTCTTTCGAGAAGGATTCATGGTACGATATGGCCATGAAGGATGCTCAAGAGAAGGAGAATTTTAGGCGCATGTTCAGAGGAAGTGAGTCTTTAGAGACATATCATACCATCATGGCAGGGATATCTTTTGTGTCATATGGAGAAACCAATTAGGTGTATTGGAGAGTAGGCATGGTAGCATATATGGTAGTCAAGATAGAGAAACATCTAGGTGGGATAAGTACCTTCCTCGCTAAGAGGGAGCGTTGATGTTTTTGGTAGCATCAGACAAGTACTTCCACATAGGCATGTGTTTTTTATATGGATGTAGTCAAAATATTCTAGTGTTGAGTTTACTTTAGTTATAAGGAATTTATTAAAGTAAAATTATATTTATTAGTGAATTGAGTCATTTAAAGACATGCTTAGCATGAAGCATGTAATATAAATCTTAAGTGTCCGTGAGAAGTAATATCAACCATATATTACTTTAGAGATTAGAAATAGATTATAACTCATGATTATAAAAGCAAGGCTAGGGTAAAGGAGAAGCCACTTTGAGAGGAACTTAATTGTGTTGAGGGATTCAACATGGTCAGGACTATTGATGAGAGGTCGAGGTCGATAGACTTGGTGAGAGACCAAGGTATGGACTTGTGTGAGATACACTTGTGAGAGTCTTGGTGAGAGACCAAGGTTGAGGATAGAAAATAAGGACTTCTTCTAGTGAGGAGTGTAGGAGAAAAGAAGGATTTTTTCTTACACTAAAGTGAGGATATCTCACTGGTTGGGTGAAGAGAGTTCATCCAAGTATTGATGAGAAGGTTGGATCACAAAGGACCATGATTCAGGATATTGATATGTGGAGAAGTACTTTCATCTATAGGTCATACTGGTCAAGGAGGAGAGAGAACAAAAGCAACCATATGTTGGTTTCATGGGACATGAGCCATAAGGAAGAGTAGATTCATACAAAGCTTGTTGTATAGGATTTTTGTACACATTTTTGGATCTCAGTAGAGACAGTCATGGATATCCACAATTCAAAGAAGGGAAAGACACAAAATTATGCAAGACAGAGAATGGAAATCCGTGGATGCATTTGGAAATGTGTTGGTACATGGTCGTACACAACCACATGAGTCTCTAGATTTGTCTGCAGTGTATAATTATCTCAGTGGGCCATTTTCCTTGTTACGGGAGCCCTGATTTGACCTTAATAAAGAATCATTGGACTTATTTTCCCTCCAGTGTTTTTCTAGAGGTTTACCAAATATTCTTGGTGTTCTTATGTGCTTGATTTAGTTTCCTTGTTTATGCTTCCGCTGCATGTTTTATTCAGTAACCTAGTTGTTCTTTAATTCAATAAATACATTTTTATTGGAATTAACTGCCTTGTGCTAGGTTAAGGGAAATTTCAACATGGTATCAGATCACACCTAGGGTTGAAATAATATCGCAACAATCAACTATTTTACCAATCACAATGGTTGAAACTAAGGAAAACCAAAACCTTCCATGTATGGATAACATGAATGTTCCATATTTGGATAAGCTAATTAATGATCCTATTGGGAATTATCTTTCTTGGGTATCTATGGAAACCAGGCTAACCTTAGACATTCCCATGTTTTAGGGTCATGGTAAATAAGATACATCTAACCACATCATAGGATTTTCATCTATGGTGTTCCTCTACCAACATCACAAAACATTCTATAAGACTTAGGTTATTCTGGTGCACCCTCACTCAGGTTTTTGGTAAATCATATAATGAATAAATGATGAACACATTCCACCTTTGAGTCCATGGAGAATGTTTTCAAATGCATTCAATTACTAGCTTATCATGATGCAAGAGTTGATATTCTCACCACTTGCCACCAAACTACCACTACTCGTATTAGTGACCATATCGTGAAGTGGCATAAAATATGTATCTTGTGTAAGATAGACCTCAAAGGCCCCATCCTTCTATATTTATTTTTTAATTATCTTATCCTTGTTATTTCCAAATACATCACCACTACCATCCCTCAAATAAAAGAAGAGACCATCCTTAAGGCTTGAAATTTTGACCTTATTTATGCATAGTTAGAGCATTTATGTAGAGTCATTCCTGATCCTACTCCGTAATCATTCATTCAAGAAACCTACACTATGTCCATCTCATGTTGGTTGATAATGTTATAGAGTATTCTTGCATTCTTCCACCTAATTTGGTCAAATTAGTCACTCCCATGTTACCATACACATGTCTTACCTTCATAGATTAGGAATCCAAAGATGTCTCACACCAACCCAAATGTTATATATGCTACGTTGCAACCTTATGATCAAGGTTAAAACTTCCTATTCAGGGCCTCACCATCCTAATATATTCAAGTTCTATATTATCCTTTTCTTTGTCCCTTTCCAGGACCCTTAACCCTCATCCCAAATCAATCTCATTCAATTATTTTCTTCCTATCCAGGTAAATATTTTTCTTGATAAAAAATGACCAATCCCCAAAAAATTGTATAATAAGGGGAAGAAGAGGAAATGTAATAAGAGTTATATGTTCGAAAAAGAAGGTATTCCAATAAAGGACAAGAACCTTCACTAACCACTCACACAACCATATCAAATATTAATACACCGATGTTGTGACATGGTAAAACCCCCATAGGGAAACATCCTCAACCCCAGCCAATGTGACCACTTGGAGAAGTTTATTAATATAAAAGAAAAAGATTACAAAGATATTTTACAAGAGAGTTTCTCACAATCGATCATCAGAAAATGATCCTCCATGTTCTTTAAATTCATATCATGGACCAATCATGTGTTAATCCATAGATCAATGTAGTCATTAAGATCGAGGAGAATATGAATCGTCAGATCACTCTATGTCGGGAAAATATCGTGACCGTCAGATTTCCCAACTACAAATGCATACAAATGCATACTAAATAAACACACTAAGAAACACACTTTTACCTAAAAACACATTAGACCAAGTAGATCTTAACTAATTCTGAATGTCTAATTATCCTAACATCCCCCTTTAAGAACAACTTGGGATAGGATTTAAGGATTTACAAAAGTGACAGAATAGGAGAAGGAAGGAGGCATTAGAGGCTATCCACCCTTAATGATAACTTCCTAAAATCCTAACATAAATCGAAGTTTGGAAAATTTTCTTATGTAAGAGACTTTGTGAAAATGTCTTCAACTTGATCTTCTATAGGGAAAAAGAACACTTCAATAACTTGATCATGAATGATATTTTTTATGAAGTTCATGTGTATATTGATGTGCTTGTTGCATTGATTTTGAACTGGTTATTTGGAGAGATTGATGGAACTTTGATTTTCGCACCAAAGGCTATTCAGATGCTGTTGTTGGAATCTAAAATATGAAAGGATCTGTCGAAGCCACAAGGATTCCTAACTTGCATTGACCACTGCTCGATACTCTATTTCTATTGAAGAAAGTGAAATAACATGTTGTTTCTTATGGGCCCAAGTGATAGGTCCTACTGAAAACATAACCTACAGTACACTTTTGATCATCAAGGTCATCGGCCGAATCTGAATCAGTGAAACCAACCAATAAAGGAGTCCCGCCTGAACTGTAATGTATCTCGAACTTAATTTTACCTCGGACATACCAAAGTATCATTTTAGTTGATTTCCAATGGATTTCATGGGGTTTTTTCATATACCAACAAACAATACCAACAATAAAGGAAAGATCAGAACATTTGTGAGTCAAGTATAAGAGGCTACCAACTAACTAAGGGTACAAAGTGGCATCAACCTTGGGAGAAGTACAGGTGGAAACAATATTTACTCCAGACTGGAAGGGATAAGGGGTTGGTTTACAATCTTCCATGTGGAAGTGATGAAGAAGGTCACAAGAATACTTAGAATGGGAAAGAAAAATTCTTTCATTGGTTTGCAAAACTTGGAGTCCAAGGAAATAGTGCAAAAATCCTAAGTTTTTCATTTCAAATTTCTTATCAAGGTAAGTTTTTACATGGTTTAAAATTTTTGAGTCACTAGTAGTAAGGATAAGGTCATCAACATAAAGAAAAAGGATTATGAGATGGCTTCCTACTATCTCTTTCTTAAGAAAGTTGTCCATAATATATTATGAGAACATTTGATGAGCTTGCTTAAGACCATAAAGAGATTTCTTAAGGCAACAAACAAGGCTAGAGTCATTCTGGACATAGCCATGAGGTTTTTCCATGTAGATTTATTCTTGCAAATCCCCATGCAAGAAGGAGGATTTAACATCCATCTTATGGACCTCCTATTTATGTGAGGCAGGAAGGGAAAGAAAAAGGCGGATGGAATTCATTTTGGCTACAGGGGAAAAGGTATCATTATAGTCAACCCCTTCAACTTGGGAAAATTCTTTAGCAACTAACTAAGCCTTGTATCTTTCAACACTTCCATCTGATGCATACTTAGTTCAATAGACCCATTTACATCTAACAATTTTTCTTCCTTTCAGAAGTGGTACAATATCCCAAGTATTGTTTTCCATTAAAGAGCGATACTCTTTATTCATTATTGTATCCCATTATGGATGACCTGAAGATTTTGAAAATGTCTCTAGATCACGAGTCTCTGAAACTTGACCCAAAAGAGAAGAGGCACATTGGAACTATGAACATGTCCAAATTCTAATCTAAAGGATCATCGACAAGATCACTAATTGCTTCTCGTGTTGAACGAACACATCTAGGAAGCAGTGGTGTTGTTTCAAGTTCAATGGACTCATTTGGAGGAAGGTGACCAGGAAGAGATGGATTTTCATCCTCATTGTCATCATCTAAAGAAGAAACCAAAATAGAAGAAGGAAAAAACTTTGAAGATGGATCACAGGATAAAGAAGGCACAATCGTCGAATTAGGCTTGCAAGCCAAAAGATTTTCATCAAATTTAACATCTCTTCTAATAATAATTTCATTACAATGTGGTTGAAGAAGTATTTAACCTTTGACATATTCTGAATAACCAATAAATATGCACTTCTCACTTTTAGGCTGCAATGCTTTCCTTTTCTCATCAGGAATGTGAGCCCATGTTATACTGATAAATACAGATAAGTGACTTACAAAAGGTTTAATTTTAATCTATGCTTCTTTTGGTGTTATATTTTTAAGATCCTTTGTGGGAGTGTGATTTACTATGTAATTTTCACATTTGATGACTTCCACCCAATATTTTAGACTTAATCCCTTAGATTGGATCATACAATTATCCATTTCTTTTAATGTGCAGTTATTTCTCTCAGCAACACCATTTTGTTGTGGTTTATATGGAACAATGTGTTGAATTTGGATGCCCTATGTAGTGAAGTAACTTGTAAAATTATTGTTCACATATTTACCTCCATTATCTATTCTTAACCTTTGAATTTGATGGCCATATTTCTTTTCTACAAGGGCCTTGTATCTTAGAAACTTGTCAAAATATCCACTCTTAAGTTTTAAGAAGTAAACCCAAGTACATTTGGAAACGTCATCAATGAAAGTCAAGAAATACTTGCACCCGAAAAAAGAAGGAGAAGAAAGTGGACCACACAATTCACTGTGAACAAGATGCAAAGGGCCTGAGGCATGCCAAGAGGCACATTTGTCAAAACTGTCCTAATGATGTTTTCTGAGAACAGAACCGACAAAATCACCATCTCTGCATGAAACAATAGGAAGACCAGTCACCATCTGTTGATTACATAGTTGCTACAATGAGTGACAATTTAGATGACCTAACCTCTCATGCCAAAGTTTTCTCAAGTCATCGCTATGAGAAAAAAAAAGTGATGGAAAAGATGATGACCCAAAGTTTTCAAACTTGTAAAACCTATTAATATCATAAAAAATTCCAGTTGCAAGAACATGTTGAGGATATTTGAGATCTTTGATTACAACTTGGTGAGGTGAAAACTCTATGGTTTTACCTTCACCTGAATGAGTAATTTGATATACTGATAGAAGGTTACAAGAAAGACTTGGAACACACAATACATTATTGAAATGATTATTATCTACCTGAATTGTTCCATATCCTACAACACTAAGATATCTATCATTACCAACAAATATTTTCTTGGTGTTACATTCATTTAGAGCGGAAAATATTGTTCTCTCCTTAGCCATATGATAAGATTCTCCAGAGTCAATAAGCCACTCATCAGAAGAAGAAATAAAAGTTGCACTGAAGGAGAAACCATAAGCAGAAAGTGCATGTCCATGATAAGAATAAGAAGAAGTAGAATCAATATTGATGTTGTGCTTCTTCATCGTTGCTTCTAAATATGTCATCTTCTTGAAACATTTTGAATCATCATGACCGTCTTTCCCACAAAAGTTACAATGTCTGTCAGTCTTGTTATTTTTATATTTTTCTCTTTTGTCACCATTAGGAGCTGAAGTTGTCTGAGTGGGTTTGGGACCCTTGTTTTTCTTGTTGTTTTGGTGAGGATGTTGCTTCTTGGGAGTATTTGGTTTATTTTTTTTCTAGGATACTAAGGCTTTGTTGGAGGTACTTGTAGTGTTGGTCACTCCAAGTTGTACAAGCTTATCTTTCTCTTTAATTAGAGCATCATAAAAGGACTCAAGAATGGGTTTTTGATAAGATTTCCCTAGAGCCTCTCTCATGGCATAAAAGGTAGATACAAACACATAATATGCACTCCCTAGTTTAGAAATAATAATATAGATGCAACGCTCTTCCTCCAGGTTTGTGTTACACTCTTCATATAAAATTCTAAGTGTTTTAAACTTAGGTAGATAGTCTTCAATGCAATAAGAATCAATTGGACTTAAAGTCAATATCTAATTTTCTAACCAATGTGCTCAAATAATATTGTGTTTAACAAACACAAATTCATGCTTTTCCCAAGCTTCGTTGGGGTCATCAATTTCTTGAAGGTGGAACCTTAAATCAGGAGAGATGGATATTTTTATCAGTCCACATGCTTTGTCATTACTATTATCCCATTTGACATTATTTTCATCATTAGTGGGTTATTTTTCCTTTCCGAAGGTAATCCGGTACAAGATTTTACTTCTTAATAAATCATCCATATGGGATTTTCATTGGAAGAAGTTGGTGCTAGTAAGAAAAATATCACTGGAACAAGCCATACCAAATGTGAAGATAATATGGATTTAAAAAATGAAAATGATGATCTAGATGGAAATATCTCAAAAGCTTAGGCTGTTTTTAAAAAAATGGCACTGAAAATGGACTTCGGATGTGAAAGTTATTCCCTTAAAAAAAAAACATAAATGGTAACTAAAGAGTCACATGGTGATACCCCTCCAAATAAACTCACTTTTACAAATAAGTTTCTTTATGAAGTGACCCAATTTTATAAAAAGAAGCATTGATCACTTTTACAATGAAGTTAATTTATAAAAGAAAGTTGCATTCAAAATAAATAACTTTAAAATAAAATATTAAAGATACTTACAATGATTCACTTTTATACTTGAAGTGAAATACACTTTACAATGGATGCATGAACTTTAAAAAAAAAAAGTAAAAAAAATGAGAGTTGAACTCAAGACCTCTTACTTAATAAGGAAAATTTTAACCAAGTGACCTAGAAAAATGTTATTTTTTTTTATAAGGAGGATTGGGGTTGTTGTTGTTGTTGTTGTGGAAAATGGCCTTGGAGAGCATGCTCATAAAAAACTGTTTTCACACAAGAAAACAAATTCTCTTTTCAATGACAACAAGGGTTATATCTCAATTATCTTACCTGGAAAATGCACATTTTCCTATCTATTTCAGATTTTTCGAGATCACAAAGGGTGCAGGGAAAAGAGAATACGCAGATCTAAAAGAGTAGAAACTCAAAAAAATACAATATAAAATCGAAATAATACTCTTCAAAAATTTAAAAAGGGTGTATTCAGGCTTTATACCTCCAGATCTGACTAAAATGGTCATATCTTGGGAAAAAAAAAACCTTTTAGAGTTAAATGAAAATCATTTATGATTAAAACGAATGCTCTAGATGCAATGGAATAGTCCTCTCATCCAATAAATATACGAAAATGGTATAAACTAGATATGATGAAAATCAACTTCATGATCTCGATCTACAATGGGAGAGGGTCTTCAAATAGGATCTGATACCATGTTTGAAAACACAGGTATTCCAACAAAGGAAAAACACCTTCAGTATCCACTCACACAACCAAAGAAAATAAAACCACACCATTTTTTTGACGTGGTAAAACCCCTACGGGGAAAAATCCACGGCCCCAACCAACACGATCACTTGGAGTAGTTTATTAATGCAAAAGAAAAAAATTACAAAGAGATTTTACAAGAGAGTTTCTCACAATTGATCATTGGAAAGTGACCCACCATTCTCTTTAAATAGATATCATGGAACAATCAAGTGTTAATCCATGGATCAATGTAGTCGTTAACATCAAGGAGAATATTAACCGTCAGATCACTCTATGTTGGGAACGTATCATGACCATCGGATTTCCTAACTACAAATGCATACTAATGCATACTAAAGAAACACACTTTTACCTAATGACACATTAGACCAAGTATATCTTATCTAACTCTTAAGTGTCTAAATATCCTAACACTAGAACCAAATTCAAGAGATTGGGGACAACCCAGCCAATCAAATTGTAAATGTTGGGGGTAACCCCAATGTTTCAAATCATAATTAGGATTCCAATAATCTACCCAATAAAGGAAATAATAACCAATTTAGAACAAATTACCCTTGTGTTAGTTGTAGTCAGTATGGGAATTACATTCATCACTACCCTAAGTTACCCAAGTTTCATCATTTGAAACAACCAATGACTAGTTTTATTACTAATGTCGCATAGGGGTTGGTTGGAACCCAACAAGGACATCCTCTTATTTCGTTGTTGGTAGTGTTGCAAAAAACATTCCCCATGCAAGGTGTTGGTGCAGGCCAATTTTGGGGAGAATCAAGGAAGTTTTGAAGGAATCAAAGAAGAACCAGAAAATAGGGGAGCGCGTAGGAAATAGAGGAAAAGAAGTGCCAAAAACAGAGGAAAACCAGTGCTAAGAAAAGCAGTTACAAAGTGAATAAACTGTTGCAGAGTAGTTGGAAATTGGACAAGCATCGACTTGGAGCAACGGTTGGATCGAGGACCAGTCGAGATTAAGTCAAGAAGAAAGTAGACAAACCTAATCCTCTTAAGGTTAGGTTTTTTGTAAGGGCTTTGTCCCAATTTTTGTATAAGTAGAATGTATTAGGACTATGAGAAGTTGGTCCCTTTTTGTTAGTGAGTTAGCCATTTTAGATAGTCTGATAGTAGAGTGGTGAGAATTTCTCAGAGTTGTGAGAGTTATTTTGGTATGTGGAGATCGAATGTAATGCTAGAAGGATTATATAGTGCACAACACTAAATTTTGCAAGAATATGAATAAAGATCCCAAGTGTTAACTCTTTGTGGATGTAGCCCCATGGGGGGTGAACCATGATATATCTGTGTTTCGTTTGAATGTATGCAGTGTTTTTTATTGTATTTTCTTTAGTAATTTTATGATGAACATGTTAAGTGATAAATGGAATAGCACTGCGCAATAAGAATAAACTAATGGAATCTGCAGAATAGCTCTAAATAAATGAATTTTATAGCTATTGTTTAGATCATAATCTTATGTTATAGTAGATAAATACTTGTCATTGAACACATGCAACTATAATGGTTAATTAATTCCTATTAGAATAGTTGTAACAGTGGTCTGGAATAATATCTAATGAGGGTTTGAGGGATAACAGTGAGTAGATCCAATGCCTCTGAGAGAGAAACACATCCCATCCAAGGGTTGTAGACATATGAGTCCTGAGGCCACCCATAGAAGCCATATCAAGTGAGAATGTGTAGTTTCACTCTGTGTTTTGTGTTTCCTTCTGGTATCCAGAAGGGCCGATGGTTGAAAGGGTTGTTGGTAATCCTATAGTTAGAACCTGGGTCATCCCATAGTAAACCAATAATGGTTTCGTTGCTGGTTGGAACTCGAAAGATTAGATCGTGAGGGATGTATCAAACATCATAGAATTAGGGCTTAATATAGGGGATGTTTTTAGGTTGGAACCCCATGAAAGAGGATATTGAAAGATGGTTGACAGTCTAGGAACTAGAGTTTTCCCATAAAGATAATATAAGCTCTAGGCTTAAGCCAAAACAATATTTGGAAAGACATGTATTCAATGAAATACACGAGAGTTTCTTTAGTGAGTTTCCCATACTATTGTAAGAATGGATGACATGGTTGAAATATACCCATTCGACAAATAGATTTATATCAGTGGAGTGGACAAAAGAAAGTATCACATAGTTGAAAAGGGTAAATAATATGTTGACGTGTGCAGTATATTTCTCACTAGACAACATTGTAGTGGGGTGTATCACAGAGTTCGTTGTAGATACATCATAGTCTTATAGTATAGTAGAGGAGTTTCTTAAGGTTCCAAGGGGAAGGTACATCAGGTCGTTGTACACTTCAATCAAAATATCATTGCATGATAAAGGGGTATTAACCATGGAATCAGACAACTAAACTACCCTGCATGCATGGGGGAGTTAGGGGAAACACTGAGGAAGGTCTGAGATGGAGGGGGAAATGGATAGAAAAGAGAATAGTAAAGATAAATATCCCATTATGATGGATCAAGTGGATATCCAAAAAATTATGCAAAAGGCAGGAACAACACGTAGTGGCAGACCCTACCAATATAAGATTAGTAGGAAGAAAAGAGAAGTAGTCGAGAGGGAAGGCTTGGAGAGTGATGAGGAAGAGGTAGAGGATCTCCATGCTGTGGATCACATTGAATAAATATTGCATGCCACATATGAAATAAATACTAGAGGTGCAAGANAGAGGCCAACATCAGAGGATCATTTTATGAATGAGATGATTGAGGTTAGATAAAAACAAGGAGAATCCATATGGGACATCAATAAGAAGTTCAAGACATTGAAAGGTAAACTGAAGTATCCCATTTCTAACATGAAACATAGACAATTATTTATAAATTCTATGTTACCACACTTTAAATATCCATTGAGAGAACAAAAATTTCAAACCTAGGCAGATGTACTGCAAGAAGAGATGCAGTTAAAGGAGAATCAATACAAGAAGACATATCCAACTATAGAGGATTTGAAAGAAGATCTAAAGAACTTGACAGTGTAATTGAAGTAGAAGAAAAGTAGGGAGAAAAGAGAAGCAGTTTGGTGTACCCTATGCAGATCATGTAGATCATAGGGACATCACAAGAATGAGTTTCTGACATTTTTGCAGTACTTGGGAGTAGGGATACCGAATCGATTTCCTATAGGATGGCCTTGGTGTGATATATGCAAGACACATGGGAATGATCCTTATCACTTCCCTATGATGCATAAGTACAAAAAAAAACCAAAGAGTACTTTATGTAAGTTTTGTAAGTCAGTAGGACATGAAAACAAAAATTGTAGAACTCTGGAGTTAATGAAGGAAAGAACCTCAAAAGCATACAGAATGTAGTTTGAGTTGATGGTAGGATAGACTGTGCCACAATTTGGAAATACGCATCAATTTCAAGCAGTGAAATAGTTTTAGCAACCCCCGCAATATACTCAAGCACCACATTATCATAAAAAAAATATGGATCCATAAGGGAACAAAGGAGGATTCAAAGGTAGATGAAGAGGAGGAATGGGCAGAGGTAGAGGGCCTATTATCTTCCATAATTTTCAACATCAAGGACACTATGCCAGAGATTGTCCTCAACCAATAGAAACATGTATGTACTGTCACGCAACAAATCACTTGATAGAAGAGTGTCTGAAGTTAATGAAAAAGATCTAGGAGAAGAGGAATCTAAACAACCAAAATGTTCAATGGATTTCTATAAAAATAAGGGATCCTCAGAGGAACATCAATATAGTGAATAGAGGAGGAGTGAATACAAGAGAAGATGTGTAGGATCAGAAGAAGGAATCTCAGTGCTGGATTCAGAAGAACACTCATCCACAACAACAGTTTGATGCAAAGAGGGAGAAGGAAACTTTCAAGGAAGAAAAGAAGGAGTTTCTAAAGGAGAATGAAGCATCCACATAAAACAATGCACATAGGTATGATATTCCTATTTTTTGTATGCCTCGGTCTTTTGATAATACTTACAAAGGAGAGAAAATAGAGAAAGTAAGCAACTTAAATAATTTTTTGGAATCTTTCTTTAAATTACTTAATGATAAGAATTCCATGGATTTGTTTAAAAATATGTTGGAGAAATATAGTATAGAAAAAGGGATAAGAACAGAACCAAAGAAGATTAATCATGTCCATAGAAAGAAAATAACTAGCAGAGAGTTCAAATTAAATGAAAATATAGGAGACTTTAATATGGTAAATGTTATCCTAGACTTAGGATCAGATGTCAACATCTTTCCAAATAAGACTTGGGAAGCATTGGGAGAACCTACACTAGGGTATTCCAATATGCAATTGAATCTAGAAAATCAACAAAGAGTGATTCCCATAGGTATATTGAAGAATACAACAATGGATCTAGATGGTGTGCACAACACAACATATTTTGAAGTAATGGATATGGTGGATGAGCCTATACCATTTTCAACACTATTGGGAATTGATTGGGCATTTGATAATCATGCCATAATTAATTTGAAGACTAGAATGATGATATTTGAAGATGATAACTTTAGGTTAGTAGCACCTTTAGATCCCTCATATTATGAAAGATATGTAGAACATGTGCCTGACAGTGTTCTAGAGGATATTGATCCGAGATCTTTTCATTGTGACTTATAAAGAATTGTATTAAATGAGCATAAATTAAAGTGCACTATTAAAGAAGGGAAAACTTAAAAATGAAGAGACATAAGCATCATATCTTAACACAAAAAATTGGTAATGGAGTTCATCCCTAGTGGACTACGTCTTCGGGTCCTTCTCTCAAATGGGTAGGTTCTTTCATTAACTCAGCAAAAGAATTTTGGGAAATACATGAATATACCTCATTCTGAAATCAAGCTACAGAAGTAATGCTCAGATCAGAAAACAAACATCAGCACTGGATTCATGGCATCAAACTACCAAAAAATGACTGTCTCCATGCTCTGATCCAACTCTCGCACTCCCAAGCCCAAGAGGAATTTTGTCTCAGTTTTTGTGCCCTTTGCACCTGCAATTATGATAGTCTCGTCTCGAAATCCATGCCTGCAGTTGTACAGTATGGTCGCGCCTCTNAGAGGCCAACATCAGAGGATCATTTTATGAATGAGATGATTGAGGTTAGATAAAAACAAGGAGAATCCATATGGGACATCAATAAGAAGTTCAAGACATTGAAAGGTAAACTGAAGTATCCCATTTCTAACATGAAACATAGACAATTATTTATAAATTCTATGTTACCACACTTTAAATATCCATTGAGAGAACAAAAATTTCAAACCTAGGCAGATGTACTGCAAGAAGAGATGCAGTTAAAGGAGAATCAATACAAGAAGACATATCCAACTATAGAGGATTTGAAAGAAGATCTAAAGAACTTGACAGTGTAATTGAAGTAGAAGAAAAGTAGGGAGAAAAGAGAAGCAGTTTGGTGTACCCTATGCAGATCATGTAGATCATAGGGACATCACAAGAATGAGTTTCTGACATTTTTGCAGTACTTGGGAGTAGGGATACCGAATCGATTTCCTATAGGATGGCCTTGGTGTGATATATGCAAGACACATGGGAATGATCCTTATCACTTCCCTATGATGCATAAGTACAAAAAAAAACCAAAGAGTACTTTATGTAAGTTTTGTAAGTCAGTAGGACATGAAAACAAAAATTGTAGAACTCTGGAGTTAATGAAGGAAAGAACCTCAAAAGCATACAGAATGTAGTTTGAGTTGATGGTAGGATAGACTGTGCCACAATTTGGAAATACGCATCAATTTCAAGCAGTGAAATAGTTTTAGCAACCCCCGCAATATACTCAAGCACCACATTATCATAAAAAAAATATGGATCCATAAGGGAACAAAGGAGGATTCAAAGGTAGATGAAGAGGAGGAATGGGCAGAGGTAGAGGGCCTATTATCTTCCATAATTTTCAACATCAAGGACACTATGCCAGAGATTGTCCTCAACCAATAGAAACATGTATGTACTGTCACGCAACAAATCACTTGATAGAAGAGTGTCTGAAGTTAATGAAAAAGATCTAGGAGAAGAGGAATCTAAACAACCAAAATGTTCAATGGATTTCTATAAAAATAAGGGATCCTCAGAGGAACATCAATATAGTGAATAGAGGAGGAGTGAATACAAGAGAAGATGTGTAGGATCAGAAGAAGGAATCTCAGTGCTGGATTCAGAAGAACACTCATCCACAACAACAGTTTGATGCAAAGAGGGAGAAGGAAACTTTCAAGGAAGAAAAGAAGGAGTTTCTAAAGGAGAATGAAGCATCCACATAAAACAATGCACATAGGTATGATATTCCTATTTTTTGTATGCCTCGGTCTTTTGATAATACTTACAAAGGAGAGAAAATAGAGAAAGTAAGCAACTTAAATAATTTTTTGGAATCTTTCTTTAAATTACTTAATGATAAGAATTCCATGGATTTGTTTAAAAATATGTTGGAGAAATATAGTATAGAAAAAGGGATAAGAACAGAACCAAAGAAGATTAATCATGTCCATAGAAAGAAAATAACTAGCAGAGAGTTCAAATTAAATGAAAATATAGGAGACTTTAATATGGTAAATGTTATCCTAGACTTAGGATCAGATGTCAACATCTTTCCAAATAAGACTTGGGAAGCATTGGGAGAACCTACACTAGGGTATTCCAATATGCAATTGAATCTAGAAAATCAACAAAGAGTGATTCCCATAGGTATATTGAAGAATACAACAATGGATCTAGATGGTGTGCACAACACAACATATTTTGAAGTAATGGATATGGTGGATGAGCCTATACCATTTTCAACACTATTGGGAATTGATTGGGCATTTGATAATCATGCCATAATTAATTTGAAGACTAGAATGATGATATTTGAAGATGATAACTTTAGGTTAGTAGCACCTTTAGATCCCTCATATTATGAAAGATATGTAGAACATGTGCCTGACAGTGTTCTAGAGGATATTGATCCGAGATCTTTTCATTGTGACTTATAAAGAATTGTATTAAATGAGCATAAATTAAAGTGCACTATTAAAGAAGGTAAAACTTAAAAATGAAGAGACATAAGCATCATATCTTAACACAAAAATTTGGTAATGGAGTTCATCCCTAGTGGACTACGTCTTCGGGTCCTTCTCTCAAATGGGTAGGTTCTTTCATTAACTCAGCAAAAGAATTTTGGAAAATACATGAATATACCTCATTCTGAAATCAAGCTACAGAAATAATGCTCAGATCAGAAAACAAACATCAACACTGGATTCATGGCATCAAACTACCAAAAAATGACTGTCTCCATGCTCTGATCCGACTCTCGCACTCCCAATCCCAAGAGAAATTTTGTCTCAGTTTTTGTGCCCTTTGCACCTGCAATTATGATAGTCTCGTCTCGAAATCCATGCTTGCAGTTGTACAGTATGGTCGCACCTCTCTCCCCCAAATCTGGGTGGATTTTCTCTTTTTAAATAATAGAAATGGTGGATATACCAAGCAACACCGATAGGCACGTTTGTTAGGGTGGAGTTATGAAGGCGTTGGACTAGGCAGAGTTTCCGGGGTCGAACCCGCCAGACTACATTTTGGTAGTTGGTTATATGTGTGTGTGTGTGTGTGTGTGTGTGTGTGTGTGTGTGTGTGTCTGTATTACATTATCCTGTCCTCTGCTAATTTTAGCAGTCTAGTAGAATCTCTGCCAACGATCACTTAAAATTGGCGTGGTCTGCCAGATTTGGCGGAACAACCATTTTTTAAAACTAAATTCGTTTACAGGCCTACATTGGGCATTCCTGGGATGCCACGTGTCACTCGATGATTGGTCCACATGGAACCCATTGATACTCCCACCTATATGTTGACGTGGTTTCTCTGTCACAGTTGTACTAACATGTGGCGCTCTTTGGGTGGTGCCACGTGGCGTCACCTGGGGGTGCCATGTGGTACTTTTCTATTGGTCCATATGGTGTTGGCAACCAATTCATTTTTTTAACTGCTCTTTAAAAAAGCTCCCTACAACCCTTGTGGTAGCAATGACAAATCATCGTTGCATTGTGCTTCTAGACATTTGTTTCATTTTTGCAACAATTGCAATTTGTTTTCGATTTGATTTTCACAACTGAAAGTGTGAAAATACCTCTTTCATCGTTTGGACTGTATTTGTCTTTTATTGATTTCTCCAAAAGACACTTGACCATTGGTTTATCATATGGCTGCAAAAGATTTTTCAAACTTGTGTCCTTTAGCATACCCTTACCTTGATTGCGCGTTTGGATCTGTTTGATTACTAAACCTTTGAGCATGAAGATTTATTGGTTTTATTCTGATCTTATAAAGGTTATGATGAATTTGGTCTTATATGCTTTTATTCTTATTGCTATGAGCTCTTCACTCATTTATTATATGAGAAATTTTGGATTGTAATGTTCTAAAAACTTTGGAATGTAAACATTTGATTGCACGAACGAATGCATTGGTAAGTTTATAAGGTCAATTTGAGAAATAGCAATGGTTTGAAGGCGCATTGATTAAACATTGATGGATTTCAATTTTAAATCGATGTTGGATATATTGTTTTAAGAGTTGATATTACATTGAGCGATCAATAGTTTCAAACTATGTAATGGCATGATTTAATTGACACGATGGATCGATGGTTAGTGTTGGATATTGTGTTGGATTGAACTGTACACTTGGCGCATGAGTATAATGTATGGTGTTGGTTCTGTTCCGGGTGAATGGAACGTTAATATGATGATACATCTATTTGTTGGCCGATACGCATGGTATAAACGATTATGATTATAACAACACTGTACTCAGTCATTAATACAATGCGTGGAGGTGGTAATCCCACCACCTTCGCACGCATGCAGTTAATTCCGGTCTCTTCAAGCAATGAAGCTGTCAAACCTTATCGTTTCTGACTCTGTGCATTGTTTCATTCAGTTCAAACCCTACCATGTACAGAAGCCATGGCTCCGGTCGTAAGGGCCGAGCCCAAAAGGTGCCAAGCACTGTTGACATTTGATGGTGCATATAGAGACCTGGAAAATCACGGGTGGCTCGCTTTCATAAGGAAGTTTGATGGTTATAACTTCACTGTGGCTCAACAATTTGCATTATCGTTCGATGGCTACCGAGCCAAAGTTGGAGATGTCCAGCTTGAAATCACTGAACAGTTTCTCAGCTTGGCAACCACCCTGCCTGTCAAGGGACAAAAATGGTCGAAAAGTTGTAAGGTAGATGATGTCCCATGGACATTACTGTTCCAATCTCGCACAGTGAACTCATGCGACAGAGGTTTGCCTGCAAAGATGTTGAAACCCCGCTGGTATGATCTCTTGATGATTATCAAGCAATTCATTACTTGTGAATGCAGGTACGGGTTTATTTTCTTGTTCCACCTGCATTTATTAATGGTTTTTATGGGTTTCGAACTAATTATGCCTCACTATCTGCACCGAAGTTTGTTCAAAATGGCTAAACGATACAAGCGTAGCCAGGCTGACACTAGCCTCTTCCATGTGGGGTTGATTAAAATGATTTTGGTTCATGAATTGGGGTTACGTCGTGATTCTTGGCATGATTTTCTTAGCCGTAATGGCTTTGAAGAGTCTAACCCTCCACAGGTGGATAAGCCCATGGTGACCGAGAGAAAACCTACCCCTGTGCCTTTTAGTGTTTTGTTACCTAAACCTAAGCCCGAGTCACCTACGAGTTTTCCTATGGCTGTGACTAAATAGACCGAAGTTGCTAAGCCTACGACCAAAAAGACTAGAGTGAAGACTGGTGCTAATACTAGAGGCAAGAAAAATGCAAGGTTGATCTCTCGCATGGCGAGGAATAAATCTAAGCCCTCTACCAAATCAGAGCCTATCGTGGTCAGCGAGGACTCTGATTCAGACATTGAACGATTTCTAGCCGAAGAGTATCCTTACTCTGAGGGCTTGTGTGGCAAACCTCCTCATGATTTCGTCAAGAACTTACCTCCTTGTCTGCAGGATAACCCTGACTTTCCTGGTATTGAACCACTCCATGAAACCCTCGGGGAATCATCAAAACCCCCTTTTGTTCAAACTGTTGCTCCACCTTGTGGTCAGTGTGGGTTTTGGTTGGAGAGATACTACTTGGATGTCCCAAAATTGCAATCCAAAATTCATGATTTGGAAAACCAAGTGGCAAATCTCACTGGTCAGAATGCAAAAGAACAACCCAATGACAAGAAGCAACGAACTACGGGTTCGATCTTATTCAAAAATGTTGATTCTGCTACAACAATTGTCAATTCAAAATTGATATAATCTCAGCGGTCTAGCTGGTATAACCCTTGCTCATTTATATGGTACATTTGTGAACTCTGTGTGTATTATTGACTTGCTCGGTTACATAAACATGCACTGCTGTTAAATCAAATTTTGTTTATAGTTTGTGTTGGATTTGGTTTTGATTTCAGTAATCAATTGTTGGATCCGTTTGATTTAAATTTGTTACGATTGAAGGTTCTATTGTATCTATTATAGGCAAATTGTTTTGCAACATTTTGAAACACAATCTATATGGTAATTTGAATTGGTTATGACACACCTACCGTGGTTATCTGCTGCTTGCATGTAACTTTGACCAGCCTGGATATGATTTCGATTTTGTTGAAAAAGGCGTTTTGTTTTATATTGAGGATTGATGCAAATCCTAACAATAACCCGACTTCTTGTCAGTCATTTTGAAAGGAAATTCGACCCTGTTCTGTTGCGAAATTGAACGACACTATATTTTTAGTCACAAATGAAGTTTTAAAACAAAACGACATGCCCAGAACAAAGAATTCGTCTATAATTGTATTAAACCCGATCTTGTTTGATTGTTGTTCAGGTTACGGTCAGCAATACTGTTCGATTTTGACTGTGTCATACCCAGCAATTAAAATAGATGATGATTTTGGTCAAGACTATTACATGTGTTTCGTTTAAATGTGTATCGTAACAGTTTTCACTTATTTGACCAAAATAGAATGAATATCGCACAAAATCTTTACTATTGATTGAAATGATATCTACATTGCTACAACTGTAACGTATGTTTGATGTTCAAATCATATCAATTATAGTTAGGTTGTGGAAAATCTTATTTGATATGGTTACTATCCTGTTTGATCATGATTATTGATTATGATTGTATCGTATCTCATTCGAACTTGATTCAATGTCCAATTTCGACCTGTCAAAATTTGACTATACTTTATGGTAACTAAAGGCAGAAATATTTTGGTACTCTGTTTCAATTGAATTTCTTTAGATGCGATTTGATTTAGATGATAATTTCAATTGGATTATTAGTGACTCGTTTGGAGGATTATTAAAATATGATTCAATTTGATTTTATCTAAATGAGATCTGGTCCTGTTGGCTATTCTTGACTAGCTACAAAATCAGATGATTCTGTAGCTGAATCTGTGGAGTCAAAATTTTATTGTTTTCTTAATAAAATATTCTTCTAACTTGATTTTTGGTGTCTATTGCAGGTAAATTCGAATTGGCAATA
>JZKD02S1314203.1:48076-94673 GCA_000966675.3 Picea glauca
TCAGGACTAGATTGCCTGTGTTTGATTTTCTCTTAGCTTTTAAGCATACCCGCGGACTGCTTAAACTTAGAGCGTGGATACCCGCGCCCTGTAGTGGTTTAGCACGCGGGTACCCGCGGGCTGTCTTGGTGACAGGTGCGGGTCTGTTAGGTAGCTTTTCAGCTTGGGTGGGGCAGTCATCCCCTCCTACAGTGAGAAGAGCTCCTCTCAGAGGTTTGGAGTCTGGGGCTGCACAGTCAACATGTTAGGGTGTTTCCCCCTTAGCTTGTGCTTGTTGGTTGATTTTGTTTGATAGCAAAGACAAAAGAGAGAAAACATTTATTTCATGGTTTTTAGGCAAGTGTGGGAATTGGTGTTGTTGAGATTGCTTGGTTACATTTTCATGCTCTGATTCTGTTTGCGATCTGCGCTGTAAGCCAGAGTTTTTCTTTTTTCTCTTGGTTTTGACCTTGTCATTATTTTTCCTTGTTGTGTGATTTTACAACGAAATAAAAAAAAAATATTTCCTTTCATTTCCCTCTTGATTTGAAAATTGGTTGTTGCATCAGTAGCTAGGAAAGAAGTTCTTTTACATAAGTTTTACAGTGCATGTCTAGTATAAGTAGCTCATAGATCTGAGTGAAAATTCTCTTCNTGCAAGTGCTCAAGCTGACTGCACAACAATGCGCTCAGTTCCAACATTTAATAACTTGATTAAAGGGTTGATGATTTCTAGCCTTCCAAGATTTTCACAAATATCATTTATTACACCAAAACATCAACAAGAACTGATGCAACATTTTCTTGAGTTTCTTCTCCATAAGAACCAAGCATCTGAACTAGCGATTGGAGACCTATATTTTCAACACTTCCTTTATGAACGATCTCTTCATGAAATGCCACTGTAAGTAAGCAACCTAACACCATTATTACATGGACTTTTGATCTTGGTTTATTCCCCCAAAGTATAGCTACCAATTGGTTGACAGTGGCAGCATCTGCATCTCTAACAAGATGCTTAAGCGCTATGGAAGCAACTTCTTGTCCTTTTGGACCAGTGTTTCTCAAGAGCCACAGGAGGGCTGGAACAACATCTGCACTTTACACACAAGCACGGATTTCTTCACTATGAGAACATAAATTTCCGAGAAAAAGTGCAGCATCCTCTTTTGCTTTCCAGGAACCAGTTTCCAGCAGCTGGACAAGTGGAGGTATCCCACCTGCTGCTGTAATTGCCCATTTACTGTCATCAACTTCTATGGACAAAATAGAAAGTAAAGAAACAACATGCTCCTGTTGTTGCTCGGTAGATAGACCAAGGAATGAAATTAAAATCTGAATTCCCTCTCGCCCCCTAAATGACTGCCAGAGATCTGAATTGACAACACACAGGCTTCTTAATAAGTGCATGAGTTCTTCTTATATCTCACAAATAGCCATAGTCACCAATCCAACCAACATTCTTTTTGATTCAGCATGTAGCAAACCTATAGAAAGATGAGCATTGCCATAGAGGCTAGCTAAAGCTTCAATTGCACGTTCTTGCACCAGCTAAGAGCTACGAGATTTGAGCTGTCTGACTAATAGTCCTTATATTTTAACTGCATCAAGTGAGCTTGCAGTATATGAGTTTTCATTAAAAACCATTAATGCATAGGCCAGGTGTTGGCAGCCAATTCATTTTTTTAACTGCTCTTTAAAAAAGATGCCTACACCCCTTGTGGTAGCAACAACAAATCATCGTCACATTGTGCTTCTAGACATTTGTTTCATTTTTTGCGACAATTGCAATTTGGTTTCAATTCGATTTTCACAACTGAAAGTGTGAAAATACCTCTTTCATCATTTGGACTGTAGTCGTCTTTTATTGATTTCTCCAAAAGACACTTGACCATTGGTTTATCATATGGCTGCAAAAGATTTTTCAAACTTGTGTCCTTTAGCATACCCTTACCTTGATTGCGCATTTGGATCTGTTTAATTATTAAGCCTTTGAGCATGAAGATTAACTGGTTACATTCTGATCTTATAAAGGTTATGATGGATTTGGTCTTATATGCTTTTATTCTTATTGCTATGAGCTCTTCACTCATTTATTATATGAGAAATTTTGGATTGTAATGTTCTAAAAACTTTGGAATGTAAACATTTTATTGCACAAACAAATGCATTGGTAAGTTTATAAGGTCAATTTGAGAAATAGCAATGGTTTGAAGGCGCATTGATTAAACATTGATGGATTTCAATTTTAAATCGATGTTGGATATATTGTTTTAAGAGTTGATATTACATTGAGCGATCAATAGTTTCAAACTATGTAATGGCATGATTTAATTGACACGATGGATCGATGGTTAGTGTTGGATATTGTGTTGGATTGAACTGTACACTTGGCGCATGAGTATAACGTATGGTGTTGGTTCTGTTCCGGGTGAATGGCACGTTAATATGATGATACATCTATTTGTTGGACGATATGCATGGTATAAACGATTATGATTATAACAACACTATACTGAGTCATTAATACAATGCGTGGCGGTGGTAATCCCACCACCTTCGCACGCATGCAGTTAATTCCGGTCTCTTCAAGCAATGAAGCTGTCAAATCCTATCGTTTCTGACTCTGTGCATTGTTTCATTCAGTTCAAACCCTACCATGTACAGAATCCATGGCTCCGGTCGTAAGGGCCGAACCCAACGGGTGCCAAGCACTGTTGACATTTGATGGTGCATATAGCGACCTGAAAAATCACGGGTGGCTCGCTTTCATAAGGAAGTTTGATGGTTATAACTTCACTGTGGCTCGACAATTTGTGTTATCATTCGATGGCTGCTGAGCCAAAGTTGGAAATGTCCAGCTTGAAATCACTGAACAGTTTCTCAGCTTGGCAACCACCCTGCCCGTCAAGGGACAAAAATGGTCGAAAAGTTGTAAGGTAGATGATGTCCCATGGACATTACTGTTCCAATCTCGCACAGTGAACTCATGCGACAAAGGTTTGCCTGCAAAGATGTTGAAACCCCGTTGGTATGATCTCTTGATGATTATCAAGCAATTCGTTACTTGTGAAGGCAGGTATGGGTTTATTTTCTTGTTCCACCTGTGTTTATTAATGGTTTTTATGGGTTTTGAACTAAGTATGCCTCACTATCTGCACCGAAGTTTGTTCAAAATGGCTAAACGATACAAGCGTAGCCAGGCTGACACTAGCCTCTTCCATGTGGGGTTGATTAAAATGATTTTGGTTCATGAATTAGGGTTACGTCGTGATTCTTGGCATGATTTTCTTAGCCGTAATGGCTTTGAAGAGTCTAACCCTCCACAGGTGGATAATCCCATGGTGACCGAGAGCAAACCTACCCCTGTGCCTTTTAGTGTTTTGTTACCTAAACCTAAGCTCGAGTCACCTACGAGTTTGCCTATGGCTGTGACTAAACAGACCGAAGTTGCTAAGCCTACGACCAAAAAGACTAGAGCNATTTGGTCTTATATGCTTTTATTCTTATTGCTATGAGCTCTTCACTCATTTATTATATGAGAAATTTTGGATTGTAATGTTCTAAAAACTTTGGAATGTAAACATTTTATTGCACGAACAAATGCATTGGTAAGTTTATAAGGTCAATTTGAGAAATAGCAATGGTTTGAAGGCGCATTGATTAAACACTGATGGATTTCAATTTTAAATCGATGCTAGATATATTGTTTTAAGAGTTGATATTACATTGAGCGATCAATAGTTTCAAACTATGTAATGGCATGATTTAATTGACACGATGGATCGATGGTTAGTGTTGGATATTGTGTTGGATTGAACTGTACACTTGGCGCATGAGTATAACGTATGGTGTTGGTTCTGTTCCGGGTGAATGGCACGTTAATATGATGATACATCTATTTGTTGGCCGATATGCATGGTATAAATGATTATGATTATAACAACATTGTACTGAGTCATTAATACAATGCGTGGCGGTGGTAATCCCACCACCTTCACACGCATGCAGTTAATTCCGGTCTCTTCAAGCAATGAAGCTATCAAACCCTATCGTTTTTTACTCTGTGCATTGTTTCATTCAGTTCAAACCCTACCATGTACAGAAGCCATGGCTCCGGTCGTAAGGGCCGAACCCAACGGGTGCCAAGCACTGTTGACATTTGATGGTGCATATAGAGACCTGAAAAATCACGGGTGGCTCACTTTCATAAGGAATTTTGATGGTTATAACTTCACTGTGGCTCGACAATTTGCGTTATCGTTCGATGGCTGCTGAGCCAAAGTTGGAAATGTCCAGCTTGAAATCACTGAACAGTTTCTCAGCTTGGCAACCACCCTGCCCGTCAAGGGACAAAAATGGTTGAAAAGTTGTAAGGTAGATGATGTCCCATGGACATTACTGTTCCAATCTCGCACAGTGAACTCATGCGATAGAGGTTTGCCTGCAAAGATGTTGAAACCCCGTTGGTATGATCTCTTGATGATTATCAAGCAATTCGTTACTTGTGAAGGCAGGTATGGGTTTATTTTCTTGTTCCACCTATGTTTATTAATGGTTTTTATGGGTTTTGAACTAAGTATGCCTCACTATCTGCACCGAAGTTTGTTCAAAATGGCTAAATGATACAAGCGTAGCCAGGCTGACACTAGCCTCTTCCATGTGGGGTTGATTAAAATGATTTTGGTTCATGAATTGGGGTTACGTCGTGATTCTTGGCATGATTTTCTTAGCCTTAATGGCTTTGAAGAGTCTAACCCTCCATAGGTGGATAAGCCCATGGTGACCGAGAGAAAACCTACCTCTGTGCCTTTTAGTGTTTTGTTACCTAAACCTAAGCTCGAGTCACCTACGAGTTTGCCTATGGCTGTGACTAAACAGACCGAAGTTGCTAAGCCTACGACCAAAAAGACTAGAGCNTATCTAAATCACATTCAAGTGATATAATTTCTTACTGTTATACATATCTTGTTGCTTCCAAAGAGATAAAGAACATAACAGTTGTTGATTCATTTTATGAATGATAGCTTTGTCTGCTTCATAGATTGAATTATTATATAAGTTTGATGCACAATAGGTTTCCCTTTTGCGGGAATTTATAATCAGAAAATTGTTATGATTTTTTTTGTCTTATTTGTCCTATAACAACACTTCAAGAAGCGGCATAGCTGATCGTTTCCAAAAAGCTTAAGGACTAAACGGTGTGAATTTCTTCCGCCAACCAGCTTAAGAAGTCATCTTACACAGGGCAGACTTGGAGCGTTTCCAGGTCAATTAGTTAGTTGTTTACTGTTTCAATTAAGTAGTTTAATTTAGATATAATCTTAGTTAGATTTATATTAGATTGTTTAATTTCAGTAATATATATTAGATTGTTTAATTTCAGTTAGCTTTCTTTCTTATTCATAAATCATAAAATCAAAAAAGAGATCCTTGGCTGTCTCCGGGCAGTGAACACATGAGTTTTGTAGGTTTTAATCAAATCTGTAAGTTGTCCATAATGTATATTTGTGAATAAAGAATGATCATAGCTGATAATTAAGTAGTTGATTTGAGTTATTATAATCATAATTAGTATTTTGTATATATAATAGTTAGTAGTTTATAGTTAGATTAGTGTAGTTAGTTTAGTTCTTTTCCTTTGTTTTATTAGTTTCTAGTTTCCTTTAGATTTCTTAGCTCAGATCACTTCTCTTTGGTTTTCATAGAAGACCTTAGAGCAGCCAACGGAGCCGTTAAACTCATCAGGGTGGTCCATTCCAAATGGATTGGGTTATTTAGACAACCCCGGACCGGTTCCACTCTCCCAGTTGATGGACGGTCAATTTCGCCCATCAACATATGGACCTCTAAAAATTCCACTGGAGGGTGACACATGGTAGCCTATGGTGCTTCCACATGGCATGCTAACAAAATCATCCTGTACAATGATGTCACCCTACCATGTTAGCTGCTGACGTTAGTAGTATAGATGATGATGTGTCCCCTGTTGACTGGCCCTGTTTGACTGCAACTTTTACTGTGAATATATTTCAAACCGTAACTCCATTTGAGAAGTTTCTTGCACCATTAGAAATATTCTGATGTTCTCTTCCCGATCATGTCATTTTCACTAAGTTTTGGGAAATTTTAACTTTTTCCATTTGTCTATCTGTTGGAGTCATTCTGAGCATTCTGAGTTGCCTCTGTGAGTTCTGAGTTAATATTATCCCTCTATGGATCCTTTTTGGATCATTCCTTCGCACTGAGAGATTTTTGGACCACCAAAATCATTCATCAAGCATATGGCCAGTGAGGGAAGAGTACCCTCACTTTGTCCTTCTCTATCCACTTTGCCTTGCTTGGATGGGTGCCTTTTAATCTTGCTCAAAGACAATCAACATCACCCCTGGGTGAAGTCCTCGTCCTCCTATCGAGGATGATATATCATTGTATCTCATCCAAGTACTCAAGTGAAAAATCATCAATTGATGGTATTGAAACTTCCTCATCTTGATCCATGATCATGGGAGGCTCAAAAAGTTTCAAGTTCTCAACATTCACAACTGAGTAAATATACATATAAGGTGAAAGATCCAAACAAAAATCATTGGTACCAATTTTATCTAAGATAGTGAAGGGTCCATAATGAATGGGCTTGAGTTTCTTTCCTTCACCCTTCAATATCTCCTTATTGATGTGAAGCCATACCTGGTCTCCAACTTGGAATCGATGATCAACCCTATGCTTGTCATGCTCAGCCTTATATTGTGCTTGAATTTTCTCCAATTGTTCCCCGCCTTCCTGGTGTATCTATTGAATCCTATGGATGAACTTGAGGACTCTATCATCTGTTCGTTCTCCATTTACATCGACATATCTCCCATACATCAAGTCCAAAGGAACCTTTGGTAGGTACCCAAAACATATCTCAAAAGGTGAACTTTGAGTGGATGAATGTAAAGCTCAGTTGTACGCATGTTGTGCATAGGGTATCTATTCATTCCATTCCTTGTGATGCTTGCTACAATATCCTCGAAGAAAAAGTACCATTGTTCAGTTTACCACCTCTGTTTTTTCGTCAGTTTGTGAATGGAAAGCAGTGCTCTCTTCAATTTGGTGTCCATCATTCTCCACAAGCTAGTCTAAAATTCCCCAGGGAATTGAGTATCTCGATCCGAGATGATAGATGTGGGTAATCCAAAATGAACCCAAACATGATGAAAGAAGAGATTGGCAGTATGCTCAACAGTGATCTACTTTTTACAAGGCATCAAGATACACATCTTACTGAACATATCAACTACAACATACAAATAATCATGACCCCCCTTAGTCATGGGTAAACCCCCTACAAAATCCATGGATATACTTTCCCATGGATGGGAAGGAACATGAAGTGGTGAGTATAGCCCCAATTTTCTATCAATGGGATTTTAAGTAGAACACATCACACACCCCTTTACATATTTAGTTACAATTGCTTTCATTTGAGGCCAATAACAAAGCCTATGCAAATGAGCCATAGTTTTTCCTACCCCAAAATTCCCAAACACACGAGAAGTATGAGCTTCTCGTATTACATGGACTCGTTCACTTGTAGGAATACATAGCTTTCCAAGATGGTAAAGTAACTTTCCCTTCAGACAATGGTTCTCTACCTATGCACCAAGGGTTAGCTTCATATATAATTATTTAAAATCTTTATCGATGGCATATTGTTCTATATAGCTATCATGAGATAAAGAAGCATTCTTCAAAATAATAGAAGCAACAATAGGAGGTATAGAAATCATATCAGATACCTTGTTACTTGTACCCTTTTTGTACTTGATTACCAAGTGAAACTGTTGTAGAAAACCCATCCACTTGTAGTGCCGAGAGTTTTGCAATTTGGTCTGTGCTTGAAGATACTGTAAGGGTTGGTGATTTGTATGTATAATGGTTTCCTTCCCTAGCAAGTAGTGCTTCCATTTCTTTACACTATGGACTAATGCATACAACTCTTTATCATATATAGGATAGTTAACAAAAACTTGGTTAAAAGTTTCAGAGTGGTAATATATAGGCTTAAGATATTTCATTAGTACTGCACCCATGGCATATCCGCCAGCATCTGTCTCGATTTCAAAAGTTTGTTGAAGATTCGGTAGTGCTAATACTAGTGCGGTATTGATCTTCCCTTTCAAAGTGTCGAAAGATTTTTGTTTCTTTCCTTCCCACTGAAAGGTGTATTCACACTGGTTAAGGCATGCAGAGGAGATGCTATGAAGGAGAAGTTGGGAATGAATCTCCTTCAGTACTGGACTGCACCTAAGAAGCTTTGAACTTCGGTTACACTTTTTGGCTCAAACCAATTTACAATTACATCAACTTTGGAAGGGTCATTTTTNTTTGTCTTCTTCATAGATTGAATTATTATATAAGTTTGATGCACAATAGGTTTCCCTTTTGCAGGAATTTATAATCAGAAAATTGTTATGATTTCTTTTATGTCTTGTTTGTCCTATAACAACACTTCAAGAAGCGGCATAGCTGATCGTTTCCGAAAATCTTAAGGACTAAACGGTGTGAATTTCTTCCGCCAACCAGCTTAAGAAGTCATCTTACACAGGGTAGACTTGGAGCGTTTCCAGGTCAATTAGTTAATTGTTTACTGTTTCAATTAAGTAGTTTAATTTAGATATAATCTTAGTTAGATTTATATTAGATTGTTTAATTTCAGTAATATATATTAGATTGTTTAATTTCAGTTAGCTTTCTTTCTTATTCATAAATCATAAAATCAAAAAAGAGATCCTTGGCTGTCTCCGGGTAGTGAACACATGAGTTTTGTAGGTTTTAATCAAATCTGTAAGTTGTCCATAATGTATATTTTTGAATAAAGAATGATCATAGCTGATAATTAAGTAGTTGATTTGAGTTATTATAATCATAATTAGTATTTTGTATATATAATAGTTAGTAGTTTATAGTTAGATTAGTGTAGTTAATTTAGTTCTTTTCCTTTGTTTTATTAGTTTCTAGTTTCCTTTAGATTTCTTAGCTCAGATCACTTCTCTTTGGTCTTCATAGAAGACCTTAGAGCGGACAACGGAGCCGTTAAACTCGTCAGGGTGGTCCATTCCAAACGGATTGGGTTATTTAGACAACCACGGACTGGTTCCACTCTCCCAGTTGACGGATGGTCAATTTCGCCCGTCAACATATGGACCTCTAAAAATTCCATTGGAGGGTGACACATGGTAGCCTATGGTGCTGCCACATGGAATGCTAACAAAATCATCTCGTACAATGATGTCACCCTACCATGTTAGCTGCTGACATTAGTAGTACAGATGATGATGTGTCCCCTGTTGACTGGCCCTGTTTGACTGCAACTTTTACTGTGAATATATTTCAAACCGTAACTCCATTTGAGAAGTTTCTTGCACCATTAGAAATATTCTGATGTTCTCTTCCCGATCATGTCATTTTCACTAAGTTTTGGGAAATTTTAACTTTTTCCATTTGTCTATCTGTTGGAGTCATTCTGAGCATTCTGAGTTGCCTCTGTGAGTTCTGAGTTAATATTATCCCTCTATGGATCCTTTTTGGATCATTCCTTCGCACTGAGAGATTTTTGGACCACCAAAATCATTCATCAAGCATATGGCCAGTGAGGGAAGAGTACCCTCACTTTGTCCTTCTCTATCCACTTTGCCTTGCTTGGATGGGTGCCTTTTAATCTTGCTCAAAGACAATCAACATCACCCCTGGGTGAAGTCCTCGTCCTCCTATCGAGGATGATATATCATTGTATCTCATCCAAGTACTCAAGTGAAAAATCATCAATTGATGGTATTGAAACTTCCTCATCTTGATCCATGATCATGGGAGGCTCAAAAAGTTTCAAGTTCTCAACATTCACAACTGAGTAAATATACATATAAGGTGAAAGATCCAAACAAAAATCATTGGTACCAATTTTATCTAAGATAGTGAAGGGTCCATAATGAATGGGCTTGAGTTTCTTTCCTTCACCCTTCAATATCTCCTTATTGATGTGAAGCCATACCTGGTCTCCAACTTGGAATCGATGATCAACCCTATGCTTGTCATGCTCAGCCTTATATTGTGCTTGAATTTTCTCCAATTGTTCCCCGCCTTCCTGGTGTATCTATTGAATCCTATGGATGAACTTGAGGACTCTATCATCTGTTCGTTCTCCATTTACATCGACATATCTCCCATACATCAAGTCCAAAGGAACCTTTGGTAGGTACCCAAAACATATCTCAAAAGGTGAACTTTGAGTGGATGAATGTAAAGCTCAGTTGTACGCATGTTGTGCATAGGGTATCTATTCATTCCATTCCTTGTGATGCTTGCTACAATATCCTCGAAGAAAAAGTACCATTGTTCAGTTTACCACCTCTGTTTTTTCGTCAGTTTGTGAATGGAAAGCAGTGCTCTCTTCAATTTGGTGTCCATCATTCTCCACAAGCTAGTCTAAAATTCCCCAGGGAATTGAGTATCTCGATCCGAGATGATAGATGTGGGTAATCCAAAATGAACCCAAACATGATGAAAGAAGAGATTGGCAGTATGCTCAACAGTGATCTACTTTTTACAAGGCATCAAGATACACATCTTACTGAACATATCAACTACAACATACAAATAATCATGACCCCCCTTAGTCATGGGTAAACCCCCTACAAAATCCATGGATATACTTTCCCATGGATGGGAAGGAACATGAAGTGGTGAGTATAGCCCCAATTTTCTATCAATGGGATTTTAAGTAGAACACATCACACACCCCTTTACATATTTAGTTACAATTGCTTTCATTTGAGGCCAATAACAAAGCCTATGCAAATGAGCCATAGTTTTTCCTACCCCAAAATTCCCAAACACACGAGAAGTATGAGCTTCTCGTATTACATGGACTCGTTCACTTGTAGGAATACATAGCTTTCCAAGATGGTAAAGTAACTTTCCCTTCAGACAATGGTTCTCTACCTATGCACCAAGGGTTAGCTTCATATATAATTATTTAAAATCTTTATCGATGGCATATTGTTCTATATAGCTATCATGAGATAAAGAAGCATTCTTCAAAATAATAGAAGCAACAATAGGAGGTATAGAAATCATATCAGATACCTTGTTACTTGTACCCTTTTTGTACTTGATTACCAAGTGAAACTGTTGTAGAAAACCCATCCACTTGTAGTGCCGAGAGTTTTGCAATTTGGTCTGTGCTTGAAGATACTGTAAGGGTTGGTGATTTGTATGTATAATGGTTTCCTTCCCTAGCAAGTAGTGCTTCCATTTCTTTACACTATGGACTAATGCATACAACTCTTTATCATATATAGGATAGTTAACAAAAACTTGGTTAAAAGTTTCAGAGTGGTAATATATAGGCTTAAGATATTTCATTAGTACTGCACCCATGGCATATCCGCCAGCATCTGTCTCGATTTCAAAAGTTTGTTGAAGATTCGGTAGTGCTAATACTAGTGCGGTATTGATCTTCCCTTTCAAAGTGTCGAAAGATTTTTGTTTCTTTCCTTCCCACTGAAAGGTGTATTCACACTGGTTAAGGCATGCAGAGGAGATGCTATGAAGGAGAAGTTGGGAATGAATCTCCTTCAGTACTGGACTGCACCTAAGAAGCTTTGAACTTCGGTTACACTTTTTGGCTCAAACCAATTTACAATTACATCAACTTTGGAAGGGTCATTTTTCAATTGTCCTCCTCCTACAATATGACCTAAGTATATAAGTGTAGTATTTCAAAATTCTTATTTAGAAAATTTTACATACAACTTTTCCCTTTGCAAAGTATGCAATACTTGCTTTGCATGCCTCACATGCTCTCCCATGTCCCACTAAAAAAAATAATGTCGTCTAAATACACAATCAAAAAGTCATCTATGTAAGGCCTAAATACATCATTCATCACACACATGAAAGTTGTCGGAGCATTACAAAGCCCAAACAACATAACCAACCACTCAAACAATCCCTGTTTGGTTTTAAAGGCAGTTTTCCATGCATCCTGTTCAACGACTCTGATTTGATGATATCCATTGTGTAGATCCAACTTAGTGAAATAGACAACATTCTTCCATTTATCAATTAAATCATCTATGCAAGGAAGAGGGTATCGATTTTTCATCGTGATTTTATTTAAGGCCTGATAATCAACACACATTCTCCATGTACCATATTTCTTTGGCACCATCACAATCGGAGAACCACAAGGAGATGAACTGGGCCTGATGACCCCTTGATACAATAAGACCTATACCTGCTTCTTGATCTCTATCATCTCTAGAAATGACATCTTGTACATGCCCACATTAGGCAGAGGGGAATCTTGTTGAATATGTATCTCATGTTGGATTTCCCTCTTAGGAGGTAATCCATCTGGTTCCTGAAAAATATCATCATACTTAGAAACAATATCAATTAATTCCTTTTTATGAGATGGATCACAGCCTTTGAAATTGTCGGATGTCCCGACATATTTCTCTCTAACAACCATGAGTACATATCTCTTATTAGTGTTTATGAGTCTTTTAATTTTCCCTGCACTAACAAGTGTTGTATTTACCCTCATGCTATGATATCTAACAATATATTCCACTCCCCCCTTAGTAAGGTGGTATTTTTTCTCATGTTGAAAGAATACTTATTTTCTATCATAAATATAAGGACTTCCCAGCACTATGCCACATATATCAAGTGGTACAACATCCAAATCAACTTCATCAATCAATTTTGAAGCAATAGAAAATATGATCCTACATTGTTTGGTGACATTAAGTTTTTCTTTGTCANAGATGATGATGTGTCCCCTGTTGACTGGCCCTGTTTGACTGCAACTTTTACTGTGAATATATTTCAAACCGTAACTCCATTTGAGAAGTTTCTTGCACCATTAGAAATATTCTGATGTTCTCTTCCCGATCATGTCATTTTCACTAAGTTTTGGGAAATTTTAACTTTTTCCATTTGTCTATCTGTTGGAGTCATTCTGAGCATTCTGAGTTGCCTCTGTGAGTTCTGAGTTAATATTATCCCTCTATGGATCCTTTTTGGATCATTCCTTCGCACTGAGAGATTTTTGGACCACCAAAATCATTCATCAAGCATATGGCCAGTGAGGGAAGAGTACCCTCACTTTGTCCTTCTCTATCCACTTTGCCTTGCTTGGATGGGTGCCTTTTAATCTTGCTCAAAGACAATCAACATCACCCCTGGGTGAAGTCCTCGTCCTCCTATCGAGGATGATATATCATTGTATCTCATCCAAGTACTCAAGTGAAAAATCATCAATTGATGGTATTGAAACTTCCTCATCTTGATCCATGATCATGGGAGGCTCAAAAAGTTTCAAGTTCTCAACATTCACAACTGAGTAAATATACATATAAGGTGAAAGATCCAAACAAAAATCATTGGTACCAATTTTATCTAAGATAGTGAAGGGTCCATAATGAATGGGCTTGAGTTTCTTTCCTTCACCCTTCAATATCTCCTTATTGATGTGAAGCCATACCTGGTCTCCAACTTGGAATCGATGATCAACCCTATGCTTGTCATGCTCAGCCTTATATTGTGCTTGAATTTTCTCCAATTGTTCCCCGCCTTCCTGGTGTATCTATTGAATCCTATGGATGAACTTGAGGACTCTATCATCTGTTCGTTCTCCATTTACATCGACATATCTCCCATACATCAAGTCCAAAGGAACCTTTGGTAGGTACCCAAAACATATCTCAAAAGGTGAACTTTGAGTGGATGAATGTAAAGCTCAGTTGTACGCATGTTGTGCATAGGGTATCTATTCATTCCATTCCTTGTGATGCTTGCTACAATATCCTCGAAGAAAAAGTACCATTGTTCAGTTTACCACCTCTGTTTTTTCGTCAGTTTGTGAATGGAAAGCAGTGCTCTCTTCAATTTGGTGTCCATCATTCTCCACAAGCTAGTCTAAAATTCCCCAGGGAATTGAGTATCTCGATCCGAGATGATAGATGTGGGTAATCCAAAATGAACCCAAACATGATGAAAGAAGAGATTGGCAGTATGCTCAACAGTGATCTACTTTTTACAAGGCATCAAGATACACATCTTACTGAACATATCAACTACAACATACAAATAATCATGACCCCCCTTAGTCATGGGTAAACCCCCTACAAAATCCATGGATATACTTTCCCATGGATGGGAAGGAACATGAAGTGGTGAGTATAGCCCCAATTTTCTATCAATGGGATTTTAAGTAGAACACATCACACACCCCTTTACATATTTAGTTACAATTGCTTTCATTTGAGGCCAATAACAAAGCCTATGCAAATGAGCCATAGTTTTTCCTACCCCAAAATTCCCAAACACACGAGAAGTATGAGCTTCTCGTATTACATGGACTCGTTCACTTGTAGGAATACATAGCTTTCCAAGATGGTAAAGTAACTTTCCCTTCAGACAATGGTTCTCTACCTATGCACCAAGGGTTAGCTTCATATATAATTATTTAAAATCTTTATCGATGGCATATTGTTCTATATAGCTATCATGAGATAAAGAAGCATTCTTCAAAATAATAGAAGCAACAATAGGAGGTATAGAAATCATATCAGATACCTTGTTACTTGTACCCTTTTTGTACTTGATTACCAAGTGAAACTGTTGTAGAAAACCCATCCACTTGTAGTGCCGAGAGTTTTGCAATTTGGTCTGTGCTTGAAGATACTGTAAGGGTTGGTGATTTGTATGTATAATGGTTTCCTTCCCTAGCAAGTAGTGCTTCCATTTCTTTACACTATGGACTAATGCATACAACTCTTTATCATATATAGGATAGTTAACAAAAACTTGGTTAAAAGTTTCAGAGTGGTAATATATAGGCTTAAGATATTTCATTAGTACTGCACCCATGGCATATCCGCCAGCATCTGTCTCGATTTCAAAAGTTTGTTGAAGATTCGGTAGTGCTAATACTAGTGCGGTATTGATCTTCCCTTTCAAAGTGTCGAAAGATTTTTGTTTCTTTCCTTCCCACTGAAAGGTGTATTCACACTGGTTAAGGCATGCAGAGGAGATGCTATGAAGGAGAAGTTGGGAATGAATCTCCTTCAGTACTGGACTGCACCTAAGAAGCTTTGAACTTCGGTTACACTTTTTGGCTCAAACCAATTTACAATTACATCAACTTTGGAAGGGTCATTTTTGAATTGTCCTCCTCCTACAATATGACCTAAGTATATAAGTCTAGTATTTCAAAATTCTTATTTAGAAAATTTTACATACAACTTTTCCCTTTGCAAAGTATGCAATACTTTCTTTGCATGCCTCACATGCTCTCCCATGTCCCACTAAAAAAAATAATGTCGTCTAAATACACAATCAAAAAGTCATCTATGCAAGGCCTGAATACATCATTCATCACACACATGAAAGTTGTCGGAGCATTACAAAGCCCAAACAACATAACCAACCACTCAAACAATCCCTGTTTGGTTTTAAAGGCAGTTTTCCATGCACCATGTTCAACGACTCTGATTTGATGATATCCATTGTGTATATCCAACTTAGTGAAATAGACAACATTCTTCCATTTATCAATTAAATCATCTATGCAAGGAAGAGGGTATCGATTTTTCATCGTGATTTTATTTAAGGCCCGATAATCAACACACATTCTCCATGTACCATCTTTCTTTGGCACCATCACAATCAGAGAACCACAAGGAGATGAACTGGGCCTGATGACCCCTTGATGCAATAAGACCTATACCTGCTTCTTGATCTCTATCATCTCTAGAAATGACATCCTGTACATGCCCACATTAGGTAGAGGGAATCCTGTTGAATATGTATCTCATGTTGGATTTCCCTCTTAGGAGGTAATCCATCTGGTTCCTGAAAAATATCATCATACTTAGAAACAATATCAATTAATTCCTTTTTATGAGATGGATCACAGCCTTTGAAATTGTCGGATGTCCCGACATATTTCTCTCTAACAACCATGAGTACATATCTCTTATTAGTGTTTATGAGTCTTTTAATTTTCCCTGCACTAAAAAGTGTTGTATTTACCCTCATGCTATGATATCTAACAATATATTCCACTCCCCCCTTAGTAAGGTGGTATTTTTTCTCATGTTGAAAGAAGACTTGTTTTCTATCATAAAGATAAGGACTTCCCAACACTATGCCACATATATCAAGTGGTACAACATCCAAATCAACTTCATCAATCAATTTTGAAGCAATAGAAAATATGATCCTACATTGTTTGGTGACATTAAGTTTTTCTTTGTCACATACCCAACCAAGAGGATAAGGTTTCAGATGTGGCTTCATTTAAAGAACCATTTTCTTGACAAGTGCTTCAGATATTAAGTTTACCTGGGAACCTGAATCAAATAATCTATCTATCTTAGTATGTTTAGATACAACTCTTACGTGAAATAACTCATTCCTCTTTCGTTCATCAAGATGAGATTCATCATTGGAACTAGAACAAGCATGAAGAGAATCTTTACCTTGTACTCCAACTATTGTGATATTTCCTTCATCTCTTGAATTGGAACCAATATATTGCTATACCATAGCAACAATCTTTGTCTTCTCCTTTCCACTGAACTATTTCGGTTTCATTTCTTGATGCAGTTTCCAACATTGTTCTTCATCGTGACCAATCTTCTTGCAATGAGTGCAAGATAGTTTTCCTCCTTCTCTCGTCACTATAGTGGTCTTCTTGTCCTTCCTTTTAAACTTCTTGAAAGTATTTTGTGGGAAATTGGAAGGTTTCTTTGTGGGATCTTCTTGAACATGTTTCCCCTTGCTCTCAAGGTGAGTGGCTTGCACACAAACTTCATCAAGACTAGTGGGGTTAAAAAAGAGAAAATTATGTCGAATATAACTGTGAAGTGCACCAATATACTTCATTAAAGTCTCATAAGAATCCAAATGAATGTTCAATGCAATATATTTCTTCCTAAATTATTCTATGAAACTTTGTACAGTTTTTTCTTTACTTTGCCTTAAAGTTTGTCATTCCACCATTGCTTTATGTAAATATCCTAATGGATAAATTGCTTCCTTATCGTTGATTTAAATTTTGACCATGAAGAAATAAGCTTACCACACTTACTTATGTATTGAAGCTTTCTCTCCCAGCATACGAGAGCGGTTCCTTTCAACCGAAGAGAATCCAGTTGCACTTTAACTTCCTCTTCATCAATATACTGGACACGACAATACACTTCAACCTGTCGGATCTAATTATCTAGCTTTTCAGGATTAGCATCTCCATTAAACATAGGTAAAGAAAATTTTACATCAAAATTTAATAATGGTTTATTAAAAGAGGATTTATGGCTAGAATGATGAGAATGATGAGAATGCTTAGAGGAAGAAGAACTAGAACTCGAAGGTGAAGACGAAGGCTCGTGAGGATCTCCTCCATCCCCTTCATTTACCGAAGCATCATCATCTGCATGTGCTTCCTTTTTCTTCCCTTTCTTCCTCATCATCTTCTCATAATCTCCATACATTTACTCGACCATTTCTAACATGCTATAAAATACCATGTGAAAGTTTTTCTCCTGTTCATCACGCTTTTCCTCTCCTAGCATTTTCTTCCTTCTGGATACATGACCAACTTCGGGATTGAAATTCTTTAGAGTTCCTTCACCCTACTTATGCTTGGCCCTAGTAAGCATTCACACTCAACAATTCAAATCAAATATGACTTCTATGATACCAACATGATCTGAGATCTTTTCATCGTGACTTATAAAGAATTATATTAAATGAGCATAAACTAAAGTGCACCATTAAAGAAGGGAAAAATTAAATATGAAGAGACATAAGCATCAGATATGAACACAAAATCTTGATAACAAAGTTATTCCATGGTGGACTACGTCTTCGAGTCCTGCTCTCAAATGGGTAGGCTCTTTCATTAACTCAACAAAAGAATTTTGGCAAATACAAGAATATACCTCATTCTGAAATCAAGCTGCAAAAATAATGCTCATATCAGAAAACAAACATCACCACTGGATTCATTGTGCCCAACTACTCAAAAAGGATTATCTCCACACTCTGATCTAACTCTGGCACTTTCAGGCCCAAGAGGAATATTGTCTCGTTTTTTGTGCCCTCTACACTTGCAATTATGATAGTCTCATATTGAAATCCATGCTTGCGGTCGTACAATACAGTCGTGCTTATCTCCCCCGACTCCGGGCATATTTTCTCTTTTTAAATAAAAAAAATGACGGATATACTAAGCAACACTGATAGACGCATTGGTTAGGGCAAAGTTATGAAGGCGTTGGACTAAGAAGAGGTTCCAGGGTTGAACTCACCAGAAACCATTTTGGTAGTTGGTTATATATATATATATATATATATAGATTACATAATCCCGTCCTCCACTAATTTTAGCAGTCCACTAGAAGCTCTGCCAACGATCATTTAAAATTGGCACGGTCCACCAGATTTGGTAGACCTTCCATTTTTTTAAAATTAATTTTTTTTACGAGCCAACATTGGGAATTATTTCAATTCCATGTGTCACANCACTATGCCACATATATCAAGTGGTACAACATCCAAATCAACTTCATCAATCAATTTTGAAGCAATAGAAAATATGATCCTACATTGTTTGGTGACATTAAGTTTTTCTTTGTCACATACCCAACCAAGAGGATAAGGTTTCAGATGTGGCTTCATTTAAAGAACCATTTTCTTGACAAGTGCTTCAGATATTAAGTTTACCTGGGAACCTGAATCAAATAATCTATCTATCTTAGTATGTTTAGATACAACTCTTACGTGAAATAACTCATTCCTCTTTCGTTCATCAAGATGAGATTCATCATTGGAACTAGAACAAGCATGAAGAGAATCTTTACCTTGTACTCCAACTATTGTGATATTTCCTTCATCTCTTGAATTGGAACCAATATATTGCTATACCATAGCAACAATCTTTGTCTTCTCCTTTCCACTGAACTATTTCGGTTTCATTTCTTGATGCAGTTTCCAACATTGTTCTTCATCGTGACCAATCTTCTTGCAATGAGTGCAAGATAGTTTTCCTCCTTCTCTCGTCACTATAGTGGTCTTCTTGTCCTTCCTTTTAAACTTCTTGAAAGTATTTTGTGGGAAATTGGAAGGTTTCTTTGTGGGATCTTCTTGAACATGTTTCCCCTTGCTCTCAAGGTGAGTGGCTTGCACACAAACTTCATCAAGACTAGTGGGGTTAAAAAAGAGAAAATTATGTCGAATATAACTGTGAAGTGCACCAATATACTTCATTAAAGTCTCATAAGAATCCAAATGAATGTTCAATGCAATATATTTCTTCCTAAATTATTCTATGAAACTTTGTACAGTTTTTTCTTTACTTTGCCTTAAAGTTTGTCATTCCACCATTGCTTTATGTAAATATCCTAATGGATAAATTGCTTCCTTATCGTTGATTTAAATTTTGACCATGAAGAAATAAGCTTACCACACTTACTTATGTATTGAAGCTTTCTCTCCCAGCATACGAGAGCGGTTCCTTTCAACCGAAGAGAATCCAGTTGCACTTTAACTTCCTCTTCATCAATATACTGGACACGACAATACACTTCAACCTGTCGGATCTAATTATCTAGCTTTTCAGGATTAGCATCTCCATTAAACATAGGTAAAGAAAATTTTACATCAAAATTTAATAATGGTTTATTAAAAGAGGATTTATGGCTAGAATGATGAGAATGATGAGAATGCTTAGAGGAAGAAGAACTAGAACTCGAAGGTGAAGACGAAGGCTCGTGAGGATCTCCTCCATCCCCTTCATTTACCGAAGCATCATCATCTGCATGTGCTTCCTTTTTCTTCCCTTTCTTCCTCATCATCTTCTCATAATCTCCATACATTTACTCGACCATTTCTAACATGCTATAAAATACCATGTGAAAGTTTTTCTCCTGTTCATCACGCTTTTCCTCTCCTAGCATTTTCTTCCTTCTGGATACATGACCAACTTCGGGATTGAAATTCTTTAGAGTTCCTTCACCCTACTTATGCTTGGCCCTAGTAAGCATTCACACTCAACAATTCAAATCAAATATGACTTCTATGATACCAACATGATCTGAGATCTTTTCATCGTGACTTATAAAGAATTATATTAAATGAGCATAAACTAAAGTGCACCATTAAAGAAGGGAAAAATTAAATATGAAGAGACATAAGCATCAGATATGAACACAAAATCTTGATAACAAAGTTATTCCATGGTGGACTACGTCTTCGAGTCCTGCTCTCAAATGGGTAGGCTCTTTCATTAACTCAACAAAAGAATTTTGGCAAATACAAGAATATACCTCATTCTGAAATCAAGCTGAAAAAATAATGCTCATATCAGAAAACAAATATCACCACTGGATTCATTGTGCCAAACTACTCAAAAAGGATTATCTCCACACTCTGATCTAACTCTGGCACTTTCAGGCCCAAGAGGAATATTGTCTCATTTTTTGTGCCCTCTACACTTGAAATTATGATAGTCTCATATTGAAATCCATGCTTGCGGTCGTACAATACAGTCGTGCTTATCTCCCCCGACTCTGGGCATATTTTCTCTTTTTAAATAAAAAAATGACGGATATACTAAGCAACACTGATAGGCGCATTGGTTAGGGCAGAGTTATGAAGGCGTTGGACTAAGAAGAGGTTCCAGGGTTGAACTCACCAGAAACCATTTTGGTAGTTGGTTATATATACATATATATATATATTACATAATCCCGTCCTCCACTAATTTTAGCAGTCCACTAGAAGCTCTGCCAACGATCATTTAAAATTGGCACGGTCCACCAGATTTGGTAGACCTTCCATTTTTTTTAAATTAATTTTTTTTACGAGCCAACATTGGGAATTATTTCAATTCCATGTGTCACATGATGATTGGGCCACATTGCACCTACTGATATACCCACCTATATGTTGATGTGGTTTCTCTATCATGACCATACTGACACGTGGTGCTCCCTGGGTGGTGCCACATGGCGTCGCATGGGGGTGCCATGTGGCACTTTTCTATTGGTCCATATGGACCCTTGAAAAATTCCACTAGAAAGTGACACGCGACAACCTCTGGTGTTGCCACATGGCATGCTGACGTCAAAATCCCATACGATGATGTCACCCTTCCATGTTAGCTGCTGACGTCAACAACATAGATGATGATGTGTCCCCTGTTGACTGGCCCTGTTTGACCACAAATTTGACTGTGAATATCTTTCAAACCATAAATCTTATTGACAAGCCATTTGCGTTGTTAGAAATCTTGCGGTGCAATCTTCACAATCATGCCATTTTCACTGAGTTTTGGGAACTTTGAATTTTTTCCCTTTCTTTGTCTGTTGGAGCCATTCTTAGCATTCTAAGTTGCCTTTGTGAGTTATGATTTATTCTTATCCTTCTCTGGATCCTTTTTGCATCAATGATGTAAACCAATTGTATAGAACTAGTGCGCGAGAGGAATAATATGTGAATCCAACTGCAAATGGAGTACTCAGTTGGAGGAGTATCAATTCTGACATGTCGTATTCAGATACTGGAGTAGAAAATTGGCAGCAAATATTGCATGCAGTCTCTACTAGGAGGTGCTCCATAGTTACATGTGTATTAATATGAGTTGGGATAGAATTAAGACAGTTTCCCACATTTAATGAAGAGGACGATCTAGAAAAAATCCTCACAGAGTTCGCATCATATGTTTTGGATAGTCAAAGATTAATTGTGTTGGATATAGCATTTATATACACACCTACATGATGGTGGGGTGCACATAAGGAGGTAATTCAGGACTATTACCAGTGTAAGCAACTGATGCACATACTATTTGGTAGGAGTCAACAAGATAGACCCTTACATAAGTATGATGGAAGAGGGAACCCAAGACATCACATAAATGATTGTGTCACTAGATGGAGATTGGTACCACCAGGGGAATGGATGCATTACTTCATTCATACAATAGAATGAATACCAAGTAATTGGTATAAAGAGCAGGAACTGCACAAGGAAACTGTGAGTTGGGGTGCAGTGCAAATTTTTTTTATTAATACTTTTGCATTTGAAAGTGAGAATCCATGGGTGGATCTAGAATTACAGAGGATAAAAAATAAGATATTTGAAGAGTACGGGGTAGATACAGTGATAGTAGTTAGAGACTATAGAAAATAAACACTTGAACGACTAATTTATTGTTATCAAGTCACAGAGGATGAAGAAGTAGAAGACAACCCACATGACATACAAATATTATAAGGGGAAGGAGAAAGAGGGTTGGAAGGACCCCAATTACAATCAGAAGAATTTATTACACTAATGAAGATTAAAAAGGTCAATATTGGGACCAAATAGAAGCCCAAGATAGCCATCATTTGAGATTATTGGGACAGTGGGACAATGGAAGATAGAACTGAATTATTGTAGGAGTATAATGATTTATTACCAGCCACATTTTCAGAGATGAAAGGGGTAGAATGAGAACTTGGATAAATGAATATACCCCTCAAACCAGATGCAAGAACAGTTATAAAGAGACCATATATATTAAACCCCATCTATAAGCATAAAGTTAATGAATAAATTGACAGAATGCTAGAATCAAGAATCATAGAACCTGTGGAAGAATCACAATGGATTAGTGCAATGGCGGTCCATGAAAATAATACTGAAGGGATTAGGATATGTGTGGATATGAGGAAATTAAATGATGCATGCTTGCATGATCCTTTTCCTACTCCATTTACATATGAGGTTTTAGAGAATGTGGGAGGACAGGAAGTGTACTCCTTCACAAATGGATTTCCAGGTTACCATCAGATCATAATTGCTTCAGAGGATAGGTACAAAACTACATTTGCAGCTAATTTGAGGTCATATCAGTACACAATGATGCCATTTGGTTAAAAAAATGTGCTAGCAACATTTTTTACAGTAGTATTAGTTGCATTCAAGGATTTTATACATAATTTTTTAGAAGTTTATTTGGATTATTGGACAGTATTCAGTTTATTGAAGGACCATGTAGAAATTCTGATGTTAATGTTAGAGAGATGTAGGAAATGTCATATTTCCTTGAACACTAATAAATGTATATTCAATATACCATTTGGCATCCTACTTGGACACATTGTATGCAAACAAGGATTGATAGTAGACCCTGCAATGATTGGTGTTATTGTCAATTTACCACCACCAAAGTCAGTGTGCCAGTTGAGAGAAAAATTGGGCCACACAGGGTACTATAGGAAATTCATAAAGGGATAGTCAAATATTATTGCTCCCATCGAGAAGTTACTAAATAAATACATCAGGTTTCAGTGGAATGATGAATGCCAAGAGAGATTGGACATACTGAAAGAGAAGATGGTGAAAACACCCATTTGAAGATTTCTAGATTGGATAAAAGAATTTCATGTGCATGTGGACACTTCATCCATTGGAATTGGAGCAGTATTGTCACAACCAAGTGAAGGAGACATTGATCACCCAATATATTTTTCTAGTACAAAGTTATCTAAGTCTGAGAAGAACTATAATACTATAGAAAGGGAAGGTATGACTATGGTGTATTCCTTATATAAGTTATAAAAGTTCAGACATTATTTATTGGGTCAACATTTTAAGATGTTTACAGATCATTCTAATTTAAAGTACCTAGTTAACAAGCCAGTGTTGGGGGGAAGGACCTGTAGATGGATATTATTGTTTCATAAATATAATTTTGAAATCATAGTAAAACCATGGAAGTTGAATGTAGAACCAGATCATCTATCAATAATTACTAATAGAGAGGAGCCAAAGAATTTGGAGGATAATTTTCCTGATGCCAACTTATTTTCTATTCAAATTGTTGATGATTATTTTTCTGACATTGTTGGATTCTTGAGCACAAGAATGAATCCCAAGGAATTTACTGTCACATAGAAAAAAAAGTTGGTAGTGTGCACTGCAAACTATCATCTGATTGCAGATCATTTATACTAGGTGTAGATGGAACTCTAAGAATATGTGTCATGGAGCATGAATGCTCCATGGTGCTAGCAGAAGCACATGAAGGGATAACTGGAGGGAACTATGCAGGAAATCCTACAACACAAAAGGTGTTGCACGTAGGATTATGGTGGCCTACAGTACATAAGGGCACAAAGGAATACTGTCAGACCTGTGATGTATGTCAGAGGGTGGGGAAACCATCCAAAAGGGATGAAATTCCACTTGTGTCCCAAGTAACCTTAAAAGTGTTTGAAAAATGGGATGTGGATTTCATTGGACCCATTCACCCACTAGCAAGGAGATCAGGAGCCAGATAAATTATCATTGCGAAAAAATACTTAACCATATGGGAAGAAGAAGCCCTAGTGAAGGACTGCAACGCATAAACTATAGTTGGTTTCTATATGAGAACATGGTGACCAGATTTGGATGTCCTAGAATTTTGTTGAGTGATGAGGGAACTTGTTGTTCTTGAGATTGATTCTAAGGCTCAAATAATAATGTCAGGCATCAAAGGTTTGAAAATGAAGTATTTTGTATGTTCTTTTTCTACCTTTAGTTTTCTCAAAAATAATCTTTAAATGAAATTAATAATAAGAAAGTACAGAGACTGTATCTCGTTATCTCAGTCGAAATTATAATTTCAAATGACGTATAAATAATTTTAAAAACTGTTAAAACAAATTCAGGTATCAATTACAGATAAGTCTCACCTTGTTTGCAGTAGAAGAAAAGTAGAATATGCACCCTCGAACATGATATAAACATGCAATAATTCACATAGATCACAGGTCTTGTTTTAATCATAGTAATAACAAAGGAAAAGTTGTCTACTGAATGAACCACTAATGTAATATGATCACAATAGATGTAATACTAAATTGCAAGCATTCACTCTTCAAGAATTACATAAAGAAATTCAGAGAAATGGAAACACAGAGGGAACACATAACTCAAATTGAACGAAACTTAGAATCTCTTTCTGCACTTGTATTAATACTAAAAAATGTTTCTCTTTTAGATTCGATAAGAAGAAGACTTGAATAGATCTAAAATATATCTATTTATACAAAAAATGTCTCAACTAAAAATCATTGGAGTTCCTACAATAGAATACAATCTGAATGAAATAACAATATGCAGATATTGTTGAGTTCTTATTTGATGTCATGGTGCTTCATTTGTCTCTTCACTTTCTTGCAGATGCACTCATTTTCCTTTGTTCTTTGGACTGGGTACACATGTCCACTAAGACCACCACAATCATTGGATTATTTTCTTTGCCATATGATTTTGTTTCCATCTATCCCTTCGAATGTGTTTACTGGGATAAAGAACTACAGTTGAAGATGTGGGAGTGATAATTGGATAGGTATCTCAGTGTTGGGTCGTTATGGGATGGCTAAAAGTTATGAGGAAGAGTAATTGTTCATGAATAGGATGATGTGGGGACAAGTGTCCAATAAGGAGGTGGGATGAGTGGATGTGAGGATGTAGGTGGTAGGGATAGATGGGGTAAGTGACGTGTAGCGAGTGTGATAGGCTGGAGGGTGAAAGATATAGTGGGTAGAGGAAAACTGTTGAGTCCTTTTATACTTTTCTATTTTGCGGGGGAATGAGGAGGTGGCTTTGAGGTAACTCATCTTTCACCCTGCAAAGCACCAAGTGATGACACATACCCCTGAGAGAAACCCGTGATTTAAATTGTGGGACCACCTTTCAAAATTAAACCCTACGCAACTTCGTCCCCCACAATCTTTCTTGACCATTTATCTCCACGGGCCATTAAAAAATGACTGTCAATATTGCAAAGTGATATAAGTTCCCAAAGGTTAAGATGAGGTCACAACTCTTGGACACATGTAGAGAAGACAAAGTGAACTTTGTGCAATTCCTTTCCGTCGATCCAAGTAAGAGACAGGTGTCAGATGATCCCTGTATTCGGTGATATCATATTTTGGGAGGAAGCAAGAAGTGAAGAGTAAAGAAATCCTAGAGTTTCGAAGCTCATATTTCATCTGTACTAATGATCGAAGTGGAAATGTGGTAGGAGATCCTACACTCTAGAAGGTTTGCGATGTTATGCATCTTGGAACGCCCAAAGCCCAAAGTTTTGAAGTAAATCTCAACCGTCCAAATAAAAAGGATGTGAAATGCCAAACTTCTTACTTAGGAGACTTAGTACTTTGGGTATTTGTGTTGTTGTGCATCTCGAAATGCCCGAAGCTCAAATTTCCGAAGTAAATCTTAGCCATCCAAATCAAAAGGACACGCAGCGCTAGATCTCTTATTTCAGAGACCTAGTACTTCAGGGATTTGCGCTCTACACATTCTTTCTCCTATTTCTATTTATTTATCCCTTTCCTGTCATATTTTGTCCCTTCCTTAGTTTATTAGGCTTCTACGATGGTTTAGCGTTTCGCTAGATTCTGAAATACAGTCTATCGAGCTTCCTTGCAAATTCTAGTGGTACCATAATCCTTAAGGAAATAAGATTAGACTACCTGTAACAAGAGAAGTCTATAAGATCTTCACTGAATTAAAAACTGTAAATTGCAAATGGTAAATGATTTTGAAATTCAAAGATCTTGATAAAATCTACCGGTCTTCGTATAGATCTGCTTATAGAGAGATTATTAAAAAGTATGATGGAATTTATCACTTGGAAAATCACAATAATTATTCAAATCGTTAACTTTAGCCAATCATAAACGTCATTAACAATTCGACGGTTTGGGGTTCAAAGGTTTTGAGTGTATGAGGGAAGAAATCTCCCGAAGGTTGAATTCACGGAGAATTTAATCTCTTATTAATCACTTCTATGTCTTAATTAATCATGTTTTAAAAACGTTGTATTAACTTTAAGTATTTTGGGAGTTCAGAATTTAGAAGTTTTAAATATAGCACAAGGGAAAATTTCCAAAGTCCGAAACTGCGAAGTGATTAATTGACACTTAATAATGACTAATTAAAGTCGTTATCTTCTTTATTATCTCTTTGAAACCCATTTTTTCTTTTGTAATTACTTTACTTCGATGCTTTGATACTTTGGGGATTGTGAAATCAAAAACTCCCGAAGTGAAATCTCTTAAAGTTATGTGGCAGAGATGACGTCATTCTGATGGTGTTTCAAGGAAAGAGAGGTGCCACGTGTCACTTGAAAACATGTGAATCATCCAACTTAAATGTCAAAAGTAAGTGCCACGTGTCAACCTAGGAAAATATTTTTAAAGGACACGTGTCCGTAATTCCATTAGGAAAAGTCACGAGTGGCTATCTTCGGGACTTCAGAGTATCGGGGTTTTTGTTTTTTAGGTTTTCTGGAATACCTGAAGCATGAAGCTAAGAAGAGATCATTAGAGGCTTTCTTTTAAAACCCAGATGGCTTCAAAACTTCGGAGATCATTAGGACCATTTGATCAAATTAGAGTAACTCATTGATGATAGATACCGTAAGCGCCTTATTGATAAATAACAACCAATGGATTTATTTTAATTTTAAAAGGTCACTTTCTAAGATTTTTTCTTTTTTGGGTGAAATTTTATTTCTAAGAGGTAAAATATATAAAGATCAAAAGATCAAAGTTATACATGTTCTAACATAGGCTCCATCTGGGGATTGTGGCTCCCTACGAGGCATGAAAGAACAATAGACCAAGTTCCTTTATTGGGTAAATGGAGTCATTATTGCTTTTTGAAAAAAAAAATCCAATTTTATTTAATAATTAATCATACATCGAAAAACAAACTTAACCAAATCTCAAAAAAAAAAAATACTTTCAAAACATACTTAATGATTGATCTCAAGTTAGGTTGTTTAAAATTTCCTTTTCCTAAAACTGATTTTAGAATTTTTTAAGATAATCAAAATAACTTTAACTAAATTATCAGTCTTCAACCAACTTTGTTCGGTTCAAGGTTAAGAAGATGTAAAAACTTATTTAGGGAATCCCTAGTTGGTTCAGGATGTAAATATCACCGGAAAGAGAACTAGATAAAAGAGTATGATATATGGATATGTATGACAACCTTATAGATATCATAGATATTTCTTCACTTCCAACAAGCATGTTCAGTACCCCGATGAAGTTACCTACTCCCATTGAATTTCCTTTCACCAGTTTAATTAACAAAATTGCATTTTCCTGAGATGAGGGAAATCAATATATGAATTTCCTTTCATCATCTCCTTTGGACAAGATGGGGGCAATCAAATTATGAATTTTCTTTCACCATATGAATTATATTTTAATATTTTGAAGTGGGGGCAATCAATTTGTATGTAACATACAAGGGATGATAATCTGTTTAAAATCTTTAGACTGAAAAGAAGGTCTGTCAACGGTTTTAAGAATAATCTGAAACTAGCTTTCTTCCAATTTTCAATACACCTTCGCCTATAGGATTTTTTTTTATGGGAATGTTAATATTTTAGGGATCAACCTTGAGTGAATTAGTCAGTTTAAAGTTCGATAACAGAGCTAAAATTATCAGGATTAGCCTAGACATACTTTTTTCAATTAAAATTAAAGAAAGATAAAGATTTTCACCTAATCTTGTTTTGAAAATATGTTATTAAGTTTTCAAAGTCAAGGTAGGTTTCTTTCTTTATATGAAGACTAAAATAAAATAAGAAAGGAGAAAGAAAATATGAAGCGGATAAGAACTTGGGGATAGGTAAGAAAATGACCCAATCATGGATTTGAAGGATCTAAAAAAAAATATCCTAATCCCACACGAGTTTGTGTCTTTAGTTCAGACTTCTTTCGAGTTTATTTATTATAATTTTCATTTTTTTTTCAGAGACACCTTTAGAACTGACAAGTTAAGTTATAATTTTATACATCTCTGATTTTTTGGTCAGGTGATAATATTATCATGAGAAAAAATTACTTCACATTCATTTCGAAAAGAATTTTAATTTTTATTTGAACCATAAGAAGGGTTGGACTCATACCTTATTTTCATTTTGAATTTTCAGCAAGGTAGATTATTAATTTATCACCCGTTTTCAGAGAAATCAAATGCTTGAAATCAAATGGAGTTTTTATTTATCCTCATCTCCTATTCAACAAGATCTATTATGAAAAAGGCCAAGAACAACAGACCATGTTCCTTCATCATTATGCGACCTGAAATTAACCCTTTCAAACTCTGAAACCCATCATTGGGCTATGGAGTCGTAATTCCTAAAAACTAAACCATACTATATGCCAAACTAAGAACCAAACAACTGAACTGAAATAAAACGTTGAACTAGAAAGATGAAATGAAATTTTTCTTTGGAAAACTTATTTATATACATTGTCCCTACACTAGTCATGCTAAATTCCATTGATCAAGTAATATGGAATTTCCAATGGAGCCATGCAACTAGTGGATTGCTTAACGTACCTTGCTTTATGTTGGATGAAGGAATGAAAAAATAATATTTTTTTTCAAGCAAAGAATGAATAGGTAGCTTTTGCTTACTGCAGAAGTTTGGTTGCACACAAAACGCTGCAACATTTTGGACCTCTTGAAGAACATACTCCAACCAAACAGCCACTGGATCATGAAAAGATAAACAATTTCCAGAGTCAACCAATACCTCTTCCTACCGGTCAAGCTACATGAAATTCCTTTGCATACTCTATTCACTACTAATCTTTTCTTTTTCTGGCTCGATAATTTCATATTGAGGATCACTAGTCTATTGCTCGATAGTTGCTAAGAAAAAATAAGAGATAAACTACTTCAGTAGCCCCTCCTTATCTCCTTCATCACCTATCCAAGAATCTTCTTCATCAATGTCATACACAGGCTGATTTCTTTTTGAAGTGAACTCTCTGAAGAAAAAGAAATAATTTGTTTCTTATCAACTTCAAGATCTCATTCATCATAGTTATCAAACAAAGAAGAATTATTGTATGTTTCCATGCATGATGGGAAATAAATATGCTCTTCTTCATCATCTAGATACTCATCATAAACAAGATGATTATATAAAATTTCTAAACTTTGACTTTCAAAAACTTCCTTTTATTAATGATCTAGTAATGATGACTGAATAATAGCAGCTTGATAAAAATAATAATTTAGAACATTAGTTTGATTATGACAGTAATTACTATTAACATTTGGTATAATGAAAAATTCACTTAGAGTATCGTTTCCATTGCCAGTATCATTACTAAAATCATCTTTTCCAAGAGTTGATTTCTTATGGTATTCAATAAGCCATTGGCCTTCATAATGATCTAGATTAGTAGAGGATTCCTCATCATGTCTTTGATCTACTTGAAAGAATGGAGGTTATGCAAAGATTTCTTCATTTGCAATCATGTTGTCTCCGTTCTTACTGTTGAAAGAAACCTCTTATTTATTTACTTCAAAGTCTTCTTCATATAAATTTTCCTGATATGTTTGAAGAATATCTTGTTTTTCTGCAAATTCTTCTTCATATAGTTGACCATAATTGCTATCATGTTGTGATTTTTCATCAGCAAACTGATTATCCTTACAATCTTGTTTTGTGAAATCTAAATTGCAATAGTCTTCAAAAATAAAATTAATTGGATAGATCCTCCCGCAATATTTATGGAAGGAAGCATGAAATTATTTTAACGTTGAGATGTTGGAGGGAGGAAGAGACTTGTACCAATGATGAGCATCTTCTCCCAAACTAAACATGAACAATTTCATCAAAAAATCTTCATGATGAATATCTAGTTGATCCATAAGCTTATGAAACTCGAAGAAGTGTTTTGCGGGATTATCATCTTTATCCTCTCTAAAATTAGGAAGATAATCTTCCCATTCTTTAATATCAGGGAAAACATTTGGAAAACAAAAAAAAATTGTAAATTCCAAAGGATAAAACCTTGCAGCAATTCGAGCAGCGAAAGAACCTTACATTTTGAAACCAGTGGAGTCGCCAGTGAATCATGTGGAGTCTTTGAACCAAGGAGTCACTAGGTGAATGATCAGAACCACTTGAATGCCTATATATTCACCATCAAGGAATAGATCTAAGATTTGTCATACCCAGGGAAGATAAAGACCTTCAAAACCATCCCCGACAACGACGCCAAAAATGTGTTGTTCCTGAGCTTGATTCTAAGGCTCAAAGAATAATGTCATGCATCAAAGGTTTTAAAATGAAGTATTTTGTAAGTGACTTTTCTACCTTCAGTTTTCTGAGAAAAAATATTTAAATGAAATTAATAATAAGACAGTAAAAATGTTGTATCTCATTATCTAAGTCACAATTGTATTGTCAAATGATGTAGAAATGGTTTAAAAAAGTGTTCAAACAAAGTCAGGTATCAATTACAAATAAGTCTCACCTTGTTTGCAGTAGAAGAAAAGTAGAAGATGCACCCTTGAAGAGGATATAAAAATGCAATAATTCACACAGATCACAAGTCTTTGTAATGTCCTCGACCACCAACCCCTTCCGGGTAACGCTACCCAAACAACCTTATCATTATTTTTCTGCTCTGATACCACATTGTGACATCCCTAGCCACCAATAGGTCAGGAAACATCACTACCTAAAATGATTTGATACCATATTGTGACGTACCCGATCACTCAAGTCGGGTCATGATACCGAAAAACAAATTCTTACTGAGATTCTAATAACCCAAAAGGTATCCTACCCATCCATAGACCTACTGGGCTATGGAACAAAAAAATCTTGTAGAACATCATGCAGATATAACTTAATAGACAATTATATTCTTCTAATATATAGACAAATGAAGAAATAATAGTAAAACCTATACCTACACCATATACAGGATAAACTCATAAATATAAAGCATGTACAAATACAAATTAAGTAAATGAACACATAAATGGTACTTATCTTTTTAGAGAAGACCACCAATTGCGTGCAGAACTTCCACGAACCTTCCATCCATAGACCACGCTGCTTATCATTCTCAGTAGTGGGTCCCCCCTGATATGGGACTAAACTCCACCCAGGTAAAGGGATTCCTAGGCTAGGCTGAGATAATGGGATGCTACACATTTAATCAGGAAGGATTCCCTCCCAGGAGCCAACTTATACACACAACCTACATCCTCTCATTCCCCACATTCTTGTCCTACCCTAGGAATTGTGCCCCTTCTCTACTCAATAGTCCTTCGAATGTCCCACTTCCCTTCTAGGGCTTCAACAAAAGGCCAAATAGGAATTATTAGAGAACTATAGTTGTTGCTAGGCTCCCTCTAGGATAAATCACTTCCCCAACAACCTCTCTCACCTGGAGATAGTTTCTCATAGGCTTGATAACCTGCTTCTTCAATCCACGAGCCTAACAATCCACCTCTTCAAACCACAGTCTTGGAAACCTACTTCTTTAGTCCAACTCTTAAGTCAACTCCAGTAAGGTTGATGGAAACAACAAGGCTCAATATAACTTAGGTGATGGAAGCAACAACAAGCCGTTAAGGCACAACACAACTCTGACAAAGTACACGTATGTTGTGATTCATAGGAAAACATGAGTCATCTTCATGGGTTTATTAGTTTATGAGGTGCATGAATGATGCAGAGATCGACGATGAAGAGGATGGATCCCCATGTGAATCCCTGGATGAATCAGTAATATGGTATAATTTCAGAGAATGGCGAGAGTCCCCCCAAATGGTGATAGTGGCGATGGAACAAAATCATGGGGAGAGACACGAGCGTGGAGGGAGAACCGCCCAACGAGCTAGATTTCCCAGCTATAAGTTGCATGTGCTCAGTTTGACACATGTCTTCCTGAATCTGCATGAGCTCCACTTAACACTCATTCCCTTTTCCCCAGGAACTTAGAATAACACAGATAATGTCCAACCTTAGGCTTTTGTAAATAATAATATAATATTATTCCTTTAGAGGTATTCCCTCTAGCTTAGCCCCTAATCCTAGACACTTAGCCCTTTCCCTCACCCTACCTAGTGGAGATTATTCCCGCATTCTATTTTATCGTGGTCAGTCTACACATAATGATGTATTTATATTAATTATATGATTATTTACATATACAAAAATAGGCTCTTTGGCCTTTAGCATCTAGGCTCTCTAGCCTAATAATAACATAAGCCTCCTAGCTTATAATCACTTGGCTCACTAGCCTACAAAACATATTTACATTCACAATTACAATTGGGGCTCGGTCTTGGGATGTTACAATCCCCTCCCTTTATTTATGCACTGTCCTCAGTGCATTATATACCATGTACAATTCAAATTCTTTAAAAATATCCAAGATTTAGCTATTGGAAGCTTGTTATCCATCTGGTGCTCTACTTTAGAACACCAATTATGGTATTCATACTGCAACTGGAAGTCAATTTCTCTATTCCATAGAGCTTCTTCTGAAAATAATTCATCTCATTGTTCCATTTGACACACCCTCCTTATGGCAGCTACCATGTCATAAGCATCCTTTAGTTGCATCCTCCTTGTTGCACTCGCCCTTCTAGGCTCAATCATCCCTTCACTACTACGTAGTCCTTCAACGATCCATCTTTCCAAGGCTTTCACACACAAGGGGAGGGATAACCCGTTACCAGAACCCCACCAAGGTTCTACAATTATAGGTCTTTAGTGTCGTTAGCAATAGTTTTTATTTCCAACATTCCAACTTTGATCATTATTATCTCATCTGCATCACACACATGTAGTTATCATGAGAGAAAATAAAATAATTCATTTAGAAATAAAATTAATTTCATAAGGAATTCAACTTTTCCCAAAATATGAAATTATTTTTCATAATTTTTTCATTGTTGTTGCAATAATAGGATGCAGTCTGCCTTATGGATTTCAACAAGAACCATGTTGAATACCATTTTTCCTACAATGCTTCTATCTTGCATTCAACCAAAAAATTGTCATTATTTCTTGTACATCATACTCTCATTACAATATGTACAAAAACCTTATGAAGTGTTCTGAGAATTGTCCATAACTAACAATTCAATCACAACTAGAACCAATTTATTGGATAAAATGAATTAGCATTCTATGCATATGCCTATTCCTCATTAATATTAGTAAATTCATTACTCCTTTTTCTGAAAAGAAACTTTCCTATAGTCAATGTTCACGTGACTACTTGACTTGCAACTTTCCTGTTGCAATGTCTAACAACTCTTGAAATGTTCTCAATTCCATGAGTTAGAAACACTTCAACCATTAGTATAATTATTTCCATGCAATAATATATATGCATGCACTCATAAAACACATTCAGGAAATGCATTTAAGTACACAATTCTATCATGTATGATTGAAACTCTGCCACTTACTAGGTATGAGTGCAACTCTCAATGCCTATTTATCCAATGCATCTTTGCATTGATTTTCAAAATGATCCTTATCTAATTCATGTATCTCACCATCCATAAATTGGAAATCTGACCAATGTATTGACACATTCTCCACACACTTCCCATTGTCTTCTAGATTATTTGGATGCCTTCCTTTTCGACCCGAACACTACACCAAGAATATAATTTTGTGGTGTGCATTAGTGTTAGCAAAAAGGTTTCATTCCAAGTTTTACTTAAAGGTAGGAAACTCATTTGGAATTTGTGTGGTACGTGACCTTTCTATATCCATATCCAACCATTTCCTAGTCTCATACATGACTAGCTTTCTTGGCATCATTCCTATAACAAGTTCTTATCTTTTATTTCTTTGTTTATTACCTTATAACCAAATTAACATAACATGATACTATGTCAGTGTGTGCATTCAAAAGATAATAAACTTTGATAACTATAACATGCCACTAGCCTTTACCACACCTAATGGTAACTTATTCATGTCAATGCACTTAAACAATACCATACTGCGTATTATAAAAATTCAATCTGGGGAAATTCTTACCCAAATTTCCCTTTGGCAATTATGCAACATAATTTCAAAAGAGAAATATGTACCTGCATAGCTTCCATTAAATGAGTTTGATGCTACTTGATTAGTTGATGATAGTAGAATCTCTCATGCCTCTTTATCAGTCTTATAATCATCATTCCATATTTATGTTGCTTCTTTCCATTTGCAGCAACACCATCAACAACACTTGAAAACATGAAATCATTCTCTCTTTATGGCTATCCCAACAAGCCATAACATACTTACTACTACAGTAATTGCAACAACTTCTTTCTCCCTATATCATTTTTTTTTCCTTGTTGATCCCAAAAGTCTTCAATTTTTATAGATTCCTGAATCTTCATGTGCTCTCACTGTAACCACTATGCATGATTATTTCTGACCTAAGAACTTTTTATCCAAATCACTCCTGGTTACCTTTGCTTTTCCAACCTAATTCTAAGTTGATATTAACCTTTAGCTTTTATTTATTTCCTATATCCATCTATCCTAACTCATACTTGGATGAATTATAATTCCAATCATGTTGTCTTATAGACTTTGGATCTTCAACATCCCTTTACTTTTCAGACTGGACTACTTCATCCCTTTCCTAACTGAGTACTTTAGTATTTGAGTTTTATTACACTCTTCTATTCTCCTTGCCAACTAGCCTCAAACTTGTCTTGCATAGATAATCTCTAGCATATTGTAAGGATGCACATATGCCTCCTTCGCTAGCTGCATAGAATTAATTAAAAGCACTTAATACTTCCTTAATTTATTTCATAATTTCAAGTGATACCTCCAACCTCTGGGGATATCGCTTATGGCTCTATGCCACTTGAGATGGATTTTTCCCAGGCACCGTCTCTTTTTCATTAAAAACCATGCATAGAATCAATTTCTTCTTCATGGTTCCTTACTAACTCTCTACATAGTTTCATTTCTTTTTGAAGTCTTTCTTGGCTTTGGAATCTCCATGCTATTGCGGAAATATATTCAATACCTTTGGAATGCATCAACAATCCTCTACTATTCTTGATTTCCCTCATGGAGTGTTGTCCTACATTCCCATTATCTTGATGTCTACCTCATGATTTGTTCTTCCATTATCTTAGGATGTTCATGGACTTGCAACTACATATTATGTTGATATTAATTTTCAACATCCCACTATTACTTGGATCCCTCTGATCCAACTCGTACATGACCCAATTATATTTTTAGTCATGTTCTCTGAGTAACCTTAGATAGTTAACAGCAAATTCCTTCTTGAGGTCCCCGATTTATCCTTTCCATGATTGAGCATATCAACACTTGGATTTTCTTGATAAATTATTACTTTCTCTTGTCATAACCCATCTGATTTCCTTCTGACATGCATATTCAACTTCCAACTTGTCACCTTTGATGACCTTCATACCATGCTGCCACTATGCATTTCGATAAAAATAATGGGGTTACTATCTCCAAACTGTAGGACTGAACTTTGGAGATGTTTTCACTTTCTCCATGCACACATTTCGTCTTTCTTTATCAAAATACTAGCATTCTGATATATATATCAATATATATAGAACAAGTCATCCTCGAACCATAATTTTACTCGGGTTTTCCATGTTGCTTATTGGACCCAACATCTTATCCAATAACTTCTTAAAGATATCAAATGTAAAGTGAAGAACTGTCTTTTTCCTTCTTTCTTCAATCTATAGACATCTCTAGAATTTGTTTTTCTCGTTTTAAATGTAATCATTACATTCGAAAACAGGCATACATCAAAATTTGTTAGCTAGAACCACAATATACCATTTTGGTAACATAGGAAAAAAAATTATTTTATGGTCACCCACAATAATCTTTATGACTTCCTGTGATATGAGTTTCTCAATCCTTAGTTATGGCTGAATACCTAGAATCCTCTTTCCAAGACCTTTCCCATGGCTTCTTCCTTGCTGAATTCTGAGTCCTGAACAAAAAGTTGTTGATGTAGGACCTCTCGTCCTAAAACCCTTCTATGCAGTCTTCTTCTATAACTGCACTGTAAACCCCGAAATCGAGGTGCCAAGGATCATCTTAGCTCTCATATTCGATCACTAACATGATCGAATATTTGCATAACCATAGTTTTAATACAACGGCGTTGAACCTAGTTCTGCTCGTATGCCGAAAGGACCTATAACTCTGACCCAGGTGATCGAGGCTATGAACTTGGTCAATTCTTTAGGCGCTGACCTACTATCAAGGATCAATGGTCGTGCTTGAAATGATGTGGAGATATACGATCAGGGATGATTGCGGATTACCAACTAGCACAACATTTATCTCCTTTCTCGAGTTCCGCAATAGAAACTGCTCACCTATAGTGGAATTGATGCCGACCATTGATATTGTTGAATCTACATATCAATGGTCTAAAAGGATTGTAGAGGTTAAACCCACAAGGATGTTATTTCTTCCCCCAATATCCACAACTTCTCTCCACCGTAGATCTTACTTGTGATGATCCGATGGTCAGGACTTAATCAAATGTTGATCTGATGGTCCCCCTCCGCAACTCCCAGATCTAACGGTTGTTGTGGTTTTTTGTTGAATTCATGCTTCAATGGTCACGATCTATTCTTTCCTTAGATCAATGGCTCCTGTAGCTTCTTTCATCATGGCTGCGTGAGCTACCTTAACCTTAATGGCTATCCGAAAAATCTATTTCTTGTGAAGATGATATTTGCACAAGTGATATTCTTCTGGAGATGAATTTTTTTCTTGAACTCGTGTTGGATCCTCTCGTAAGGTACACAGGCCTTATTTACATATTTAGGTATAGGTCCATACGATTCAGGACCCCACAGACTCCTTCTCTAAGATCCCTTTGTTTTGAAATCAATTTATGGGCACTAGCCCTTTTCTTTGGCCCCCAATATCATGTGACCATGGGATGTGACCAAGCATTAGGCTGATAGGCGCTTATCCGAAGCTTCGGGGTTTTGGGGCTCTAGAACTTCGGAGGTTCTCCCAGCTCCAAACTTCCAATCGCTCAGAGCGACGTATTGGAAAACTCATGAAGAACGGTGGATCGACGGTAGATGAATTCCTAGAATCCAACGACTGAGATGGACTGTGGCCTTCGGTACTTCGGGAGTCCTTGACCCCAAATTCTTATGCTTTGAATCCACTAGAGTGCCAAGTCTTAGGAATATGGGATCTACTTCCATGTGTTCTCTCCTGATCAATGGTGAGGATTTACTCTGCTCTTCGGAGCTTCAAGAGTTTCACCTTCATCACACTACATTCCTTCTGAACGCTGAATTCTCGAACCTCTTAACTTTTTCGGGCTCCATGTAGTACAGTTTTCATCATATAAGATGGTGACACATGGAAAAACTAGCAGGTGACACCTAGTCCAATTAATGGTTGGCACATGTCTAGTTCTCATTGATACACTAGACATACCAAAGACATGAAACAAATTGACACGTGGCATGCTTATAGTGGTCCACATCACCCTAGATGATGTTGGCATGCCATGTCACTTCGACATTGCTTGACTTTGGAACTTCCAGCTTCGATAAAATTTACAACTGCACACCCCAAATCTCTCGAACGTCGAATTTCCAAAAATTAGAGGACTCATAGATCGACTGTCCTCCTTTTCCATTTATATCTATGGTCAATGGAGTTTTTTAGGACTCCATCTTCAGCGTATTTCCCATTACAACACAATAATTCTTCTAAATGTCAAACTACTGAACCGTCCACATCACCCTAGGTGACATCATCACGCTGCGTCACTTCAGCACTCCAAAGATTTGAAATTCATAAGACTTTACCTTATTACACTTAAAAATACCTGAACGTCAAACTGGCGAATACAATGATCCCCAAAGCTCGACTATCAACCAATTAATGTAGTGTCACATGGAAGACTTAGGGTAGGTCCATGTCACCCTAGGTGATATCATTATGCCACATCATATCTGACGCTTCGGGACTTCTTGTCAAATCACCGACCATCAAACCCCTACCAAGAAAAACAACCTAATGATTGTATATTTGATTGATCTAACGACTTCGATCTGTCCTTGGCCAAATACAATGATCAAGCAATTCTCCCAGTGATCTACGACATAGATACACTCCGAAAATTCGGAGCTCCAGGGATTTTTCCTCTTTTATGACAAAGAAATTCAAACAACCGAAGTGGCAAAGTTTGGAGGACTTTGGTGCTTAACCACCATGCTCCTTTTTCTAGGTATGATGATTGTGAAGCATCTTCCTTCTCTCTAACAAATCTTACGGCTCAAATTTGATCTTGTGGTTATCAACCATGATCATTGTGGTAACCATTCCGCTACTTATATTGAGATTTACATTACCACGTAGGTGTTCTTGCAGTGCCCTTATGGCATTCTGAAACTTTCATTTACTCATACACGGCCCATCCATGTTCAGTTTTGAAACCATGGGCTCTAAACTTGAATTTTTTCCATTTCAACAACAATTCTTTTTCGAAAATTTTTATTCAGCTTCCACTAACATGGAACATCTAGGCTCAGTGTTGAAACCATGTCTTTGATACCATTTTTTAAAGTTCCCAACCACCAACCCTTGTTGGGTAATGCTACCTCAACAACCTTATCATTTCTTTTCTACTCGGATGCCACATTGCAACATCCCGAGCCACCAACAGGCCGGGAAACATCACTACATAAAATGATCTGATACCATATTGTAACGTACCTGACCACTCAAGCCGAGTCATGCTACAGAAAAACACATTCTTAATGAGCTTCTGATAACCCAAAAGGTATCCTACCTGTTGTTCTTGAGTTTATACTTTAAGGCTCTAAAGTATACTGTCAAGGCATCTGAAAAGATAGAGGAACTTGAGGACAAAAAAATCAATGATTAAAAGGTGAGGGATATAATTGGTTTCTCAACTGTCTCTGTCGAAATTCCCAGTTTTCCTGAATGTTGATATCTCTCTCAATTGTTKCCCATGAATTTTCTAACTCAACCCGGTTATTTGTTGTTTGTAAGATAGTGTTAAATAAATTTAGAGTGATGCTAGTTTGATMTGAAAGAYCGGGTTCGATGTTAGGCTGCCTTGAAACTTGTATTGTCATGAAGGATAAAGGTAAAGGAGATATAATTMTGTGTTTTCTTTTTAGGCTTCATTATCTCTATTTCAAAATGCGAAGAAGATGATTTTAAAACATGAATTAATAGGATGACTAAATTGTAGGTTGTTTCTTGTATCTGAGTTAAATTTAAAGGAAAAGAAACATGCATGATATGAGGAAAAACATGAAGCTATTAACAAGGTGAGGCATCAATTTAAGAGGAATCTCACRTTGAAATAGAAGTCTATGAAACAAGAAAAATATTAATGAAGCATATGATATTGGAATCTAAACATCTACAGGTCTTGTATTTGTTGATAACCGATACAGAGGAACAACTGTAAATGATTTAAATAACAAGAATAATAATTTCCACAGTAGAGGTTGTACTAAATTGTAGCCATGCATTCATCAACTAGATATTTGAAAGAAAGACGAAATGACAGGGAAACACATAACTCAGACGTGACAAAATCTAGAATCTTCAATATGCATTTCTATTAATTCAAAGTCTCTTCAAAATTACTTCGTCAAAATGCCTTTTTAGAGAAGTAAAAAATCATTCTTTCAGTCTTTGCTCGTATTTATACAAGGTCATCAATACTTGATGGTTGGCAATCTCCTACTTTTTAGGAGAAAAATAGTTACAAAACTGCAACCTTAACCGTTGCATGATTAACTGTTGTTTGTATATCATTTCAATAGTTTAATCTTTCAAACGATACTTCATTGCTTAGTTTAAGTATATCCCCCCTTTGATGCTATACATCCAATACATTTCTCCTTGTAGAAATTTGGGCAGACCACTCCATCTATGCTTATGGAAGGTTTGAAATCGGACAACAGTGTTTGTACCCTCTCTAACACCTCCTGATAGGTCCTAGTTCCTTTGAGCATGTCATCACAGGGGGACTTCTCATGTTCATAAGCCTTCATATTACAATGGGCCATGTGTTTTCCCACTAACTGGTAAGGGTTGTTCTTCCTGTGTTTGAGGTCTACCAATTTGACCTCCTCTAGTGCTGCTGCTTCAACTTTGGAATGACCCAAGTTGAGTAATGAAAATTTCCCAATCTGAACGGGAAAAACCGACCAAGATTTATTTTGAGCCGTCTTTAGTTCTATCCCAATTCCACCTATTACTATTTGATGAGCTACCTCCTTCCACACCAGTTTGTTAGGGAGGAATTTAGGGAGCGCATGTGGAGGGATTGAACATCCGAAAACTCTAATTTAGGAGAAATTCTCCTCTATAAACTAGTCAGCAACTGCCTTGAGGCTTCTTATGACGAACTCTCAAATGCAGGGAGGTGTACAACCATACAACATCTGATGTAGTGGTATTACCATGAAATGATAGATTTCATAGAATGAGTCCTTGGTGTTTTCTTCCCAAAGTTTAGAATGATATTCATGAATAGGTTCCAGGTAAGTCGGATTTCAACTCCAATTCATCAAAGGGAAAGGAGTTGAGAAGCATATAGCATCCATGATGTATTCATACATATAAAATGATATTGGTCGGCCTTTGGATCTTGCAGTTTGATATTCCATGACCTCCTTCACTATGTTATCAGATAAAATCTTATCCTAGTTGAAGTTGTAACCTTCTGTTGCCTCGTGCAAACGAGGTGCCCATTCTGTAGGGAAGTGGGTAGGAATTTTCTCACTGAAAAGTCTACATAACATCATCACCACATAGACCATATACTCATTTAAACAGGCTGTGGCATAAAAGCCATGGGTGTCGGCCCTGAATTTTGCTTCATTTCTCCACCAGTCTTTAATTATGCCAAGATACATTTCATCTGACTCAAAACATTCTTTCTTTTGAAACTCACTCATGAAATATTTATTATAAATATACTTGGGACTGGGAGACAGTTTATACATTACTTTTGTATGTTCCAGTCTGAAAGAGCCAATGATGACCCCTCGGCTATCCAGAATGCTTCTTGTTTGCACGTCTGTTCGCTCTAAGGCCCAACTAATCATGTCGTTATAAGTCATGAGTTGCGACCATGTAACCACTTTGTGAAGTTCAGACTCTGGTATGTCTCGGAGCTTGTTGTTGACATCATGAGGGAAATTATTAATTTCATAATCTAGAGTTTCAAAAAATTTCCTCCAGGATTTTATGGAATCGATGGCATGCGGTATTGTATCATATATAATGTCTCCATCTGGACTCGATCTCTCTCCAACTTCCTCGCTTTTCTTGGTGGCCTTCTTAGGTGCCATGGTATTTGCACTGGACTAGAAACCTGTTTACAGAGAAAATGTGTATAAAACTGGATAAATGTGACTTGCTACAGATGTAAAGGAAAAGAATGAAGTTTGAAACACATGACCTTTATTAACCCTTAATTTGTGTTATAATGAGCATACTGATACAGGAAATGAAAAATTAATGCTTTAATGGAAATATATGCCTGGAGATATGCTTTCACATCAAAAATATCTTCATTTATCCATTATTAATACTGTCGTATATCGACGATTTCGAAACTGGAATTCTGAAAATCATTGCCTTCCTCAATTTCCGAAATGCGAAAAGCAGCTTAGTTATCACTAATCATGTTTTGAAAACAACTTAACTTTAATCTTAGACTTTGTTTAAAGAAAACGCAATTTCGCATTTCATAATTTCAGGGATCCTGTTGTCAGGGGATATATCATAAGCAAACCTCGTATCGCGAAATTACAATGGGATTAGTGAGGTGATAATCATTTGTATTAAATATTTAATTAATTAAGATTAGTGAATAATTATTTTTTACTTTTACTTTTCGAAAAATCGAGGATTGGGAGTTCAAAGGATGAGAGTTCGAAAACACTTAGTAGAAGGAAACCCGAATTGTGAAAGATTAAGGGAAAGATGAATGTGTTCGGGAGTTTAATTAATTATGGATTAAAGAGTGCTTTGTGGAAAGCGATGGAAAATGTAACATTTATTTCTTCCCCCCCTTTTCTATTTTTTTTAATATGTTAAATGGTTTCAAGATTTTGGCACTGGGAAATTGGGATGGTTGAAGATCATACCTCGAGAAAAACTAAATCTTGAAACCCAAAAAGTAATGGAAGACTCTAACTCCCTTTTCTGGACTAAGGGAGGCTCCAAGACTTAGGAAAAGATGAAGCTTCAGTTTTAAAGGGTAGAAAAATTAAACTTCGTGTCAACATTAGGCTCCATCTAGGGATCTCATGTCCTTGTGAGACGAGAAGAAAATGTCGACCAAGTGACTTCATTGGGTAATGGGGTCAATGATTTGGCTCTATGAGACAAATTAGGAGAAAAAACGAACAATATTAGGGTCTCAACGTTTACCTTGAAAACTCTTCAAAAACAAAAGTTCTGACTATCTTGAGCTGGGTTTTCAATAGATTTCTTCTTCTGAAACTGACCTCAAATCTGTGTAAGATAATCAAAACCAAATCATCCATCCTATAAGTTTTCACATGATTCCATAAGAATCAAGGTAAGTATTTGCATTGTGTTCGGTAAGGAGATCCTGAAATCTATGATAAAATCCAGCCGAAAAGAAGAGAAATTACCAGAGCATATTGTAACTCACGTATAACAGATTTTATCAGATATGAGGATAGTTCTTCACTTCCAGCAAGCATGTACCCCAGTGAAGTTATCTGACTTCCTACATTGAATTTCCTTTCACCACTTCATTGTTTCCAAGCATTTAAATGCTGAGATGAGGGAAATAAATATAATGAATTTCCTTTCTTCATCTCTTTGAACTAGATGGGGGCAATCAATATTGAATTTTCTTTCACCATATGTCTGTATTCATTTTTTTATTTTTTTGAAGTGGGGGCAATCAATGAGTATGAAATACACTTGGGAAGATATCTATTTGAAAAGGAAACAAAGTCTGTCCACTCATTTAAATATCTCTGGGTTAATCTTCTCACCTGCCTTCAAAAATCATGGGCTTCAGAGAACTTCTTAAGGTAAACTTTTTGACCTTTAGTCTAGGGAACTTCCTTGAGAAAAACCGATCAGTTATTCCTATTAGGATAACTAATAAGGTTAGAATTAACCTAGACAGGTTTATGATCCATCCAAAGTCAAAGAACTAAAAACACAACCTACTCTCTTTATTGAAAGTTTGTTCAAGAGTTTTCATGACCAAAGTGACACCCCTCTGTTCTCAGGAAACTTTATTATTAGACATCCATGGTCAGGCGTGAAAAGGATTTACTGTGGTCAAGGGGAGGATAAAGGGAGTTTTAGAAAAACTATTGTACATATGACTGCTTTTAGAGACTTTCTTAATTAGCTTTTAAAACCTTTTCTTAAGTCCCCTTTTCTATATTTCAAAAACTTCTTTGTGTGATTTTTTATTTTATTTTATTATTATTTTGACAAAAATGAATCGATGATTTATTTCATTCGTACTTCTTAGGAATTTTATCTCGAATTTTTAAAATTGGGTTTCATACCTTTATTAGCTCCTATATTTCCAACCCAAAGATTACTCGTTCATTACCTTTTTCATTGTGAGATACTTGATAGGGATACTCGCGCATGTCGCCTTTCAATACCTTGGATTCATTGTTTTGTGAGAAACTTTCCCTGTGAATAACTTAACATTATAATCATTAGGAAACGTCATGAAAGAAACTTTTATTTATTTATTTTATTTTGAATATATATATATATATATATATATATATATATACAAAAAAAGAATGAAAACAAACCGGTATGTACAATGATAATTCAAAAATACATTATTGCATGAAGTGTTTAAGATGTCGCCCATTTACATGGGCATTGAGAATGTCTCCATCCAGGTTTTCTAATAACCAGGCATTTTTTCCTTCAAAGACCGGAATCCTGTATGGACCAGACCAGATTGGATTGAATTTTCCATTTTTTCTAGCGTCTTCTTTCCTGGCTTCCCATTTTAGGACCAAGTCGCCAAGGAGGAATTCTCTATATTTAGCTTTTTGATCGAATAAGGCCTTCATTTTATCCTGATATCTTTGCAACCTTTCATTTACTTCGGCCCTATTTTTCTAGACTTCGACCAACTGGTTTATCCTTTTGGTAACATCATTGGGTTCTTCATTTGAATCCTGCCAAAGTTTCATTATTGGCAGAGTAAGATTTATTGGTAAAATGACATCAGTGCCATATACCATCTAGAAAGGGGAAATCCCAATTGATCTTTTCGTACTTATTTTGTTGTCCCATAGAGCATATTTTAAATGGATATGCCACACTTTCTTGTTTTCAGTCAAAACCTTTTTTATCACGGTAATCAAGCTTTTGTTGGATGATTCAGCTAGACCATTACCTTGTGGATAGTAAGTTGTGGAGTGTCCTAGTACGATGCTATATTTTTGGAAAAAAATTATCATGGCCATTGACTTAAATGCTTGCACATTATCAGTGACTATTTTTTGAGGACAACCAAACCTGGATAAAATATTATCTTCCAAAAATTGATTACTACCGAATCAGTTGCATTTCTTCTGGGGATAGCTTCCACCCATTTAGTGAAATAATCAGTAGTAGTTAGGATCCATTTGTGCTGCTCACTAGAGTGTGGATGGATTTCTCCAATGAAATCAAGTCTCCATTTCTGAAATGGGGCTTCGGTTTTAACTGGAATTAGGGGAAAAGATGGGACCTTATGTTTTCCTATGAACAATTGACAAGGGACACAATTTCAAACTTTAGTGTTCACTTTTGTGAACAATTTGGGCTAGTAGTATCCGGCTCTTAAGATTTTATAAGTTGTTTCTCGCCACGCATGATGTCCTCCACACACTCCGACATGGAATTTATCCATAACCCCTTCCATTTCAGTTTAAACTAAACACCTAAGTAGGAAACCCAAGGGGTCTTTCCAATACAATTTAGCATCTATGATACAGTATTTTACAACATGTAACTTTAGTTTCCTATCTTTAGATGGGGTTAACTCACTAGGACATTGAAGCATGAGTAGGTAATGGACGATTTCGCGATACCAGGCCAATGAAAAAAACTTGTCTTGAATTTCGGTTGTAGGTGCAGTGACATCAAGCTCGTCTATTTCCATAAATCCCTCATTCTCGTGGAGCTAATTTATCCAAAGTGATTTTAAATTTGATTCGGAAAGCAATTTGGCCAAACCCTGACCTTTGATAGTTTTAGTTGGTTTGACTTCTAGGTCAAACTCCTGGATCTTAGCTAACCACCTGCCTCTTCTTCCATCACTTTCTGGTTGCACCATGATATCTTTAATAGAGCTAGAGGGTACATAAGAAATGAAATTTGAGTGCAACACGTAATTTCTAAAAGCCTTGAGAGATTTCACCATTGCATAGGCCTGTTTCTCTAATATATCATATTTCAACTCGGCATCTCTGAGACTTTTGCTAAAAAATGCAATAGGCCACTCAAAACTTTCCTCGTTTTTTTGTAACAATACAACTGCGATAGTATGTTCTAAAGAAAAAGAAAAAATCAAAAACTCTTTTGTGTAATATGGGCTTGCCAAGACTGGTGCTTCACTTATTACTTTCTTGATGTGTTGAAATGACTCTTTGG